>CM053268.1:25180606-25445606 GCA_028583415.1 Protea cynaroides
GATGTTTTGGTCGAATTCTCCGACCCTCGGTCTAAAAATCAGGTTTTTAATCCCGATTTTGAATCCATTTCTCATTCTTCCTCCTCCTTTCTGACTCGGCTCGTCCCTCTGAGTTGCTACAGTGACAACTCCAACCTATTGGTGATATTTGTTTCTCATTTCGATGTCTACTCCTCTTCTACAGGTATGTTCCCTACAGTTTCATGTTTTTAGGGTTTCTTAACTAGGTTTTTGCTCATTTATATCGTTTTCTTCAAATTAAACTTTTCCAATCGTAAAATTTGATTTTTATTGGGGGATTTTGTTGTTGGTGACTCAATGGATGAAAGCCCTCAAAAATATTTGAGTTTCATCGGTTGGTTATCGAGAAACTTGAAATTTTCCATTTTTGCCCTAATTTGTCGAGATTTTTGAATTTCTTGAAATTTCTTCAAATTCGATCTCTTTAGATGAAATTTCCAACTGTATGAGTCTTGCAGAATTGTTTAGAATCTATATAAGTCCTCCTGCCCACGTGTATGGGTTAAAAGTGAGGCTTTTGACCAATTTACGTCGTTATAATGTCAAAATTTTTGGGTTTTCATCTTTACTAAGCCAAGATCTATTTTTCTTTATTTTTGCGGATAGTATGGCTCGTACCAAAGTACCCGGATTCATGACCCAAATCCGCTTCCGTTCTAACGAGGCGGAGACACGATATGCCCGTACTCGTAAGAAGGTAGAGGGAGGTCGCCGGTGGACTTGGCTAGCCTGTCCTTGTTCGATGTGGAGAGAGCTTTTTGGTGACATGGGCTGGCTTCTTGTGATCACCTTATGACGCCCGCACTCGGCCGATTTGGTGAGACAGTTTCTTGTAATCTCCAAGTGGTGGGGGATTACAACGATACTGAGAGGGGTAGAGAGCTCCAGATCACCAGCTACGTCATGGGAGTCGAGATTTCATTTGATTATTGGCAGCTAGCCGACTTGTTGGGCATTATACAATGGCCCCTTGGTGTTCTGTGCTCCTGGAGAGCCCCAGTTCTTTTCATTGGAGATGAGAGCTGAGATTGACCGTTAGATCATCAGAGGGATCTCCCCGGGAGATGAAAGCGATCTACCTTCGTCCCGAGCCTCGGGTGTCATGTAAGATTATTCAAAGACAACCTGATACCTCAGAGTGGGCACTACGAGAGGATCTCCCAGTTGACCCAGTTCCTGCTGTACTATATCTGCAGTAGGCAGCCTGTCTGCCTCCCTTACATCATTATGCGGACTATGATCAGTGCCACATTGCCTGGTCATACTGGCAACTTGCCTTATGGACGCATGATCTCTATGCTGCTTACTTGCCTGGGTGTTGACATGGTGGATGAGAGGATTCAGGAGGAATCCTTCTCATCACCTCTAGATTGGGAGGCCATCTGTAAGATGGGCATGCGGGATGCCCAGGTCAGCGATGATGAGAGGAACGCTTTGGTGCGTCCAAGTACTCGAGTGGAGATGGCTAACACTGAGGTAGCAGCAGCAGCCGCTGGAGCAGGGGTTCATGGGGGTGATGATGATCGTTTGTACATGGATGTGGATTCCATACCTCCTCCATTACCTACTCATGCTACAGGAGCTGGTCCTTCTTATGCAGCTGGTCCTTCTTATGCAGCTGGTCCTTCACATGCAGTTGGTCCTTCATACCCACCTTATGATGACATGATGGGGATATTGCATGAGATTCGAGAGGCTCAGCGCATGTTTGATCTGAGAATGGGAGAGCTTCTAGATGCTCAGCGCATGTCGGATCAGTGGGTGAGAGAGCTTCTGGATGCTCAGCGCATGTCGGATCAATGGGTGGGAGAGCTCGGGTGCTCGGCTGTGGATCGACCAGCGGGTGGCTGATCTCACAGCTAGTCTCCAGATGACCCAGACTCAGATAGCTTGGTTGACTAGAGTCTATGCTGAGGATTATGACAGAGACCTCGAGGCACCGCCTCTCCCATTACCTCCAACTTCCTGATGTATTTTTTTTTTTTTTTTTTTTGTACTTCAGAGTAACTGTCCGGGTTGTGGATTGTACTCTGCTTAGACTTGTATATATATACGTTTGTTCTTCCTTTGAGTGTATATAACCTTGTTTATCATTTAATAGATGTATTATTCTCTTTTAATTTTGTCTCAAACAACACAGATGCTTATGGTGTGTTATTATTACAACTTTTAAATTTTATCTTATCTCAGTTCACAAACTTTTGTGGTAGTATGCTGGTTTACAAGACAGGGCCTGAGAGCTCTGATACCAAGTTGTCACACCCCAATTCCGTACTATTCAGAATGGTGTGATGAACCGCTAATAAACCAACGGTTCAACCAGGATCTCTAATAGGCTGTGTCCTGGTAGACTAAACCATACACATCCACAATCATAATCAGAATAAATACACAATAGCGGAAGTCTTAATAATAAATGAACTGAGGAATCTAACTGTGATAATCATAAATAAAATATTAAATTATGTTGTATCAACCGAGACATAAGTAAATAAAATATCAAATTATATTTCCTTAATAGTTCAAATAAAATCTAATTGAAAACGCATGCGTTGCACTCACATGAGGAGTCATGCGTCTCCACTAAGTCTTCAGCCTCCATCGCAGCAACGTGCCCGTACACAGAAGCATTCATATAGTCTTCCATAGTGGTATCTGCATCATCAACTAAAAATATTCAACGTCGAAAGGGTAAGCACACATCACGGCTCAGTGAGCAAACAAAACAATGCAACAAACATATGCATGCATTCAATTCATATCTGTGGTTTGGTATATAAGTTTGCAATGTGCTATAGAAAGGTTCGGTGGCCGCCTCACCTCTATACACAGGGTGTGTAAGCCCACCCAATGGATCAAACACCATTGTCGTCTACATCCACCCCAACATGGAATAGAGATAGAGCTAAAGTGTCTGGATCAAACACCGCATAACACCTCCCCTGACTACACGGTCAGAGACCACCTCCCCTAATACCCTACGACGTAATAGTTCTGCTAAGGTAATGGCGATAGGACGATGTTAGTGGACAAGACTTGAGTAGAGATAGAGCGAAAGTGCTCGGATCAAACACCGCATAACACCTCCCCTGATGCCCCACTCGCATCAAGTACACTAACCACACACAAACATTCACATGTCTATTCCTAGCATCATCATCACCATCATGTTATAAATAAAATAGAATTAAATATGCATGAACATAAATAGCAGGAATATTGTATGACATGTTGAATGCACATTACAAGCACACACGCATAGAATCGGTCCTTGGCATTGGACTCAAGAAAATAAAAATAGTTTATTATTAGCCAATTAGTTTAGGTCTTGTTCCCTCACCTTTGCTTGAGTGTAGATCCTCTTTCAAGCTTTAAGAATCACCTTTATATCAATAGGAAAACCTAACAAGTCGATAGATTTTAGTTAGAAGTCATTCCGACAATTTTAAGCTTATCGTTTGCGAGAGTCACAGGTGGGTCGCGGGTAGGGTAGCAGTTTCTTGCAACCCCTGGTAGGGTCGATGCCGGGGGTCGGATGCATAGTCGACCCTGGGTGTGACCACCCCATCCCCCCGGACTTCCGAATCTTTGGGGTCGATCCCGTGGTCCGATAGGGTCGATTCCCAATCGACCCCACACCCCCTCGGGGTTTGAGTTGAGAATTTCATCCTACAGTCCATTCTTTCATGTTTGGGTCCTATGGCTTACTTCCACAATCCATTAAATGCTTGTTCTATGGCTTAAAACTCTAGGTTTCTTCCTTACTTTGCCTACCATGATTTCCTCCATTGATTTCATTGAAATTCTCCCATGGATGGATGATATGGGTTTCTCCTATACCATATCCTCTTCATGAACTATTCTAAGGTCTTAAATCATTAATGGAAACATACCCATACCTTTAGGTTTGCTGAGATTCGAGGTTTCTCTCGAATTCTTCACTTTAGTCTTCTTTTCCAACTTTCCTTCTCTTCTCCTTCTCTTTCTCTCACTTTCAATTAGGGTTTCAAAAGGAGTGAAAGAGGCTTAAGGACATCCTATTTATAGAGGAGAACCTCCCAAAATAAGTCTCATTGAGATTAGGAAAGAATCCCCTTGAAATTTGAAAAGTTTCTTATTTACGGTTTCTGTCGGCAGAGAGGGGGTCGATGATCCCGTCGACCCTCAGGTCTAAATTGTCCGACCCCCAGTTAAAATATCAAGGTCTGACTTTCTAATGAGAGGGTCCGACCCTGCCTATCTGGGTGTGCGACCCTGCCCTCCATTTTATTGTTTTTGGGTCAGTTTAATACCTGGTTTCTCTATTTCCTTCAAGCACTTGGTCCATTTGGCTCGACTATGATAGGTAGACCTGGTACAAGGTGGTAAGACCGGTTAGTTCGATACGGGTCTTACATTATTTCCTCACTTGTTAATGATATTCGATCTCCTTCCAAGCCTTGTAAATTACTTTGAATCAATTTAGCAACTTAGGAATTATATGAATTTAAGTTAGGGTTCATGTGTAACAAGTTACAGCGAATAAAAATCAAAACAGATCACTGATAGGTAATTGATTGGTCCTATGGTCACATGCTTGTGTCGATTATACCACGTACGATCTACCCCTATGGTCGCACTATATGCGACCACACATGCGACCCCATTTTTCCTGGATTTTTCCCGAATGGTTGTGGTCGACTCCATCATCACCCTATGGTCGACCAAAGCTACGACCATACGAGTTGATCTGATTTTTCAATCCTTCTATGAGTTCCTCCTCTTGACTCATCGACGAAGTTCTCCCTAATGATCATTCCTTGGCCAATTCTCTTAGTTTTATTAGACTAAATACCCTAACCCATTCTCCATGATTCCCTTTTGAGATTTGATTAGATGAAAATCCCATAGCTGAATCCTCCCATTGGTTTTTGCATCGCAACTTGCATTAGAACTTCCTACTCTAGGTATTCTATGGCTACAGAGACAAGGTTCATACCTTACTTGTTGCAGAGAGTCTGTAGAACTCCTTCTCTTAGTCTTCCTCTTCAAACCTCCTTCTCCTTCTCTTCCTCTTCCTTTTTCCCTTAATTTTTAAGGTTTAATAATGTTTCAAAAGAGTGAGAAAGGATTGAGGGACATCCTATATATAGAGAGAAACTCTCCATATAAAGCTCTCCAGCAATTGGAAAGAGATTCCCTTTTAATTTGGAAAGTTTTCAAACTCCGAAGTCTATTTGGGTGCGTGCGGTCGGACGTACAGTCGTAAAATCCACCAACCATACGTTTCAGAAGTATAAACCACACATCTCATATTGACTGGTCTTATTTCCTCATCGTATGATCGACCATATACCTACTCAGGTAATCGACCATACACTTAATTTTAAGTGTTTTTAAGTCGATTCTCTTACTTGGTCTAGTGGTTTTCTTCACACGGTTGGTCCACTCAATTCAGCAATGATGGGAAGACCTGACACGACACGGTTAGACCTGGTTAGTAGAGTGCATGTCTTATAACTTCCCCCCTTACATAAATTTCGTCCTCAAAATTTGCTCATACCTTCCGAGTCAAATAGGTCTGGATATTGCTTTCGCATAGCATTCTCTTCTTCTCATGTGATTTCTTCTACATCTTGACTTCTCCAGGTAACCTTAACATAGTAAATATCATGATTTCGAAGACGTTGAACCTTTCAACTGGTGATTTCAAAAGGTACTACTTCGAACGTCAAATCTTCTGTAGTGGATCCGTCGTTAACACGTGTGTTGGATCTCTGACGTATTTCTTCAGTTGTGGGACATGGAATACATCATATACAAAAGACATCGATAGTGGTAGTGCTAGCTAATATGCTACCTTTCCATGTCTTGCTAGAATCTCATAAGGTCCAATATATCTGGGGACACAGCTTTCCTTTCGTCCGAACTGTTTTAAACAACGCACAGGGGATATTTTTAGAAATACCTTATCACCTATGATGCATCAAAAATTGCTTCTGGTTTAGGTGGGCAGCCCAGCAAATAGACATCCACAGGAATTAGCTTATCGACTCCTTGAACAGTACTATAAGAATTGGTAATTCAAGGTCTCGACGTTGATTGTCTGCATACTACTTCTGATGGTTCTGAGCTGTTTGGACCCTTTCCTTGATTATGTTGACTACCCAACAAGTCTCTTCGATAAACTCTGGTCCAATAATTCTCTGCTCTCTAATCTCGTTCCAAAATAAAGGAGTTTGACACTTCCTACCATATAGTACTTCATAGGGTGTCATTTGTATCATAGCTTGATAGCTTCTATTATAAGAGAACTCAATCAATGGTAACTTCTTACCCCATGATCCTTTGAAATTAATTACATAAGCACGAAGTATGTCTTCTAGAATTTGGATAGTGCGCTCCGACTGTCCATCGGTTTGAGGGTGAAATATTGGTACTAAATTTTAACGTTGTACCCATAACCTTTTATTATCTTTTTCAAAACTTTGAGGTAAAGCGTGGGTCTCTGTCGGACACGATGCTCTCAGGTACTCTATGCAATCTGATAATATTATCAACTTATAGCTTAGCTAGCCTTTCCAAGGTATACTGAGGTCGTATAGCTATGAAACGAACTGTCTTAGTCAAATGATCTACAATCACCCAAACTGGGTCAACTACTCTGGGAGTCAATGGTAACCCTGTGAAAAGTCCATAGTAATGCAGTCTCATTTCCAAGCTGGTTCAGGTAGTGGTTTTAATAAGCCCGCAGGTCTTTGTCTTTCCGTCTTTATCCCCTGGAAATTTAGGCATTGGGACACATGTCTAGCTATGTCTGCTTTCATTCCTCTCCACCAATATAGTTTCTTCAGATCATGATACATCTTTGTACTCCCAAGATGTACCGAATAAGCAGTAGAGTGGGTTTCCCTCATTAGTCTATGTCTGATATCTAAGTCGTCACTTTTAGGAACACATACTCTCCCCTTATATCTTAGTACTTTTTCAAAGTCTAGAGTGAAAGCAGGAGTAGTCCTACCTTTTTCCAAGTCTTCTTGCACTGTCCTTAAATAGAGGTCTGATTTGATTACCGTCTTCACTTCATCCAATAAATCGAGAACAATCTTCAATTTAGCGAACATATTCGAAAACTTATGAATCAATCCTAGGTTTTTTGAACCCCCTGGTTTATCGACAATGAATTGCTCATTTCCAATATCAAATACCCTTGTCGCAACATACACGACAACATTTATACTAGCTTCTCATGCTTTGTTATCGCTTTTCGGCTTAGTGCATCAACAACTACATTAGCCTTCTCTGGATGATGCTGGATATCACAATCATAATACTTTAGCAACTCCTTCTCTCCCTCATGTTTAATTTCTTCTAATTAAAGAGATAGGTGAGACTCTTATGATCTGACTTAATCTGAAATTTTTCTCCATACAAATAATGTCTCTATATCTTGACGGCATGTACCACTGTTGCTAACTCTAAGTCATGAGTAGGGTAATTCTTCTCGTGTGCCTTTAGTTGTTTTGAAGCATATGTAATTACTTACTCTCCTTGCATGAGAACACATCCTACACCTAATCCAAAAGCATCAATGTACAAGGTGAATGGCTGTCCGGGTTTCGAAATAGTCAAAATGGGAGCTGATCTCAGTATTGCCTTCAATGTTTGGAAACACTCTTCACACTTGTCAATCCAAACAAACTTTTCCCCTTTCTTAGTCAGATTGGTGAGAGGTAGGGCAATTCTAGAGTAATCTTCCTTGAGTCGTTGATAGTGCCCTGTTAAACCCAAGAAACTTCTAATTTTGGCAATATTCTTAGGTGCTTTCCATTTCACAATAGCTTTAATCTTGCTATGATCTACTTTAATTCCTTCCGAGGATACAACATGACCTAAGAATTACACTTCTTTCAATCAGAACTCATATTTCTTGAGTTTGGCATAAAGATTTTCTTTTCTCAATCGTTGTAAGGCTGCTCTAAGATCTATATCATGAGTGGCCTCATCCTTGGAATATATTAATATATCATCTATGGCAAAGATGACCGAGGTGTCCAACATGTCATGAAATATTTGATTCATAAGTTTTAAGACCCATACCTTGCTAACCCGGTCTTATCACTTTGTATTAGCTCTTCCTATCATGGTCAGACTAAGCGGACCAAGTGTGTAAAGAAACCACAAGGCTAGGTATGTAATTCAAACAAAAAATCATCTAATTGAGACGTGTGTCGACCACACCTCAGAATATTAAGACCACTCGAATCTGAGACGTGTGGCAGCAGTTCTGAGAGACGTAGTCGACGGATACTGTGACCCCACGTGCGACCACACAATGGTATACTGACTTCGAAATTAGGAAACCTTCCTAATCTGAAGGAGGATTCTTTCCTAATCAAAGTGAGCTTTATATGGATGTTTTCCTCTATATAAAGGTCGTCCCTTAGTCTCTTTCACTCTTTTAGAACCCAAACTGAAAGAGAGAGAAAGAGAGGAATAGGAAGATAAGGAGAATTGAAGAGGAAGACTAAAAGAAGGAATTACAGAGAAAGCTCTGAATCTCCAGCAAGTTTAAGGTATGGAATCATTCCCTACATTAATTGAATGCCCATAATAGATTATGGAGGAGAGACTGATTCAAAGTAAGATCTCAATCCTAAGACCATGAACAAAACTCTAAAGAGATCCATGAAGAATGGATTAAGGTGAAGGACTATGTAAAAGTGTGAATTTTAAGCCATAGAACAATCATAGGAAGGATCATAATGTTAACCATGGAATCAAGTTATAAAAGGATGTGACTGAGAGTAAAAGTCAACCAAACTCGTGTGGTCGCAGTTTGATCGACCACACGAGGTGCATATGTCTGACTACACACCCTCAGAAAGTTTCCAGGGAGGGTGTGGTAGCATGTGTGTGGTCGCATGATATGCGACCACACGTATCGACCCCACACCCTATGGTCGCAGAAATTGAGACCACGTGTGATCACACATGTGACCACTCAACCTCGGAGGTCTGTTTGATTTTAGGTTGGATCATTGACTACTGTAATTTGATAAACTTGAACCCTAATTTAGAACTTACAAATTTCTTAGGTTTTCAAGAGGTTTAAGAGTGAGTTAAGAAGCTTGGAGAAGATTAAACGTTTTTAGCAGGTGAGGGAACAGAATCTAAACTATCTGGCTAATAATAAAATGTTTACTTTTATTGAGTCCAATGTCATGAATGATTCTATGCTTGTATGCTTGTAATGTGCATCTCACATGTCATCTAATATTTCTGCTATTACTGCTTATGCATATTTATTTCTGTCTATTTATAATATGATGATGATGATGATGCTAGGAATAGGCATATGATTATGTATGTGTGGTTAATGTATTTGATGCAAGTGGAGCATCAGGGGGAGGATGTGATATTGTGGATCATCCTGGTCACCAGACTCTAGCTCTATCTCTACTTAAGTCTTGTTCACTAACATCGTCGTATCGCCATTACCTTAACAAAACTATTACGTCGTAGGGCATCAGGGGATGTGGTCTCGGACCGTGTGGTCTCTGACTCTATCGAGGGGCCTTAGCTCTATCTCTATGGACGTATTGAGGGATATCGAGGTGAGACCTTGGATACACTGTATGACATTTAGGATTGGTTAGTTGTGAGCCCAGTTTGCAAGCCCTCGCCAATAAGGACTTATGTATTGGTATGGGTAGGAATCAGGGGAAGTGTTGGCGGTGTTTGATCCGGAAACTTTCGCTCTATCTTTATTCCATGGTGGGTGTATGTAGAACGACAATGGTACTTGATCCATTGGACAGATTCACACACTCGTGTATAGAGGTGCGGTGGCCACCAAACCACCAAACCTTTCTATAGCACATTACAAACTTAAAAATCAGACTAAAGATGTGAATTGAATGCATGCATATATTTGTTGTATTATTTTGTTTGCTCACTGAGCCATGATGTGTGGTCACCCTTTCGACGTCGAATATTTTTAATTATTGATGCAGGTCCTACCGTTGAAGATTACATGAACACGTCAATGTATGGACACGTAGTGGCGATAAATGTGGAAGCTATGGAAGAGGCGCATGATCCGTCATGCAAGTGCAATTCATGTGTTTTTTATTAGTTTAGTTATTTGATTATCATAACATATAATTGATTAATTTATTTTATTTTATGTTTTAAGTTATTTTAGAGATAATTAGATAATTAATTATGCTGTTACTATTAGATACTCAGTTCATTAGTATTAAAGACTTCCGCTATTATTTATTTACTCTGATTATGCTTGTGGAATGTATCTAGTTTAATATCATGGGCACGGCCTATACGAGATCCTGATTGAACCATTGATTTTCTTGACGGTTCATCACACCACTGGTTAGACCAAATTTGGGGTGTGACAATATGGGTCTTGAGCAAATTGTTCTTGGGATAAATGAGCTGCTCCAAGTTGGGGGACTAATCCAGTTAATTTGTCATCAGACAATTTCGATTGATGTTAAAGAAGAGCGAGTTGGGCTTCTATCTCTGCTTGCCTTGCCGTGAGAATTTGGTAAGAGGAATGATCTACTGAGATTTGTTTACTTTTGCTTGGAGCATTTGCTGATTAAATGCCTATTAAGGCTTTGATAATGACTTCTTTGGTACAATACTTGGTGTCACAATTTGCCCACCATTTGGCATAGAAGGTGTGGATGAGAATTTGAATTTGGCATTCATCTTGATGTTTTGTTATGTAGTCATAGTCCCAATACATGATCCATGCAAGATGATAAGTGATGAAAAATCGAAGGAGTGGTGGTTGTGTTGAAAATTGATCATCAATTTTGTGCATGGTTGCTATGAATAATTTTTTATTGGAGTGGTTAAAATAAAATAATAAATTATCCATTAAGTGATAATGGACGGGATCTAGGACTTGGTGGCTTTAAAAAAATCAAGAATTTGGTCGCGTGATAATTTGGTGACTGGATTAGTCTTTTTGTTTGAGGGAATATATGAGTTTTGGGGAGTTTGTGGTCTTTTTGGAAAAGACTCTAATCATAACGGATTTGATATGTCTTTACCACTAGTCGTTTGCTATGAACTAGCCAAAACTTTAACAGGATTTTGGTCCGTTATACCCTTACGAGGGGCGTCTTAAAAAGACGTGTTGTTGTTCTGTATGGGATCATTTGATGGTGCTGGAAGTGTTGGACTTTATGTTGTCATTGTTGGCAACTTGACTGATGTGACAGTGTTTGTAAGCATTCAGTCAGAGAAATAAGGAGAGAGAATATCAATGTAGGAGAAAGAGAGAGTGTCAGTACAGTGGCACAGATGTGGCAACTTCGCTTGTGTGTTCTACAGTGTTTTACATGTATTTTAGATGACTTGCAATGAGTTGAATGGGATTTTACACTGATTTTGATGAGAGAAAATGTCTATGGACCCCACTGATGATGTGGCACAGTTTTTGATGACATGACCGAGTTTCTAATGATGAGGCAATGTTGCAACATCTTGAAGCATTACATGAAGAAAGAAGATGTAGAGAGAGAATGAGGAGAGAGAAAGAGGAGAGAGAAAATATTGGTGGGTCCTACAGCAGGTTCATGGAAATCCAACAGTGGAAAGATGTAGAGCGTCGAGTTATCTTTCCAACGCAACTTGAATCACTCAATTCCGACGTTGGATGAGAGAGATATTGCAATTTCCATTGGATCGCTTGAAAAAGTCAATACATTTGTTCGGGGGCATTTTGGGTAAGAAAAACTGTAGAAGATTCCAAATCGGCTACTAAAATGAAGCCACAATGCTCAGATCCACTTTTAATGGCCCAGATCAAGGTGGGATCGAGTGTAATGCGGCCTTTGCGTCTTGATACCATCGTGCGCATTCTGGTTGGATGGAAGCAGGTTAATACAATGAACCGTGATTCATGAAGACAGCTCTTGATTCCGTGTGGCGCGCGTGTGGTACCTCGGCGGCAAAGATTCAGTTCTTGCGGCCTCGATTGATGGCGACAGCATATGACGTGATTTGGCCGATCCGATGGACGAAAATCGATCCCGCCACTAGCCGACAAATCTAACGGACGTCAAGATAGATTCCATCTTCAGCCAATGGCGACTCGACAACGCATAGGTGGGAGGCGATTCCGTGTGGCGCGGGTGCACGGTATGACTTCAAAAGATTTCCTTTCCATATTTCTGACTGGTCGAACTTTAAACTGACATAACTTCTTCATCTGAACTCCAAATCTATCCGTTCAAGTTGCAGTTTTCATATTTTTGGATTCTATACCTATTGGGTGCCGTTGGGAGTCAAGAAAATGAAGAGAAAAATTGAAAATAGCATTTTAAAGGCAGACATAAAGTTTTCTAGGATTTCGTGCCTTGCGGGAGTGATCAATCACCAACTACCTCTTTTATGTGCATCAATGGAGTGCTAAATCCCTTTGAGAGGTCAGTAGAGCTTTTATTTTTATATTCATGGTGATTATGGATTATGTGGAAGAGATTGGAAGCCTGTAGATGAGGTGTACTCGGTGAATCGATCTTTATCATCATTGAAGGATGTTGGAGAGTACCTGAGAGTAGTGTGAAGCTTCAGAGATATTGTTGGCCATTGAAAAGCAATTGTGAGGTTTTTTATTTCCCTATCTATTTGTTGCTTTTAATTTATTGTATGGTAGCGTAGGTGCAAATTGTTGAATACCTAGCTAGTGGGGGAAAATTGTAAGGCAAATTTATAAGCCTAAAAAAATTGTTATTTACTTTCCGTGGGTGCGGATTAAGCGTGGTGTGTTCAGTGGGTGTTGGACACTGGCTGTTAAGCCTGAATCTTGGCGTTGGTGCCCCCTCTTAGTTTTATGCTGGGAAAACCTAGGATTAATATCCTTGTCTTGTTAGAGAGTAAAAATTGAGTGTTGAGTAAATACGGAGCCCGTTGGGCATTACTCCGTGGACTAGCCATCATACACTGTGTTGATGAACCACGTAATATCCTTGTGTTGATTGTTTTATCTTTTTGGTATATTTTAGAGTGCATGGAATGGCTTGCAGGGTGGGTGTGCAAATCTGGTAGACCTGGCCACTGAGTGGTAGCGAGGTAGATTTGCATACGCTTGTGTGTGTGTGTAAAAGAATATATCTCCATCAGCTCTGGACAGTAGTGAAATAATTATGGAGAATTTTCAAACACTGATTCACCCCCCCTCTCAGTGTCATATCGAGTTCATCAGTAAGCATATTTAGACTTTTTGTTGAAGTAGTTCCACCTGTTTGATTTAATATAAAAAACGAAAAGAAATTTTTACAGATACGGTAGTGATCCCATGTTGGGAGATTGTAAATGATTTGATCATTTCCAAGAAAGGTTGTCATAAAATTACTTCGATATTGAGTTCTTGGATAAGAAAGAAAATTTGTTTGAAACATAGGCCTCGGTAATACATATGCACATTTGATAATTTATAATTGACTTTGAGACGAAAAACATTGGCCCTAGAAAGTCTTTGTGAGGTATGTTCAAGGTAAATTATTGGAATGAGATTTTCTTGCATACAATTTAATTGGGCACCAGAATCAACAAGTGCAGTTGTTTGTAATTTAAAAGTGTTAGAAATAATAAGGGTAATATTGATATACCATTATTGACAAGGAATAATATTGACAAAGTCAACAAAATGATTTTGATTTGTTATATCAGGAATAGGGAATATAATTCTTTGTTTTAGATCAGAGATTTCCAATTGGATTTGTTGCATGTCCTTTGGGGTAAGAAGTTCAAGTTGTTGATTTTTTTAAAAAGAGGTTTTTTTTTGTTGAAAACGATTATATGTGTGATCATAACTTAGAGGAACTTTGTTTGATATATGGGGAATAGGGTTGTTTGGTATTTGGGATAGATTGGTTTAAAGATATTCAAGATACTTTAATTTTTTATTGAAATCTTTAAGTTAGTCAACAAAAGAGAAAATAACATTTGAGGAGTAGGATGATGATTCTTGTTGAATCATACAGATAGAAGCTTTGGATGGGGAATCATCAAAGGCATGGCTTTGGCAATCATGGTAAAAGATGTCATCTCCAAATGTGCAAGTGTTGATTTGATTATTGAAAAAATCAGAGTGATCTGAATCAGTATCTTGGTGAATAATGTGCATGTTGTAGAATGCACCAGGAATAGTCTTTTGAGAAGGGAGTATATCTGGTATAATCAAGTTTTTGAGTCGTTTGTCTATTTGATTTAGGAACTTAGTTTTGTTAGTTTGATTGAATAAATCCATTTAATTAAATTCTTTAAGGGATTTATTGAAAAGAGGAAAAGGGTTGAATAAGGGTGGTATAGGAAGAGGGTCCATTTTGATCATATTATTGGAGGTTTCTGAGATTTTCTTGGAATCTTGAAAGTGATATACTATTTGATTTTTGCTAGAGTTGTTAAAATTAATTGTCAATTGTTGGCCTGGAATATATTGTTTATGCCTAAGTTTGGTAATCTTTTTAGTGTTGAGATTCTTAAATCTTTATGTTTATATTTCCTAGGTTTATAGTATAATAACAAAAGAAAAGATTTTTTGATTCTAAATATCTTAAAATTTTATAATATTTGTTTGTGAGCTTGATTCTTTGTATAAAACCATAATTTATTGATAAGGGTGCCATTTTGATGGAAATTTTTAAGAAATTTTGAATGGTTATATTCTAACTTTTCTTATGATTGTATGGTAAAGATTTTATTAAAATATTTTGTTGACATTTTATTTCCATTGGTTTGTAAAAAGATTTTTGTGTCTATCAATGTTTATTTTTGTAATTTTTATAATTTGAGTATGGATTTTAATTGGAATGGTAGGTAATTTTAAAGTATGAAGGATGTTGAAAAGATGATCTATTACTGAAAGATCAGTGCTGTCATTTTGGATTTAAGAGACCTTAGAGATAGATGTTATCTTCTAAGGATTCTTTTGCAAAGTAAGAGAAAGATGTTATCTCTTGGTTGACAGGTTCTTGGCTTCTTGTTACCGATCTAATGATTGAATCATGGTTTGTTTGAATGGGGTTTTATAAGTGAATTTATTTGTCATTAATTTAGTTGGAGAAAAGTAAAAATAATCCACTGGTTTAAAGTTTGAATGAATGTACCTTTATCTGTTACGGTAAAAGATTTGATGAGATTAAGAAAATATTGACCTAAATTACATCTGTGTTTAAGTCTTTTACAAGACAAAATTTTGGTTGATACTGAAACCTGGTTACAGATGTGAACATTTTAAAGTTTGTAATTGTCCTGAAGATAGGAACCATTAGCTCCTGAAAGCTTTTGTAAAATTTTTTCAAAATAATGAGTTAAGACAAGTCTTTCTTGTATACAGTTTAATTAAGTTCCTGAATTAATAAGAGCAAATGTTTTTAACTTAAAAAATCCAGAGACAACAAGTCTGGCATTAATATACCATGGTTGCCAATTGGTAGTTTTAATTGTTTGAACAGAATGATTTTGGTTTTTATTTTCAAGTTCGATTTGTTTTGTTTTAAGTTAAAATTTTTTAATTTAATTTGTTTAATTTCTTTTTGGAGGTCTTGGGTGGTAGCCTCAGATGGTAGGATTTAGTCATTTATTGAAGAAACTTATCGTTTTAGTTGATTATTTACTTGATCATTTGTAAAGGTGATTGGTGTAGATATATCAAAATCATTTTGTGCTAAAATTAGACCATTGATTTGGTTTTCTAAAGTCTAAAGGAATGATGAGGAGCGTCGTATTAGATAATGTTTTGGCAAGTATGACAGGATATACCATTAACGGGTGGATTTATGAAGTAGTAGTTGTGTCGGAGTTTTAATTCTGGGATTTTAAAATTTATATTATGTTAGTTATATTTATATCTTTTATATTTTCTCAAATCTCAAGATAATGGCAGTTCTCATGACAAATTCTCACAAAGAGATCCACGGATCCCATGATCAGATCCCATGCATATATGGAAACTCTTATCTCACAAAAGAGATCCATGGATCCCATGATCAGATATGATAGAAATCCCATGCAATATATACGGGAACTCTTATATGCATGGGATTCTCACATGCCATATAGATTGCATTGTAAATAGGAATATTTCATTGTAACTCTTTCATTGTAAACAACAGTAACCGTGTAACAATTGTAACCACTCACTCCATATAAATACAACCACTCACATGCAATATTCAGTGTGAATTTTACAGCTCAAATATAGTGCTCGTACAAATGTATCCCCACGTTATAGTTATGCTTCTGACAGTGATATTGTATCTCCTATCTCTTCTATTGATGAGATCAAACGGGCTACGTGGGACTTGGACCCTATGAATTCCCCAGGTCTGGACGGATTTTCTAGAGATTTTCTTAGACATTGTTGCGAAATTGTTGGTGTAGACATGGGGGTAGCTATTAGAAATATCATTTTGGAAGGAGTTCCTCACCGTAGGGTTGATAGTACTTTACAACTCTAATCCCCAAAATCCTCAGTGCTCAGACTTTAGATAAGTTCCATGCCATTTGCATGGGGAATTTTCGTTGAAGATAATTTCTAAGATTATGGCTTCCAGGTCGGGCCTTCTTCTCCTGAAGTTGATTTCTCAAGAGCAAGGGGCTTTCCAGAAAGGGAAGGTAATTTTTTCAATTTAGTTATGACATCAAAGTTGGCCAACCTTCTTGACTGATCTATGTGGTGGGGGATTGGATTGAAGCTAGATATCTAGAAGGCCGCATATATCTCTCATGGGATTTTTTTATAAAATGTTTTGAGCGCATTCGGTTTCAATGATGCGTGGATTGGCTTGATTCAGTATTTGTTTGAATCTTCTCGAATCTCAGTTCTTCTGAATGGCTGCCTGGTGGATTTCTTTGGCATTGAGCGGGGTTTGAACCAAGGTGATCCCATTTGCCCTTTATTGTTTATTATAGCAAAGGAGGTTTTGTGTCATGGGCTATGGGATCTTCATCACCAGTGAAGGATTGCCCCTCTCCAAGGGCCTAGGGTGTTGTTATCCGAAGACATTTTTGTTTCGCCAATGTTATTTTTATATCTGTGAATGATGCCTTGCCATCCGTAAAACGCTTTAAGGGTTTTCTGGATAGATATCAGGAGTACTCAAGCAGCGGGTGCACCCTGAAAAGAGTAAATGTTTCTTGAGTACTGGAGTGTGTGGGGCCAGGAAATGTAGGATCATGGAGGTATTGGGGTTCTCTGTTTGTAATTTTCCTACTAGATATTTGGGTGTAAAAATCTTTAAAGGCCAGTGTTAGCGCTAGTGATATCGTGTGTCGTTATGTGCCCATGGGTTTTGCTAGTCTCATCTTATTATTTATGTTTTATTTAGATTGGTTATTATAGGTTCTCTTTATTGTTACAATTTATTTCCTAAGTTATCTACATTTACTTTCCTAATTAGCTTATGACTATAATTAAGGAAGTTTCTCAAACTATTGTTTCTTCTCTTAGATTATAATAAAGGAACCACGGGAAAAAAATTTATCAATTCGGTTCTCCTTCTTCTTTAGAGAATTCATCCTCACTTCTTCTATTTGTCTATCTCTCTCTCTCTCTTTCGGTTTCACTGATTCTGATTATTTCTTTATTACAAATTGTTACATGGTATCGGAGTAGGAACTATTTTGAGAGTCGTTTAAAAATCTTTGTTGTGGTGTGCAACCACCATTCCTGCATATCTCTATAGTCTAGCTCAGTCCCTTTACTTATTGACTGATTTTGGTTTTCTATTGCTGCTACTGTCTATATCAATCTGGTCAAATCTTCCCTAATTTGATCTAAGCCTCTACTGTTGCTATCAAAACTGATCAGAATTGATCTGATCTGCTACTTCCTGCTTTGTTTGATGTACTGTTGTTGTATTACTAGTATTGTTGAGTGGATCTATGGCTATTGATATTTACTATTCCTACCACATTGCTGCATATTATATTACTTAGATTTGTTGCTGAGATCTGTAGAGAACTATTTCTCAGATCTACTGCAATTTACTGAGGTCTGATCTACTCCTTCCTTGCTACCGACACTACTGCTATTGAGTGGATCAGGTCTTCTCAGATTTAATCTGATTTACTCCCTACAGGTTTTACTTTACTGCTGTCGACAACTTCAGTTAATCAAATCTGACATGTACTGTCTACTACTGATCTGCTATAACCAGGGCTGTGCTTGCAAGCATCGCCAAGAATTATTTTAATCCCTTTTATTACCCCTTATACTCGGGTTGCTGGGATTGATTCTTGCTGGATTCACCAGGGGAAAGTATTGCAACCTTATCCCTAAAATTTTTGCTGGATTCACCAGGGGAAAGTATTGCAACCTTATCCCTAAAATTTAAGCTTGAATAGACTCCATATGATCGAGTTCTCTCTCTTCATATCAAACTGGTTGCCGCTGGTTTAGTTTCCAACAAGAAATTCCAAGGTTGAAGATAACCTCCTTCCTTCCTTCCACATGTCATACCTGCCCCTACTGCTTTATTTTATTTCATCATCATCTCTTTATGGTCTAGTTTCCAGAACTGCCATGGCCTTTTAAGAGTATTCTGTTTATCCCTTTTAATAGAAGTACAGGTCTACTTCTATTTAGAAGTAAGTCTTATTTGTGTTATTTGTAGAAAATTTCTGATTAAATAATGTCTTTTGTTTTATCCTCTTTCAATACTTTTGTAGACATAATTCCTGCTACATCCTACCAAAAGAGTCCTTTACTATTACCCAATCTTCTCAAATTAATTACAAGTTACCCTTATTTTCTTAACCATTCCCAGTTTACTCTTTGGCCTTGGATTGTACTTCTATGATGATTTCAAATAAATTACTATATTACCATTACTCTTGTGCTTATTAGCCATGGCCCCTTAAACATTATGATTAATTACCAAATTACCACTAGTTCTTGTCCATTATATATTTAGAGTATTACTTTGTTTGGGTGGTCCATAAGTGTGACCATAATTTATAGAATTTTCATTGCACTTTTATAATTGTAATTTATTGTTTTGGAAGGTCTCTAGATCACACTAATGGAATTTACATGGAATGTTGATTATTATTTCTCTTATCTAGCATCTTTGGGATTATTATTTCTCGACTGTGTCTCTACACCTCCCAATCTCAGAGTTCTTGAAGATAAGAAGAGAAGAAGCTGAGAAGTACTAAACCTCGCCGGCGGCCAGGCCCTCTTAATCTCTTCGACTCTCCTTGATCTCTCTCGACTCTCCCGAGTCTCATCGTGGCGATTGGCGAGTCGGCTCTCTCTTGTAGAGTTGCAGGTATCCCTAGTCTCTCACTTACGTCAGGGCTAAGGCTGCTCTATGGCTAATCCAAGGCTATATTGATCTGATTTTGCATATTGACATTACTCTTAGGTCCTCCAAGCTTTGGAAAGACCACATTACTGTTGGATCTATAACCTTCTTCTTCTCAGTGTTTGATCTATAAGTAAGGGACTTTAAATTATTAGAATAACATTGATAGGATTCCATTACATACCCTATCCCACATGCAGATACCTAGAATACAGAGAGATTAATATAAACAGTTAAAATGTTTCATACCTCTTTCTGACGATTGATTTACGATCGTTACTTGAAGTAACCCTTGAGAAGAGTCTTCCACAGCCTTCCACTGGACCTTTCTTCTCCTCTGCTATGGGTGCTGATGGAGAGATCTCAACAGTGGCTACGGGGACTCACTACTCTTGTATTTATAACATAATCATTAACCCTAATTCATTCCTACAATGAATAGGGAAAGTCCTATCTTTGGCAATTGACAATCCACGGCTTAGACCAGCCTACCAAATAATGTCAGACTCCCACCGGTAGATCAGGCAAGTAAATAATGTTGACCAACTAGATTTAGAAATAAATCTAACAGTCTCCCACTTGGGGTACATTAATTTACAAGACTATCATCAATCAGTGTGGCCATGGAATCTAATTATTCAAAATGAATTGTCATAACCTTGATCCAACTAACAACCAAACTGATATCGAACAACAGTAGAAAATATGTCTCAATATATGGTATACCCTTTCTGTTATCATAAATAAAAGTCTACTTGATGACATGAATCGCCCCAAGATAGTACATGAAAGTAACATTATCATGAGAGTCCATTACCTGATCGAATCACCTTCGATCTAGTTGCCTTTAAAACCTTATAGGCAATTAACTTGATGTTACCCAATACCATAACGCGGAGCTATTAACCTGGGTGAACAACAGAACCTGGCTTACCGCCTTTAAACCTTGGCTTAATACTACCTTGTTGTCTTTCTTGGCTGAATACTGCCTTTGTCATTTTGGCTAAATACTGCCTTTTGAAGTTTTAACATGTCAAGCACATAAAAATTATGTCCAGATTAGCAATAAAATTGGTATAAAATAATTGTGCCTATAAAATCCATAGGCAAAAGAGTAAATACAATCAAGTATCAATTAAATATAAAAGGTCTATACAAGCACATCAAAAGACTCAACAACATCCATACTAAAAACATGACCCTTTAAAACTCTCAATGGTAAAGCCTTTTACCAAGGATCAGCTATCACTCTGTCAAAATGTTCTCTTCAGAAATGTGATTCTCATTGACATTTTCTCTTACCATTAGATACTTGATCTTTATATGCTTAAAAGCATCTGATTTATTGTTGTTCTTTAACAAAGATACAACTAACTTGTTGTCACAGTACAATAACAATGGTTAGGAGATGGTATCCACAACATTTAACCTAAAAAATGAAGTCCATCAACTAAAAAAATTTGCTTTGAGGCCTCAAATGGTACCACGAACTTTGATTGCATAATAGAAGAAGTCAGAATAGATTGTTTTACATTCCTCCATGAAATAGCTCCTTTAGCCATCACAAAATATATCTTAACTTGGACTTCTTATCGTCAGTATATCCACTGAGATACATATTAGAATATCTAACCACTTTTAGGTTATCATTACTGCCATACATATGCATGTAATCTTTCATCTTTTGTAAATACCACAGAACCTTCTTTACCTCTGCTCAGTGAGCAATTCCTGCATCTGACCAAAATCATCCAAGCAGGTTCACTACGAAGGCGATGTCATCCACAAAACTGTGCATACATCAAATTCCCTATTGCAGACACATAAGGTCTGACATAGATCTCCTTTCAATATTATTCCTAAGGCACTACATCTCCTGAGTACATGATCAATGAAGGCCCTCTCAGATAGTCCCATTAGTCTATGATTTTTGTCAAGTCTGATCTCAATACCGAGAATGAATGACCTCTTATCCATGTCTTTCATCACAAAATTCTCTAACAGAAAATGGTTGGTCTCTATAAGTAACACCATGTCACTATTGGCAAACAGTATGTCATCATCATATAAGACCAGAAAAATAAACATGATCCCACTGATCTTGGGATATATGCTTGGATGTTTGCATTCTCAACAAAACTGAATGAAGGTATAGCCTGATACAACCTGATCAAACTTTAGACATCATTGTCTGAAAGCTTGCTTAAGACCATTCCATCTTTATCCTTTACCTCAATCTTTTGGTTGAATCATTCTGTTATTTATTCTGATTTTTACATTTATTTGATATAGTTTCAAATCAGCTAGCACAATCAAAACCAATAAATTTAGGTCAATGCCTTCTCCCTATGTGATTCCTCTTTGCTACAAGTTTTACTTTGTAGCGATCAATTCTCCCACTGGAATCACATACACTCTTATCTTTTAATCACATTTATTTGCTACTTCTTTTGTTGTTAAATCTCAAGCAGAATTTCTAAGTCGTAATTCTTAGCACCAGTAAATATTTGGGCAAAAGTACCAGTGTATAGATCAATATGATATGGTCTACCTGAACACTTATCTCATTTTTCAGATTTAACAATTTTAATCATTTGATAAAGATTATCCACCAAGTCCAACAATCTCTTGTTACGAATGATTTTCACTTATCTTTTCTTTTAAACAATCCCCACATAAGTACATGTCATCAAACTTTAATGGTCTCAGAATACCATTTTTTATCTTTCTTTATAAATTTTCTTTAGATACAAGTCTTAAATGTCTATACCAATATTGGGAGTTAAGGACATATAATTTTCTTCCAAAAATAGGTAAACTACTAAAAGTAAAATAAAGGTTTTACTATTCTTATAGGTTTGGACTATAACTAGTATTTAAGTCTCCGAAAACCCTGCAGCCTTCTCATTCAAAAGTTTCATAGACTTTATTCTTTTCCAGTTTAGCCTGTCCAGCTTATAATCATTCTATACATGTCCCTTTTGAGTCACATTACAAGAATTCCTTTTCCTTGACATAAAGTCTCTAACATTTACTTGAAAAGTTGTTTTCATTTCTTTTCCTTGAATTTCCATCCTTATTACCTTCGCCTCAGTTTTACCTTTTCTCCTTTAGGATGTTTTAGGTCACCAGGATCTGACTTTTTAGTTCTAGTGAGAATGCAAAAGTTAATTAAATCACTTTCATAGGTTTTCTTGAGTTTATCAGTGTTAGCTGATAGCTCAAACTTGTGCTTCTTCACACTCCATCACCATTTAAAGTGGTACAAATAAGCTTAGGTAATAAACATTTCTCCACCCCTTTTTAGAAACCTTCAATATTCTTTAAATTTATCTTTAAATAACCTTTTACAATGTTCCAGGAAGTATTTCAGTCATTTTGAATATAAAATAACTCTTTAATCCCTTTTAAGCACTTCAAATTTTGTCTAACTCTCCTTTCTGTATTCCTTGGCAGTGTCTTTATACCATGATACACATAGCCTCTGGAACTGAATTTTACAAAAGCTACATAGATTTTCTGTTGAAAGATTCTTAATTCTCCATTTTCATCACCTTAGCAGGCAGGAGAATGCTACTTTCAACGGTAACAGCAATAGTTTTATCCTCTCTAAGAATTAAGTATAAATCCAAAAATATTATTTGTTTCTTAATTGCCTCATTCATCTTCTATAATTTGATCCAAACAAAGAAAATGAAGCAAGAGTAATACTAGGGATTGAAATTTTGAGATAGTAATCACTAGATGAGTTCATTTACAAAGCTATACATACAATGATAGATCCATGACTCATATATGCAAGGAAATAAATTAAGCTATCAAAACATAATAAGCAAGCAATTATTTCCTTATCCAAGAGTCAACCGAACTACATACTTATCCTTTGGGACAAGGATGCACTGGTCCTCTCAAATATCTGAGATAAATCATCAAAGAATGATTATCTTTTTTCAAGAGTCAACCGAACTACATACTTATCCTTTGGGACAAGGATGCATTGGTCCTCTCAAATATCTAGGCAAAATCGTCAAAGAATGACTATCTTTTTTCAAGAGTCAACCTAACTACATACTGTAAGATATTTTATGGGCTAAATTAATTATAAGGTTAGTTGGTTCAGTGGGAGTCTAGTTACAGATAGACCAATTTAACTATGATTAGAGATGGACCAATCTGGTCCACTGTGGGACTGGTCCAGGGTTGGGGGTGGTATTATAAATACCAATGGTTAGAGTCCCCACAGCCACGATGTTATTTTCTTCTTCTGTTCCCATACGCAGAGAGAAGGTCAAGGGATCCCGACAGGCTGTGAAAGACTTTGATCCAAGCATTCCAAGCATTCAAATCAAAGGAAAACGATCAAAAATTAATCTGCAGCAAGAGGTATGTGTCTAATCATCTCTTTTCAATACCCATTGTATTCTAGTAATATGTGTGGTGTGTTCGTTAGGGTTCATGAGAAACCCCATGAGAAAACCCAAAGAGGATCTATAAAAATCTTATAGTGGTATCAAAGCCTCCTACACAGATCTAGAATCGATGGGAAAATATTGTTAAATCTTTATGTTTGATTGGATTGGAAAAGAGAGAGATTTTTCTCCCAAAATTCTCTACGAACCTGTCTAGGGTTTGGACCCTTGAAAAAAAAATTTGGACCATTAAAAAGCAAAATAAGTCATACAGGATTGTAGGCCTCGGAGAGACGGAGCCGACGACATAAAGTAGGTCGTCGGAAGCTACCTGACGCGCTCTCACGCACTGCTTGAAAAAGCACGTGAGATCCACGCGCCGGCGGCAATTAAGAAAAAAAAAAAAAGGCATAGTAGGGTTGACGTCACCTGGTCAGCCCGTACTGGACCGAGCCGATCTAGGCCAATCCAGGACCAAACCAGGGCCCAGACCAGTCTGGCCGGGCCAAAGTGAACCCGTGAATCAACCCGATGACCCGACATTTAACCTGAATTATTGACCCAGTAACCCGACCCGATGACCCGAATTTCTGATCCAGTAACCCTATCTGGAACCCGACTCGATGACCCAATTTCTGACCCGAGGGTCCGACCCATCGACCCAAAAATGGACCTGAGAACCCGACTGGATGGGTTGGTTGGACCGAAGGTTGAACCGCCAGTTTACGGTTTGGTTTAAAGTCCACATCGTTTGGTTTGACCTGGACCAAAGCATTAAAAAAAAGGGTTTTAATTTGTCGGTTCGGTCCGACCATAACCGAGCCCGGCTAGACCGAACCGAACCTGGATGAATCGGCTAGAACCGGTTCAGGATGCAAGAATGCATAAGACAACTTTGATCAGCGATTGTGGGAGCTAGGAGCGTCAGATTTTGACACGGTTTTTTGTGTTGGGTTCGTATTTTCATGCTCTACAGTTTGGTACATAGTTTGACACAGTTTGGTGATTTAGAAAATTTATTTTTGATTAAAAGGTATCTCAAATTAGTCCGATTTGTAGTTTTCTGCTTGTTTGTTAGTTATTTTTATACCAGATGTTTGTAGAAGGTTATGTGTGCATGAAATTTTGTTATTGACCCACAAGGTGCTGCAAAGTAGGATTTGAGGATATCATTGTGGAATTGGGTGGAACCCACCAAAATGGTACACCTAGTTTCATCATGATGTCTTCAAATTCAAAGTTCATGTATTTGTAAATGCTTGTGTAAGGACGATGTACATCCAAAGGTGGCATTGTCAAGTTTTGGATGTACATCGTCAAGTTTTGATCAAATTAAAGTTTGTGGGTGTCATGTGAAGATTGGGTGGAATCCACTAAAGTGGTACACTCAGTTCCAACATTAGAGTCCTCAAACCCCAAATTTGTGCATTTACATATACAATAAAGGATATATTTTAATACACTGTTCTCCATGGTATGAAAAGCAGCTAAGAAAGACAGTGTTAACCCAAAGGTGGCATTGTCAAAGTTAAAGGTAAGTTCATGCACATGAATTGAAAGGGTTTTGACTTTAGGAGGTCTCATTAACCCAAAGGTGGTGGGATTTTCAAGAGTCATAATTCTTTCGCAGTTATTGTACAGAAACTGAGAAGACCACTGCATGTTTATCCCAAAGGAGAATGTGTAGTTGGTTAACTCTTGAAAAATGATATTTATTTACATGAATGGTTTATATAGTTAATGCAAGTAAAGGGTATGTGTATAAGTCTTCAGTTGTTTGATACTGTATTTAAACTCATACACTGATGTGTTCATCCAAATATGACTGTCCCAAAGAATATTTTGATACCTATCTTTTTTCTATTCAGGACAAAGTATAAATAAATATAAATTGCATGTGTTTATATGAGTCTTGTGCAATTTATCTATTGCAAGACATTTGTGTTTGGACTCATATAATGATGATGGTTTATGTCTCCTAGGATGTCTGTCTCAATGATTGTACCATATGGTTTGGTAGTTTCTTTCTCACTCTTTTTGGGACAAAGAATAAAATTTATTATGAAAAGATTGGAGACTAGTCTAAGATCGTTTGACCTAGATGTATCTTTCATAGTAGTTTACATAAGTTGTGAGATATTCTACTATTAAGGTTATGTGTAGCAGTATTAAGATGAGAAATATTACGAAGGGATTATCTAAGAAAAATCCAAAGGATAAGAATAATATTTTAGAGGGGGTCGAAAGATAGTTTATTAACCTATCTCTCTAGTACCAGTTTTGATGGAAATGGTAATGTGAGGAAGTATTTTTGGGAGCTATCAACTATCACTGAAAAGTTCAAGGACAACGAGACCAATGTAATTGATATATTAAAATTTTCATTCATTGCTAGAAAATATATTGAAATCTAGGTGGTTTGACCAAATACTGTTAAGCCAGATAAGCATATCTAGAAAAGGATAACGATTCTAGGACTCCCAAGGTATTTGGGATAGGAGGGTCTTGAAGACTGTTGGCTTGAATATTGTAAAGTTTCTTTTACATTCAAATGTTTTTTCTGCTCTTGATTTTACTTCGTTTTATGTTTATTGTTTGACTTAACATATTGTTTCCATATTAAAATGTAATAATATTATTTGAAATATCAGAATGTAAAGTTTTTCTTTTCAATTAAATTGAAAGAAATTATGCTTATGATGTTGTAAGGTAAATGATGATCGTATTTGTTATGTGATGTAGTGAATTATTTTTCATGTTTGACTGTGTAATCTTAGGTTTGATTAGTTGTACCAGTCATAGTTGATCTTTAGGGCAATGTAGAGACAGGTTAAAAAGGTTTTCTTGGAATAGTTGAAAAGGTTTTGTCTGTGGGAGTCTTTAGATTCTCTTAGTCAGTAGGAGTGTATAGATCTGCTTGGTTAGTGGGAGATCTGGTAATTGATGGTTTATCTGTAATTGATTGTTTTGCCTGTGGTTTAATGGGCAGGATTATTGGTGAGCATTTATTACTTGTATGTATTTTTGATTATTTAAGACATGTCAAAATTGCAAGGCGGTATTTAGCCAAAGAAGGCGGTAAGCCAAAGTATGGTATTAATCCAAATTGGAGGCGGTTTGCCTATATAAAATTGGATAATATCAAAGTGCGTTGACCTATAAGGATTTTAAGGTAACGGGATCGTGGTAATTCGATCATTGGACTCAAGTATTCATCTCAAAGTGATTTATGTCATTAAGTAGATCTCTGTATGTGACTGACAAAAGAGGGTTCACCGGATGTGAAGGAGTACTTTCCGTTGTTGTTCGACATTGGTAGGCTTGATGACTAGATCAAAGTAAAGGATGGTTTTGGTGTAATTAGATTACATGACCACATTGGATCAATGGTGAATTTATAATTAATATAGCCCAAGTGGGAGATTGTAAGATATTTTATGGGCTAAATTAATTATAAGGTTAATTGGTTCAGTAGGAGTCTAGTTACAGGTAGACCAGTTTAAGTATGATTAGAGATGGACCAACCTGGTCCACTGTGGGACTGGTCTAGGGTTGAGGGTGGTATTATAAATACCAATGGTTAGAGTCCCCACAGCCACGGTGTTATTTTCTTCTCATGTTCCCATACGCAGAGAGAAGGTCAAGGGATCCCGAGAGGCTGTGAAAGACTTTGATCCAAGCATTCCAAGCATTCAAATCAAAGGAAAATGGTCAAAAATCAATCTGCAGCAAGAGGTATGTGTCTAATCATCTCTTTTCAATACCCATTATATTCTAGTAATCTGTGTGGTGTGTTCGTTAGGGTTCATGGGAAATCCCATGGGAAAACCCAAAGAGGATCTATAAAAATCTTACACATACTTATCCTTTGAGTAAAGGATGCACTACTCCTCTCTTTTATCTGGTCAAAATTGTCAAAGAATGATTATCTTTTTTCAAGATTCAACAGAACTACATACTTATCCTTTGGGACAAGGATGCACTGGTCCTCTCTTTTATCTGGACAAATCGTTAAAAAATGATTATCTTTTTTCAAGAATCAACCGAACTACATACTTATCCTTTGGGACAAGGATGCACTGGTCCTCTCTTTTATCTAGGCAAACCACCAAAGAATGATTATCTTTTTTCAAGAGTCAACCGAACTACATACTTATCCTTTGGGACAAGAATGCACTGGTCCTCCCTTTTATCTGGGCAAACCGCCAAAGAATGATGACATCAAAAATCACACCACATTTGGGTGAATGAAACCTCTAAGCCAAACATCTTTATTTTCTAAGTGCATGTAATCTTTTAATCTTGACAATGCCACCTTTGGGTAGACAATGCCTTTCTTTGCTGTAACCACAAAAGTGAGAATCCTTGACAATGTCACCTATGGGTGAGCGTATCTTTCCTTGTTGTATTTTGTAAACTCACAAATATTAGATTTAAGTATGTTATGATAAAATCAAGTACGCCACTTTGGTGATCACATTAAGTCCTTACACAACATCTACAAACTTGGACAATGTCACCTTTGGGTGAACACTTGTCAATTTCTAGAGCATTTACAAATACAGATACTTCAATTTGAACAAATTAAAATAAAACAAGGTGTGCCACTTTGGAGGGTTCCACCAAGTTCCACCATAATGTGAACAAATTCTAACCTGCAACATATGTGGGATATTTATTTATCCATGAATGTTTTTGAAATACAACTTTATAAGTCTAAACATTCATATAAACATGCATATTAACTCAACAATCAATTTGGTATAATAATTTTAAGAGAACTTTAAGAAAAATCAACAGAAAAACTGCAAATCAGATTTTCATAAAGCATTTTTCTATGATAACACATTTCTCAATATACCAAAATATATCAAACAATGTATCAAATTGAAGAGCATTAAAAATGGAGTATACTGTAAAAAACCGTGGTCCAAACGGACCTTCCATGCCCTCGCACGGGTAAATTAATTCCCTCAGGTTACAAACCTTGAACAAACAGACCCTTAAACAAAACCCTGGTCTGTTCGGTTCAGTCGGTTCAGCCTGGGTTGGTTTACCCAAGATCGGATCGATTCGGTTTGTCTCGAACCGAATATACCTTTTTTTTTCAATGTCTTCAGACCGAACCACTGGTCAGTCTGGGATGAGCACCAAGTTGGTCTGCTGGTTCGACCACAGGTTCAACCCGGTTCAAAAAAGATGGGTACCGGGGTAAAATCTCGGGTCTTCTGATCGGGTTTCTGGGTCTAAGTCCCGGGTTTACGGGTCGAGTTACCGGATAGGTTGACTGGGCCAGTGATTTGGTCAACAGGTTTGATAATCGGGTAATCTGGCCTAACCCACGGGTCTTGGTCAATAGTTAACCTGGCCGGGTCGAGCACACATTTGGGTCACAAGTGCTCGGTCCGCTCTGCCGAGTCAAATCGGCCTGGCCTGAGTTGGTTCGGCTGGGTTGACCGACGGTTTACAACCATTTATTTATTTAATTTTTTTTTAATAATCCATGAGTGGATCTCATTGGATTCTTCCGTCGACGCGTGGTGGCGCGTCTGGCTACAGGCGGCGGCGAGTTTTATACCGCCGTCACCGTCTCTCTGAGCTCTACGTAGTGGTATAAATTTTTTTATTTTTGACGGTTCGAAAAGTTTTGATCGTAACAGATCTCCCATGGGTTTCAATCAAAAACAGAATGAAAAAATAATTCATTCATCACATCAATCATCTTTATTAGGCTTTATTAAATCAGATCTCATTGATCCTAGGTCCGTATGAACCTGCTCTGATACCAATTGTTAGAATAACATTGATAGGATTCCATTACATACCCTATCCCACATACAGATACCTAGAATACAGAGAGATTAATATAAACAGTTAAAATGTTCCATACCTTTTTCTGACTATTGATTTTCGATCGTTACTTGAAGTAACCCTTGAGAAGAGTCTTCCACAGCCTTCCACTGGACCTTCCTTCTCCTCTGCTATGGGTGCTGATGGAGAGATCTCAACAGTGGCTGCGGGGACTCACTACTATTGTATTTATAACATAATCACTAACCCTAATTCATTCCCACAATGAACAGGGAAAGTCCCTATCTTTGGCAATTGATAATTCATGGCTTAGACCAGCCTACCAAATAATGTAAGACTCCCACCGGTAGATTAGGCAAGTAAATAACGTTAACCAACTAGATTTAGAAATAAATTTAACAGTTAAATTGCTTATTGTTGTTCATTAACAACATTTGAAATGTTCTCACCTCTCTACTTTCTTTACTTAATAAAAAAAAGACCCTCTCTACTTTGAGGGACTATTGTAAACTCTGATATGGATATGATAGATAAAGATTGGTTTTTTGTTTTTCTATTATTTATTTATTTGCATATTACTGGGAAAATACGAAGCTGGCATTTTAGAGACATGGGGAAATCATGATTTTATTGCAAAAGAATAAGTTTTTTTTTTCTCCTCGAAAGGGATTTCACTTTCATTATTTGCCTTAGTGTATAGATTTGCCATATGACCATAAATTGTAAACTTCATGGAGGCCTGGACTGGGCCACTCCCCCATTACAGGATGTTGACAATGGATGACCCTAATGTGGGTCTTTTCTGATGCATTTCATTAAAAATGGTGGTAACACTCATTCAATTGTTAATTAACTATGATATAATAGATACCTTAAGACCAAGATCCATGTTGTGAGCTTGAAATTAGTTGACAATATTATTTATGGATTGGAGGACATTATCAATGGTGTGCTCAATCGAAGTTAGTGGATAATAGAATAGGCCACGAATTTCTTAAATTAAGGACAAGTTTCTTATTCTGTTTGACAGCTTTCATGTTTTACCCAACTACCTAGGCTGGGAGATCCAAATTCAAATGAACTATTTTCTTATTTTCTTAAGTTTCTAATTAAGAATAAGTATCTGAATGTAATTTTGAATCTCTTTACTCCCCAAACCCAATGAACCCCTACGGCTTCCCAGTTACAATGATGTTTCTATTTTCAGATTTGCTTAAGGAGAGTGGTGACAATGATGTTTTAAGTTTGAGTCATTTGACGGTTTGACCTAAAGTTTGGTATTGCATGTTTGGACTTTGGAGAATTAGAGTTGATTTTGTAATGAGTCTGTAAGTAATTTTCATCTTACCATTTAACTTATTTCTCTTTTACTTTATATCATTGATATGAGAGTTCTTACTTCTAATGGTTTTTTCATCTTTTTTTTTTTTTTGTAGAAAATATGTAATGTGAATGAGAGAAGAATGGAAGTTGGGAAGGCCAAATTATAGATCGTGACCATCATTTTTTTTTTCATTTATCAGATCTCATGTTAAACACTTAAACAATTAAACTAGTTATGATTTGCATTTGTTTCATTTATCAGATTTGATTGTTGAACACTTAAACTGATTTTTGTATTTGTTAGGTTTTTAAGTTATAATTGTTATATATATATATTATTTAATAATTTGTTAAATGTTTCAGGGTCAATTCGACCCTGAATCAGAGTTAATCAGGGCTAACCCGACCCAACCAGGCCCTGTCAGGGTCAATCAGGGCAAGTTAGGGTTAGGCCCAACCCTGCCAGGGTCAGGGTTAGGGTTGTACATTTTCTAACCCTAGCAGGGTTGGACTGGGTTAGGGTTAAGTTTAAGTAGTCAGGGTTGGAGTTAGGGTTTTGAAAAACCCAGCCCAACCTGGCCCTGTTGTAGCGTTATTCACAGTAACCTATATTACGTTGTTGTTGCTACTTGGTTTACAGTAACCCTATACTGTGCTATTATTGTTGTTTGGTTCACAGTAACCTATATTGTGTTGTTGCTACTTGGTTCATAGTAACATATACTATGCTACTTTACTACTACTGGTGTTGTTGCTGCTTGATTTACAGTAACCTGTACTATTCTACTACTACTACTGTTGTTGCTGCTTTTGCTGATATGTTATTTCAAGCTATAGCTCTTACATTCTCCCTTGCTCCAACTTAAGGGGGGGTGTTAGCGCTAGCGATATCGTGTGGCGCTATGTGCACATGGGCCCCACTGGTCCCACCTTATTATTTATGATTTATTTAGATTGATTATTACAGGTTTCCTTTATTGTTAAGATTTATTTCTTAAGTTGTTTTCATTTACTTTCCTAATTAGCTTATGGATGTAATTAGGTAAGTTTCCTAAACTATTGTTTCTTCTCTTTGATTATAAATAAAAGAACCATAGGAGGAGGATGTATTATTTTGATTCTTCCTCTTCTTTAGATAATCAATCCTCACTTAATCTATTTGTCTATTTCTTTCTCTTTCAGTTTCACTGGTTCTGATTATTTCTTTATTGTAAATTATTACACCGAGTAAATTAAGAAGGAACTTACCTTAGTATTGATGGATAAGTTTAAAAGTAAGCTACAAGGGTGAAAAGGGAGGACAATGTCTTTGGTAGGGAGAGTTCAGTCGGTGCAGTCAGTTCTTTCTAGTATGTATGTGCACAACTTTCCGGTTTACTGGTGGCCTTCGTCTCAAATTGTCTTAATGGAGAGGTATATGAGGAATTTCATATTCACTGGTGATCCTAATGTTCAAAAAGCTACTGTAGTTAAATGACATGTAGTCCATAAACCAAAATACAAAGGGTGTTTGGGCATTAGGCCCTTACGTAAAGGTGAATATATGTGGGTTTATTATGTAAGTCTGTTGGAAAATTTGGCATTGAAACTCAATAATAAGTACTTTCGGGAACGCTATATGCAGTATTGGTTCTATAACTTGAACTTGAATTGTGCTCATGGTCACCAAACCGGCTTCATGACCCAAAGCTCCGCCCCATCGACAATCGATCACTTCTACCACCCCCCCCCCCCCCCCCCCCCCCCCCCCCCAAAACCCCCCCCCCCCAAACCCCAACCCCCAAACCCTAGTGCTCTCAACACAGCTCGTCCCCAAAATGGAGTGCAAAAGAATGCCGACAAATGGAGTACAGTTTTTGAGTTCTTGTAAAAACATGCCGACAAAAATGTAGTGGGGGTATAGGTTTGTTGAGATATCAAAGAATGTCGGTTCTAAGAATGACTTCATTTTTTTTTATTAACAATTGATGAAATAATGTTGTAGTAGTTTCTTGACAAATGTTGTAGTAGTTTCTTGAGTGTCAAATAATGCATTGTTATCTTAATTATTAATGAATATTGGAACAAATGCATGTAAGGTTGGTTATGATTGGAAATCGGCACCCCAAACGAGAATGTGTGGGGATGCATTTTTCTTTGGCCATCTTTTGTTGTTATAATTATTAATGAAGTATAGTTTGGAGAATATATTTCTTCTTATATGCTTTAATTTCTTTGAATAGGATTAATTATTAATGAAGTATAGCTTGAAATATATTTTATTATTTTTATAGGAATGGCAACTGCAAATGAACTTACTACTTGGAGATATAATGGAGGGTGTAGGCACAAAATGTAGATGATTTGTCGATGATGGACCTTTAATTATGCCTCTGATTCAGGTGAGGGGTAAGTTAATACCTATAAAATATGGCAAGAGAAAAAGAAGAAGTTTGTTTGGGAAGGTTTTAAAGTCATTCCTGGGGACACATATTATGATGGAAAAGAAAGAAGTGTCTTAAATGCAAGATTGTTTATAAGGTGACACTTGTATTAATGGGGGTACTCTTAGGAGACATCTTAAGAACTGTCATAAACAAGAAAAAAGATGTAAAAAATGATGCTTGGTAATCAAGGAAGTCGACCTTTCAGTCCTCTTCCATTTGGCCTGGTATTCATCGAGTGTTAGAGAAGGTTGCTTCTAAAGAAAGATAGATCATCGGTGATGATTGATCTATTAATTTTTGGAGGGACAGATGGCTTGGGATTCCTCGTTAAATAGAGAAATCGAGGCTTCTTATCTCGGTTTTCAAAGGAAGTACGCTTCAGCTTTCAAACTTCATTGTGGGAATGGCCTAGGCTTTCCTCGCATTATTAATATTCAAAGCATAAACACATGAAAATCAATCAAAACATAAATCATGCACAAGAATAATATCCGAGTATATTATATCATTAACACAATAATTACCAATATGACATAAACAAATTAACATTTAATCAATAATAGAAATACAATTACAACTAAATAAACAATTCCTAATAATAATGGCAGTAATTCAAATTAAATCACCACTCTACCATAATCAAATATCATTAAATCTTAGGTAGGTCTATCATGGGTCTGCTGCAGTACTTATATAATTGGATGGCAGAATAGAACATTAGTGCAACAAATCTCTATCCATTACATCACCCCTTAATAAAGAGGGGGCAGCAGCCTCCGGTTTCTAATATTAATATTATACTCATAACTTACAAAACTTGAATTCCTTCTTGCGGAGCTTGGATTCTTTTTCATTAATAGATTAGAGTTGTTGAGGAGGCATTTAGAACGTGTCTTATACTTTTTACTTTACAGTCTTTAATTTTCAAAGACCTATTATTTCATTCCTTAACAGGATATATATACATTTGGTACAATTTTTCTTAACCTCATCTATTAGATTATACTGACTATAGAGACAGTCATAAAGATCACTTCACATGGTTCTCATTAATAGTCCAGAATCATTAATATACACTGAACAATCATGGTATATAGGAATATTATAACATCATAGAGACATGAAACATTTTTCACTCAAACAATCAATCATCACAAAGTATCAAAAACAATATGAAAGGTATATTCCTCACCTATTCGTTGTTTACTGAAAACTTCCACTTCTAGATGGCAGTTCAGATTTTTTGTGTTAACCTTGACCTACAAGGATAAATATTCTTTAGGCTTCTTAAATTACGTATATATTAATGACATTTTTTGTAGTCACTTTTTAATTCATTATTTTCTAGGTTTGAGATAATCGGGGAAATCCAAACTTCTCATAACTCATTTATTTATTTAATTGATTTCTTTAATTTAGCTTAATTCTACCTTTTATGGGTCTTTTATAATTCCATTTACTTCATGTATTTTTGAGTCAGGAATTTAAACCTAATTTTTCTCTCAACATGGATAAGGTCAAGTAATAAAAACTTACATTCTTCAGGCAGGAAAACTGTTTGGGAATTTAAATTCCTCGAACAAGGCTATTTCTGTCTTAGTCTAGGCTTCATTGTGGATGCAAAAAAAAAAAAAAATCCCACAAGTTAACTTATTTATTTACTTAGGCTCTCTTTAGTATGTATTATAGAATTAATTATACAATACATTATGACATAAGTAGTTGTTTGGTATGATTTATGGTACTTATTTATATTGTTTATGTAAGACCCGTACCAAACTAACTGGTCTTACCACCTTGTACCAGGTCTACCTATCATGGTCGAGCCACATGGACCAAGTGCGTAAAGAAAATCACAAAACCAGGTATGAAATTGACCCAAAAACAATAGAATGGAGGGTAGGGTCGCATGCCTAAACAGGTAGGGTCGACTCCACCTCAGCAAGGTCCAACCCATGAGTTTTCAGTCCTAGGGTCGGATGACTTGAGACCCTAGGGTCAACGGATTCTGCGACCCTAGGATCGACCCTAGGCAAACTGACAAAAACCAAAAATTAGGAAACTTTCCTAATTCAAAGGGAACCTTTCTTAAACTCCTTGGGACGTATTTTGGGAGGTTTTTCTCTATAAATAGGACATCCCTTAGGCTCTTTTACTCCTTTTGAAACCCTAATTGAAAGTGAGAGAAGAGAAGAGAAGGAAGAGAAGGAAAGTTGGAGAAGAAATCTAAGGAGAAGAGTTTTAGAGGAATTTCTGAATTCAGCAAGACTAAGGTATGAAATCATTCTCCATAAATTGTGTAAGACCCTAGAATAGCATATAAAGAGGATAAGATCTAGGAGAAATCCAAATCAACCATCCATGGGAAGGTTTCAATGGAACCCATGGAGGGAATCATGGAAAACAAAGTAAAGAAAGTAACTTGGAGTTTTAAACCATAGAACAATCATAGAATGGATTTTGAAAGTAAGCCAAAGGATCCAAACATGAACGAGTGGACTGTAGGATGAAAAGTCGACTCAATTTACATCTGGTCGCACTTAGGGTCGACTGGTAACCGACCCTATCAGACCACAGGATCGACCCCTAGCTCTCGGGAAGTCCAAGGAAGCCAAGGTCGCACCTAGGGTCGATGGATCACCGACCCTATGATCGACCCTATACCCTGGGGTCTCATATATCTGCGACCCATCCTGCGACCCATCCTGCGACCCTAGCAATACAACAAGCTTAAAACTATCAGAATAAATTTTAATTAAAATCCATCGATTTGTTAGGTTTTCCTATTGATATAAAGGTGATTTTAAAGGCTTGAAAGAGGATCTACACTCAAGCAAAGGTGAGGGAACAAGACCTAAACTAATTGACTAATAATAAACTGTTGTATTTTATTGAGTCCAACATTGTGTATGATTCCATGCTTGTATGCGTGTAATGTGCATTTAACATGTCATCCAATATTTATATTATTACTGTTCATGCATATTTACTTCATTGTTTATAACATGATGATGATGATGATGATAGGAATAGGCATGTGAATGTTTGTGTTTGATTAGTGTACTTAATGCGGGGAGGGGATGGTGCAACCGGTACTTCAATGCCGTTTTCATTGGGTATATTGTGTCATTGCTCTACTCAAGTCTTGTCCACTAAGTAAATGTTGGTATACTTGATGCGGATAGGGAATGGTGCAACCGATACTGCAATGCCGTTTTCATTGGGTATATTGTACCATAGCTCTATTCAAGTCTTGTCCACTAACATCGTCGTATCGTCATTGTCTTAGCAGAACTATTACATCGTAGGACATCAGGGGGGGACGTGACATTGTGGTGTGTCCTGGTCACCAGACCCTAGCTCTATCTCTATGGGTGTATTGAGGGATGCTGGGGTGAGGCCTTTGATACATTGTTTGACATTAGGATTGGTTAGTTGCGAGCCCAATTTGTAAGCCCTCGCCAACAGGGGCTTACGTGTTGGTATGGGCAACCGGTACAGCAATGCCATTTTCATTGGGTGTATATTGTCCATGGTGGGTGCATGTGGGACGACAGTGCCGATACTCATTGGGTGGCTCCACACACTCGTGTATAGAGGTGAGGCAGCCTCCGAACCTTTCTATAGCACATTGTAAACTTATATATCATACCACAGTTATGAATTGAATGCATGCATATAGTTGTTGCATTGTTTTGTTTGCTCACTGAGCCATGATGTGTGCTCACCCTTTCAAATTCGAATATTTTTAGTTGATGATGCAGGTACTACTATGGAAGATTACATGAATGCTCCCGCATACGGGCACGTTGCTGCAATGGATGCTGAAGATATAGTGGAGACGCATGACTCATCATGCGAGTGCAACTCATGCGTTTTCGATTAGATTTTTATTTGAACTATTAAGGAAATGTAATTTGATACTTTATTTACTTATGTCTCGGTTGATGCAACATAATTGGATATTTTATTTATGATTATCACAGTTAGATTCTCAGTTCATTTAATATTAAGACTTCCGCTATTATGTATTTATTCTGATTATGGTTGTGGATGTGTATGGTTTAAGTTAAAGGACACAGCCTATTAGAGATCCTGGTTGAACCGTTGGTTTATTAGCGGTTCATCACACCGTTCTGAATAGTGCGGAATTGGGGTGTGACAGTCTAAGCCTTCACTTTCAGGTATACACAATCTTCCTCTGTATCTCAGTACCATTTCTATATCCAAGGTAAAACCAAGATTTAGCCTATCCTTTTTCAGGTCTTCTTGCCCAGTCCTCAAGTAAGGATCTTGTATGATTGCTGTTTTTACCTCCTCTGTCAGGTCAGGTAGAATCCTCAATGCGGCGAACTGGAGTGTGAACTTATGGACAAGACCTTGATCTATCAGGCCATTAGGAGCTTTAATTTGGTATTGCTCTTTATCCCTATCAGATTTTGTGGTTGAAAGGCTTAACGTAGCATTAGTGCTAGGTCCTTTGCCCAGCTTCAATACCCCCCCTTTTCTGCTCAACGCATCCGCCACTACGTTAGCCTTTCCTAGATGATATTGAATGTCACAGTCATAATCCTTCAACAACTCTAACCATCTTCTCTGTCTCATGTTCAACTCCTTCTGGTTAAAGAGATGAGTAAGACTCTTATGATCCGACTTAATCTGGATTTTTTCTCCATACAAGTAATGTCTCTAGGTTTTAATTGCATGAATTACCACTGCTAGTTCTAAATTATGGGTAGGGTAGTTCTTCTCGTGTTCCTTCAATTGTCTTGAAGCATAAGTAATTACCTGTTCACCTTGCATCAGCACACACCCTAGACCCAATTTAGAGGCACCAATATACAGGGTAAATGGCTGTCCTGGTACTGAAATGGTCAAGATGGACGCCTATATCAACTTTGAACTTCAAGGTCTGGAAGCACTTCTCACATTGACCAGACCAAATGAACTTCTCCCCTTTCCTGGTCAGCTTGGTGAGAGGTATGGCGATTCTAGAGTAATCTCCCATGAATCATCTGTAATAACCGGCTAACCCCAAGAAATTTCTAATCTCGATAATGTTCTTAGGTGCTTTCTACTTCACAATTTCTTTTATTTTGCTGGGGTCCACTTTAATTCCTTCTAAAGATACTACGTGACCTAAGAACTGCACTTCGTTCAACCAGAACTCACATTTCTTAAATTTGGCATAAAGCTTCTCCCTTCTCAGCCGTTGTAAAACTACTCTAAGATCAGTTGCATGAGTCGCTTCATCCTTGGAATAAATCAATATGTCATCTATGAAAACTATGATTGAAGTGTCCAACATGTCGTGGAACACTCGATTCATGAGTTTCATAAAAGACGTTGGTGCATTGGTTAGTCTGAAGGACGTGACCAGAAACTCATAGTGTCCATACTTGGTTCTATATACTGTCTTTAAAATATCACCATCTTTAATTTTTAACTGATGATATCCAGACCATAGATCAATTTTGAAAAACACCTTCGCACCTAGCAACTGATCAAATAAGTCATTGATACGAGGTAGAAGGTATCGATTCTTGATCGTTAGTTTGTTCAATTCTCGATAATATACACACAGTTTAACACTATCGTCCTTCCTCTTCAAGAATAATACAGGTGCTTCCATGGTGATATACTTGGCTGAATAAAGCCTTTGTCTAATAACTCTTGCAGTTGAGTCTGCAGTTCCTTTAATTCAGTAGGAGCCATCCGATAGGGTGCCTTATACACAACTGCGGTTCTGGGTAAAAGGTCTATCACGAATTCAGTCTCCCGATCAGGTGGTAACCTTGGTAAATCTTTAGAAAATACATCCAAAAATTCTCGTACAACTTTAATATCTTCCATTTGTGGTTTTTTTTTGGTAACATCTACCATGGATACTAGATATTCAATTCTTCCTTTCTCAAGGCATCTCTTAGCCTTCAATGCAGAAAGGATAAGCTTCTGTTTACAAAGAAGTTTGGTTCCTGAAAAACTGAATTTTGTACCATCCTAGCCTTTGAAGGTCAATTTCTTTTCAACACACAGTAAACTTACAGAATGCTGAGATAATTAGTCCATTCCTAAGATGATATCAAAGTCTGTCATCTCAAATTGAATTAAAATTGCATCCATAATTTGTCCACCAATTAGGACTAGGCATGGTCCATATCCTTTGTCTAATTCTACTTCTAATCCCGTAAGTGATCGCACTAATAACTTGAAGTTTAAAGGTCTGAGGGACATTTAGTTTCTTTTCAAAAGACACATATACAAAAGAGTGGGTGGCTCCAGAGTCGAAAAATACTCTGGCGTGTATGCCAGTTATAGGTACGATACCTATGATTTTTACCTAAATTCAATCTATATGCTCACACAAGGTATTGTAAAACAAAATGGTCAGGTCATACCTATGACCACATCTGGTGATGCAGCAACGTCTTCAAAATTCATGGCGAAAATCTTTCCTTGCTGCAATTGCTTCTTTGGTTTAGGGTAGTCCCTTGAATAGTGCCATATTTATTCACAGTTGAAGCATTTAACTCCAGCATTCCCTTGCATTTGTTGAGGTTGAGCTGGCTAGGTAGTCTTGGCTACAGCATTGAAACTTGTGTCCAGGATAGTTTGAAGGTCTTTGAGTTGCTTCCATTGAATGAGTTTCCGTTAAGCCTCTTAATACCCCTGTTTTGAGCAAAATATCTCTCCTTCTGACTTGATTCCAAAACTCGAGTATCTGTACTGCTTCATCCTAAATCTTCTTTTCGAGTCCCAATACGTGCTCTCAAATACTTTCCCTAAGTCCCATGACGAACTTTCGGGTCTTGGTATCCTCCTCTTGCATACTAGTGGGAGCAAAGAAGAACAACTCTTTATAACACTGCTAGTAAGCGTCTACAGTCATCTGACCTTGATACAAACTTAAGAATTTTTTTTTCCATCTGATCTTTGAAGCTTCTGGGAAAATACTTCTCAACGAAGGCTTCTTTGAAGATAGCCCAAGTCAGATGGGTGTGCTTGGTCAGAAAATAACTTTGAGTGGACTTCCACCAATGATGTGCATCACCTTTCAACATAAAAGTTGAACACAGTACCTTCTCTTCTTCTGAAATAGTCATCATCATGAAATTCCTCTTCATCTCATCAATCAGTGGGTCGGCCAAAATGGGTTTGAGGGCTTGCCCATGAACTCCTTCGGTTTCATTTTCAGGAAACGCTTTATGAGCCTAGAGTGGTCAAGCTGATTTTATGCATAATAACCATATACAGGTGGCTGATTTTGATAACTTCCTTAGTTGTTCATCCCTTGTTGTACTTTGAAATTCTACACTGGAGTGTGCATTACTAGAACCTGCTGTGTTGTGGGCATGGTTTTATTTTCCACGGGTGCGATGGGCACTGTGTTATCGACAACTGGTGCTGGAGGCACAAAGCTAGTACCCATCGGTACCATGCTAGTCTGATCAGGAGGTGTTAGTGTGCTATTTATATCTGGAGGCACAATTCCCAAGGTAGCCTACATATTAATCTACGATTGATGTAAGTCCTACACTTGCCATGCTAAATTCATCACAACCGTGGCCAGATCAGGTGGTGGTCCTTGTAAATTAGTTGGAGTGGCCTGATTGTTTTCGTCCTGAGGTATATTATTCGGGTTCACATTGTTTCCCGCTTGTTCTTCAGGGTTTTCATTGGCATTTCCCATTTCAGGTGGTGGTGGGGTCAGGCCACGGTCTCTATGACTATTTCTATAAGTACGGTGAGCCATCTCATATTATCAACTGATGAACTATCTGCATAGCCAATATATGTGAGAAGATATACAAAATGACAGTTCTTAAGGTTAGTCGCATAGTATCATATTGAAAATCCCAAAACAAATAATTTCCCAAAATTTCATGGCTCTCACAATCAAAATTATTTGTGTGGTCGACCTTGAGTGGTCATGCATGGTGCGTCCACTCATGCGTCAAACCCTATAGCAAAGTCTGAGAGTCTGTGGTCGACTGTATGGGTCGTAGTAGTCGACCACACAATAAAATTTAGCTTTTTAAGCCAAAACCGAGTTGGTTTTTCTCATTTTTTCCTGTCTTCCACCGAGCTCCAACTCCACTCGCTTCCACTGAGTTGCTAGAGTGCTTCCACACAATTACCTCACTTCCACCACTAAGTAACAACTTCCAAATCCATTTCTGAGGTAATTTCTTATTCTCTTCCTCCCCTTTGGATTGCTAGAGCTAGGTTTTGTCGTCTTATACTTGTTTAATCAAATTATATTTTATTTGACAGTAAAAATTTCATTTTTATTACTTGGCATTGTTATTGGGCATGATATGAAGCAAAGCCCTCAACTTATTTGAGATTTCGTCGATTGGTTTGGAATGAATCCCAAAAAGTCAAGTTTTGCCCTAAAATTTGGGATTTTTCCTCAAAATTTTAAATTTCTTTGAAATTCCTAGAAATTGATTTAATTCCTTGGTTGGATAATATTGTTTGGCATGTGTAATTGTGTCTTGACATAAGTCCTCTAGTCCAAGCAATAGGGCGAAAATGAGGCTTTCGGCCAATTCATTCCACTATAATGTCAAAAATTTTGAAATTTTCTATATTTGAAAATTTGTTTATTGCTTTGTATTCCTTGTAGCAAACATGGTCCACACTCCTCAGGTTCATGATGTCATTCACTTCAGGTCAGTTGAAGCCAAGATACAGTACCCTTGGTTTCGGGCTAAGAAAGTAGAAGTGGGCCGGTTTGTGGACTTGCCCAACCTTGCCCTCTTTGATGTCGAGAACGCCTTCCATACTATTGGTTAGCTCCCACTGATACAATACCAGGGGTCTACTCTTCCGGACCTGGTGAAGTAGTTTTACTGTAATCTCCAGATTGAGGGTGATCCAAAGGACATGGATAGAGGTAAGGACCTCAAGATCACGAGTTGGGTGAAAGAGGTTCCTATCTCATTCAATTGTCAATAGTTGGCAGACATCCTAGGCATCTCCAATGATGGTCCATTGGTCTATTGTGCCCCAAAAGAGCGCCAATTTATATCGATGAGGATGTGCACTGAGATAAGCAATCAGATCCTACGGAGTGATCGTTGGCAAATGAAAGCAATCAACATGATTCCAGAGCCCAGGGTTTATTGCAAGATCATTCAGTATAACTTGGTGCTACAAAGTGGGCACTACCAGTTGGTCTCTCAGCTCACTCAGTGTTTGTTATACTGCATCTGCACCAGATAGTCTGTATGCCTACCTTACATCATAATTCTCACTATGTACCGAGCTGCAACGATCAGCCTGAAGGGTTACCTACCCTATGGGCGTATGAACACTACCATCCTCGATCGCCTTCAAGTAAACATGGAGGATGAGACGATGCAAAGGATACAATTTTTGCGGACCTTAACTGGGAGGCCATCTGTAGAATAGAGATGCAAGACATGCTAGTCAGCAACGAGGAACAAAATGCGATGATCCGTCCCCAACGTCGGGTGGTAGCTAAGACAGAGGATGATGAGGATGATGATCGGATGTTCTTGGAGGTGGATGACATCCCCCCCTTCGCCACAGCATACCACCAGAGCTGGCCCTTCTCATACTACCTCCTCAGCTGGTCCCTCGCACCCTCCACCTGATGATATGATGGCACTCCTTAGAGAGATCCGAGACACTCAGCGTGCTGCAGATCAGCGGGTAGCAAATCTTGCTGATAGTCTCCGAGCGACCCAGGTGTAGGTAGCCTGACTCACGAGGGTGTACGCAGAGGATTATGATAGGGACCAAGAGGTACCTCCTCCTCCTACTCCTCCAGTTCAGTGATAGATCTCATTATTCTCTCTCAATTATAGATACATTTCCTTTTGATGTTCATATTTACAAAGTAACTGTCCGGCTTGTGGACTGTACTCTATTTCTCTTTATCTGAAAACACATTATGTCACTTTTTATTTCAGGTCATCTATATTAGACTTTGTTGTTTCACATTGACTTTATATGCATTATAGTCTTGCTTATTCGCTGTCTCAAATAACATGGTGCTTATGGTGGGTTTATATTAAAGTTTTTATTTTTTCCCTAACTCAGTTCATGGACTCTTATGGATGTATTCGGGTTTGATTGGCAAAGCTTTAGAGCTCTGATACCAAGTTGTCATACCCCAATTATGGACAAAACCAAAAGTGTAATAAACCATCATAAGAACCAGTGGTTCAAGCCAAGATCTTGTAAAAACTGTGCCAACAATCCAAACCAAATACACATTCCACACAATCAAAGATGATAAAGTAAATAATGGAAGTCTTATCAATAATTGTCACACCCCAATTCTGGTCTATTCAGAATGATGTGATGAACCGCTAAATAACCAACGGTTCAACCAGGATCTCAAATAGGCTATCCCCGCATTATCCAAACTTACACACATCCGTAATCATAATCAGAGTAAATACACAATAGCGGAAATCTTATAAATAAATGAACTGAGAACTAAGATGATATCAAAAATTTAATAGCAAATTATTCTGTTTCCAATTGAGACATAAATATTTAAATATCAAATACAAGTCTTTATTAAATTCAATAAAAGAAACCTATAAAATATCTAATCAAATACACACGAATTGCACTCGCAAGAGGAGTCGTGTGTATCATCTTCAGCTCCAGCTTCCATAGCTGCCACGTTCCCGTACGCAGACGCATTCATATAGTCTTCAACGGTATAACCTACATCATCAACTAAAAATATTCGACGTCGAGGGGTGAGCACACATCACGGCTCAGTGAGTAGCCAAAACAATGCAACAATACATATGCATGCAAATCAATTTATATCTTTGGTCCGGTTTAAAGTTTGCAGTATGCAATAGAAAGGTTTAGGTAGCCAAAGGTCACGTTTATTGATCCCGCCTCTATACACGAGTGTGTGACGTTACTCGAAGATCACGTTTATCGTCAACTCACATGCACCCAATCATGAACATTATATAACAAAGGTTACGTTTATTGCTATATAGTGTCATACCAACACGTAAGCCCCTGTTGGCGAGGGCTGCAAACTGGGCTCGCAACTAACTAATCCTAATGCCAAACAGTGTATCCAAGGCCTCACCCCAAAGATCCCTCGGAATGTCCATAGAGATAGAGCTAAGGCCCCCCGGTAGAGTCGAGACTACAAGGACCGAGACCACTCCCCGATACCCCTACGACATAATAGTTCCCGCTAAAGTAATGGCGATACGACGATGCCAATGCACAAGACTTGAGTTAGAGATAGAGCTAAAGTGCTGAGACCCGCCAAAGGTTAACGTTTATTGACGTTCTCATCACACCTCCCCTGATACTCGCTCGCATCAAGCACATCAACCACACACATACAAGCACATGCCTATTCCTATCATCATCATCATCATCATCATCATGTTATAAACAATAAACTAAATATGTATGAACAAATAATAGAAATATTGGATGGCATGCTGTAAGCACATTACAAACATATTCGCATAGAATCAAGCATAGCACAGGACTCAAGAAATAGAAAATAGTTTATTATTAACCAATTTAGTTTGGAGTTAAGGTTCCTCACCTTAGCTTGCTGTAGATACTTTTTCAAGCTTTAAAATCACCTTTATAATGTTATTATATTGTTAGAAGACCTAACAAAGTCGATAGAATTTAATTAGAATTTATTCGAAATTAAAAACTACTCTGTTAACTGAGGGTCGAAGGTAGGGTCGATGGGTCTATCGACCCTCCCCTCTTTCTGGACTTCCCGAATGCTGAGGGTCGATGGTCAGGAACACCTAGGGTCGGATGGTCATCGACCCTCGGTGCGACCATTGGTGCACTTTGGTCCAATTTCCACTTTTTAGTCCATTCTTCGTATTTGGGGTCCTATGGCTTGCTCCTACATCCCATTCTACATTCATTCCATGGTCTGAAGCCATGTATAATCCATCTAAATAGTTTTTATGCATTCTCCTATGGTTTCCATGAAAACCTAACCATAGCTTGATGGTTTTGGGTTTCTCCGAGATCACTCTCTCAACATTAACTAACCTAAGGTCTATAGAAACTTATGGAATTAGTATCCATACCTGAGAAGATTAATCTTTCTCTGCAACTCTTCTTTTTTTACTTAATTTATCTTCCTTCCCTTTCTTCTTCCTCTTTCCTTCTCCTCTCTTTCTCTCAATTCGATTAGGGTTGTGAAAGGAGTGAAAGTGGCTTAGGGACGTCCTTTAAATAGAGTAGGAACATCCTAAAATAAGTCCCATTGGGATTTGGAAAGAATCCCAATCGAAAAATATAGAAATTTTCTAATTTCTATATTCGGCAAAAACCGAGGGTCGATGGGAGGGTCGATGATCCCGTCGACCCTAGGGTCTTAAGCTGTCCGACCCTCCCTTCAAAACTGAGAGTCTGACTCTCTGTTTTGGGAGGTCCGACCCTGCTTAGCTGGGTATGCGACCATTCTCCTATTTTAAGTGTTTTTGGGTCGATTTGATACCTGGGATCTCGATCTCCTTCACGCCCTTGGTCCATTTGACTCGACCATGATGGGTAAACCTGGTTCAAGGTGGTAAGACCGGGTTAAATTGACACGGGTCTTACAATAATGAACTGAGGTCTAACATGATAAATAATTAAATAATTCAGTTATCTCCAAACAAACCAAAACATAATTAAATAACTTACTACAAAGTTTTCCATAATCAAAATACGAATAAACTAAGAATAAAAGCATTGGAAATACTCGTACGCAGAGTTGTGCTCATCTTCCACAGTCTGTGTATCCATCACCATCACGTGTCCATACGACGACGCCTCCATACAGTTTTCCACTGTAGGACCTGCATCATCAACTAAAAATATTCGACATCAAGGGGTGAGCACACATCACAGCTCAGTGAATAAACAAAACAATGAGCAAACATATGCATGTAATCATATCATTATCTTTGGTCTGGTTTAAGTTTGTAACTGTGCTATAGAAAGGATTGACGACCACTGCACCTCTATACACGAGTATGTGAATCCTCTCAATGGATCAAACACCATTGTTGTCCCACATGCACCCATCATGGAATAAAGATAGAGCTAAAATATCTAGATCATACACTGCCAATACTTTCCCTGATGCCCTACCCATACCAACACGTATGCCCCTACTGGAAAGGGCTTACAAACTGGGCTCGCAACTAACCAATCCTAGATGTCATCCATATGTATCCAAGGCCTTGTCCCAGCATCCTAGAATATGTCCATAGAGATAAAGCTAGGGTTCCTGGGCAAAGTCAAAGACCACGTGGTCCATGAACATTCCCCTAATGCCCTACGATGTACTAGTTCTGCTAAGATAACAGAAATACGACGATGTCAATGTGATGCATGGTTTAGGGATCACAAACCCCTCCCCACACAGCACACCAACGATACTTACAAACACATGCCTATTCATATCATCATCAATAATAGAGTAAAATAATAAAATAAATATGCATGAATAGGAATAGCAATAATATTGGATGATATGTGAAATGTACATTACAATCATACAAGCATGACATCAATCATAACATTGAAAAAATAAAGAAAGAATGGCTTGTTACTATCCAGTTAGTCTAAGTCTTGTTTCATCACCTTTGATTATAATATTAACTCCCTTCCAAGCTTTGGAAATTCACTTGTATTAGTTGACAACCTAGACAATTTATAAATTTTAGATTAGAGTTTAATGGTACTAGGTTACAATAGTCTAAAATCTAGTTTGACCTCAAAATAGGCTTTCTGCAATTGAGTGGTCGATGTAGTGGTCACAGGTATATGTTGACCATAAATTGTGTGGTCGACTGTGTGGTCGTGCATCATGCGACCATAGATGCTACCACACAACCCTGGGTAACTTCCCGAGAGTTGTGGTTGACTCACTGGTCACTCTATGGTTGACCAGTGATGCGACCACACTATTTACTAGTTGTGTTCATGGGTCTTTCTCAGTCTAACCCTTGGTTCATTATTGGAACACTTCCTAGGGTCTTTATATGGCCTTCATACCTTGGTGACTTTAGTTTACAAGTATTCCCTAACCTAATTCCATAATTTCCTTTGAATTAATTGGGAGATCTCGTGATCTTAGCCCCAAGTTTGAGTTCCATTCACCAACATGATGATGGTGAATCTAATCCAACTATTCCTATTATCTACAGAGATTAGTCTCTTACCTTAGGTTCCTTGTTGTAGAGAAATGGAACCAATCAGTAAGCACTTCTATAACTTCTTCTCCAATCTCCTTTTCCAAGTCTCTTTCTCATTCTCCTTCTCCTTCTCTCTTAAATTTAGAGTTTAGAATTGATCCCAAAAGAGTGAGAGAGGCTAAGGGAAATCCTCTATATAGAGGGAAAACCTCCATATAGAGTCCTCTCTTAACTAAAAAAAAGATCCCCTTAATTTTAAAAAGTTTTCAAATCTCAGAGTCAATGGGTTTGTGTGGTCGCAAAATCCGTCGACCACATAATCCAAAGGTGTCGACCACACAAAGTGAAACTGACTGATCTCACTTCAATATTTGACTGGTCGACCATACAAGTTCAGGTAGTCAACCACACACTAAAATTCACTATTTTTGCATGGTTTCACTTACCTAGCATTGTAGTTCCTTCATAAGGTTAATCCGGTTAGTTTACCTGAGTCGGTAACGATAGGAAGACCTAGCACAACACGGTTAAACCTGGTTAATGGAGTGCGGGTCTTACAATGGAAAACTGTCGACTCAAAGCTTGTCCAATCAGACAATTTAGTTTGTCCAGTTTACGAATTAGGCGACCGATCAAGCAACCAGTCAAACCCAAAATGGGACTCTGAGATTAGGAAAGTTTCCTAATTTTAGGAGACCACTCTCCTAATTAGAAGAGGACTTTGTATGGAAGTTTTTCCTCTATATAGAGGACGTTCCTTCACTTCCTTTCACTTTTTTGATCACTAACAAACCCTAAAAGTGTGAAAGAATTGAGATGAAGGCTAGGAAAAGGAAGAAGGAGAAGGAAGAACTCACCGTCGGTTTCCAACTATCTCCGTCAAGAGACCAACGGTAAGTCCTTTAATTATTGTGATTAGGTTAGAGTGTGCTTGAGGTTAGATTCATAGTCATTAGAGACAGTGATCTGATTTCACCATCATTAGGGTTGTATTTAAGGTTATAATGATTAACTGTTTTTGAAACCCTAATGACAATATGTTCTTACCTTAGAATGGTGTAAAAGGAATCCTAGGAAGAAGTCGAAGAATTAACGCTGAAGGAAATCAAACAGGAAAACATCCTGGAGAATGATCCATAGGTTGTCCAGTCTATGTTGTCCAGAAGCATCCAAAGAGGGACCGGACAGACAATCGGATACTCTCGGGAAGTATCTCAAGGTTGTCCGGTCTGTTGTCTGGTCACACATTATACAATGCTAGATAATCGACCGGACAATGTCTGGAAGGTTGAAATGCCAGACCAGATAGTGAGTCTAATCATTAAAAGTTATGGGAACGAAACCTTAACCTAATTCTAATAATCTTATAGGATTTGTACTCATGCAAAGTTGATTTCAATGTCTTGAAGAAATTCAACAAACACCAATAGGTGAGGGACAAGACCTAAACTAATTGGTTAATAACAGACTACTCTGTTTATTACTTATTTTGATGTTCTGTTATTTGCACATATAACATGTCATCCAATAACTGTTTATATTGTTCATGCATATTTAATTATATTCTTTATGATGATGATGTTGAGGATAGGCATGTGTTTGTGTGCGGTGGTGTGTTGAGTGGGGAGAGGTAGTAGCCTTAAACCATTCACTGCACTGACATCGTCGTATCGTTGTTACCTTGGTCGTAGAGTATCAGGGGGAGTGATCGGGTCGTAGCTCTGTCAGTGGACTTTAGCTCTATCTCTATATTGTATTGAAGGATGCTAGGGTAAGGCCTTGGATAAACTTTGATGACATCTAGGATTGATCAGTGACGAACCCAGTTTGCAAGCCCATGCCAGTAGGGCCATACATACTAGTATGGGGTAAAGTATCAAGGGGGTGCTGAAGGTGTGTAATCTATTAGGCTCTAGCTCTATCTCTATTTTATAATGAGTGTTATAAGGCGACATTGGTTTTTGTGGGGGCCTGACCAGTAGGTGTGCTCACACTCTCGTGTGTAGAGGTGTGGTGGCCGCCTATCCTTACCATAGCACATTGCAAACTTAAACTAGACCAAAGAGTTAAATGCTACATCATGCATATGCTTGCTGCATTGTTTTGTTTCTCATTGAGCTAAGTTGTGAGCTCACCCAGGTATACGTTTTCTTTTTAGTTGATGATGTAGGTACTATGGTAAAGGATTACATTAATGCACTATCATGTGGACACATGGCAGCTATGAACGTGCAATCGATGGAGGACGAGCATGATTCTTCATGCGAGTGTTTCCATTGTGTCTACCTTTAGTTTTATTTTTGTATTTTGATTAAGAACTTGTAAAGATATTTATTATGTTTTGGTCAACAATGAGATAACTGGTTTATTTACTTAATTATCACTTAGTTCTCAGTTCAGCATTAATAAAAACTTCTGTTGATTTATTTATATATTCTCATTATGATTTGGATGAGTTTGTTTGATTGTTAGCACGATCTCATGTGATCCTAGCTTAAGCTGTAGTTTGTTAATGGTTCATTTACACTTTTGGTTTGACCAGAATTGGGGTGTAACATCCTGTCCCATTTTCTAGCCATTCGAGATGATCAGTAGACTCTTCTCGAGGCTCAATGGGCGATGGACCAGCGTATGGTGAGTCTCGCTCAGAGTCTCTGAGTCACTCAGGATCAAGTACATTGTCTTTGGACTGCATATGAGCAGTATTACAATCTAAACGAGATGATACCACCTGCCCCACCAACTCAGTGATGGATTTTTCTTATTTTTATTCCTAGGATAACTGTCCAACTTGTGGATTGTACCCTCTATTTGTCTAACACATTTTATTCATTATATATATTGCTCTTTCCTTTATATCGTGCATTATTCTCTTATTTACTACTTTTGTCTCAACCAACATACGTGCTTAAGTTTGTATGTTTGTATTAAGGCTTTTAATTATCCTAACTTAGTTCATAGACACAGGTTAATGTACTCAAGTTTGATTGGCAGAGCCCAAGAGCTCTGATACCAAGTTGTCACACCCCAATTCTGGTTAAACCAGAAATGTAAATGAACCGTCAATGAACCAATTGCTCAAGCTAGGATCACTAATGAACTGTGCCAACAATCAAACCATATACTTAACCATAATCAAAATAAGTAAATAACAGCAGAAGTCTTTATTAATAATGAACTAAGACTCTAATGTAATAAATAATTAAATAACCAGTTATTTAAATGTTGACCAAAACATAAATAAATATTCATTACAAATTCATAATCCCAAATACTAAAATAATCCCAGAGGTAAACACAATAGAGACATTCGCATGACAAGTTATGCTTATTCTCCATCGTCTGCACGTCCATAGCTACTACTCTTCCAACTGAAGGTGCATTGACGTAGTCGTCCAAGTATAACTTGCAACATCAGAAACTAACAAGAAAACGATATCGTGGGGTGAGCTCACAACTTAGCTTGGGGAGAAATAAAACTTGCAGCAAGCAACATACATGATGTGTCATTCAATTATTTGGTCTAGTTTAAGTTTGCAATGTGCTATGGTAAGAATAGGCTACAACCACACCTCCATACATGAGAGTGTAAGCACACCCAACGGTCAGGCTCCAACCAAAACCATCGTCGCCCCACAATACTCACTACAAGATAGAGATAAAAATATAACCCAATGGCAGGCTATAACCAAACCATCAGCACCTCCCTAATACCCTACCTTGTACCAGTGCGTATGCCCCTACTGACGAGGGCTTACAAACTAGGTTCATCACTAACCAATCATAGATATCAACAAAGTGTACTCAAGGCCTTACCCCAGCATCCTTTAACACAGAACAGAGATAAGGCTAAAGCCTAATGGTAAGGCTATGGCCAACACCGTCGACAGTCCCCCTAATATCCTACAACATACTAAGTACGTTAAGGTAACAACGATACAATTATGTCAGTGTGGTGAATGATTTAAGGCTCCAACATTTTTCCACTTAACATACCAACCATACACAAATATATGTCTATCCTCATCATCATCATCATAAAATAAATAAATATGCACGAACAATATATAACAGATATTTGATGACATATTATATGCACAAACCAGTTAATCAACATACACACAAGGTAGCTTATTATTAACCAGTTAGTTTGGGGTCTTCTCTCTCACCTATAAAGTGATGTTTGATCCTTTCCAAGATGTAGATTCTAGCTTTACTTGATTATAAACCCTATACAAACAATAGGATAAGTTAGGGTTTAATTCTATCAAATTTTTGGTATTCAGACTGACTGTCCAGACTGGCAATTAGTCCTTCAGGACATTGTTCGGTTGACTGTCTGGTATGGCATATTGTCTGACCAGACACCATACTGGACAACCCTGAGACACTTCCTGAGAGTGTCTGTGTAAAACCCACACTCCACTAACTTGGTCTAACCTTGTCGTGCCAGGTCTTCCCATCATTGCTAGACCAAGTGGACCGACCGTGTGAAGATGGATCACAAAACTAGGTATGAATCGAGCTAAAATGCTCAAAATATACGTAGGGTAGCATACTTGGGTAGGTACGGTTGACCATATGAAAAGAAACAATGGTCACTGATCAATGACCCTACGGTTGACGGATTCTGCCACTGTAGGCCATCGATCGTGAGACCCCAGACCAAACTCCGAGTTGGAAACTTTCCTAATTTAAGGGGGATTTCTTTCTTAATGTTGGAGAACTCTATATGTAGAATTATCCTCTATATAAAGGATGTCTCTTGCCACACCCCAATTCTGCACCATTCAGAACGGTGTGATGAACCGCTATAAGCCAACGGTTCAACCAGGATCTCTAATAGGCGGTATCCATTAAAAATAAAACCATGCACATCCACAACCATAATCAGAATAAATACACAATAGCGAAAATCTTATAATAAATGAACCGAGAATGTTGTGTTTTCACTGTAGGGTCGATGGTGGGGGTCGATGGGTGTCCGACCCTCAGTTTTTTACCCTGGGAAGTTACCCATTCTTCCCGAGAGCCGGGGGTCGATGGGGGGGTCGGAGAATGTCCGACCCAGGGTGTGACCCCTGGTTCTCTGTCAGGTTCCCGAGAGCCGAGGGTCGATGCGGGGGTCTATTGTTTTAATCGAATTTTCCAACCCCCGGACTAAAAATCTGATTTTTAAGTCCGATTCAAAGTCCATCTCATTCTTTCTTCTCCGCTTTGACTCAGCTCGTCCCTCTGAGTTGCTACAGTGACAACTTCGATCTGTTGGTGGTTTGCACTCCTTTTTTGTCGCCTACACCTCCACAACAGGTATTTCTTCTACCTTTTCATGTTTTTAGGTTTCTTAACCTAGGTTTTTACTCGTTTATCTCATATTTTTCAAATTAAACTTTTTCTGACCATAAAAATTCGATTTTTATTGGGGGCTTTTGTTGTTGGTGACTCAAGGAATGAAAGCCCTCAAAAATATTTGAGTTTCATCGGTTGGTTATCGAGAAACTCAAAATTTTTATTTTTTGCCCTAATTTTGCCGAAATTTTGAATTTCTTGAAATTTCTTGCAATTCAATCTAATTAGTTGAAATTTCTAACTGTTTGAGTCTCACAAGATAATTTAGGATCTATGTAAGTCCTCCTGCCCACGTGTATGGGTGAAAAGTGAGGCTTTTGCCCAATTTACATCGTTATTATGTCGAACTCTCGGGTTTTTCCTCTCTACTAACCCATTATTTGTTTTTTCTTTCTATTTGTAGGTACTATGGCTAGTACCAAGGTACCCAGAGTTTGCGACCGTCTTTGCTTCCGTTCCAATGAAGCCGAGGCACAGTATGCCCACTACGCTCGCAAGAAGGTAGAGGGCGGCCGCAAAGTGGACTTCGCTAGCTTAGCCTTGTTCAATGTGGAGAGAGCCTTTGGTGATATGGGATGGCTCCCTGTCATCACTTATGACGCGTGTACCCATCCTGACTTGGTACGCTAGTTCTACTGTAATCTCCATGTGGTGGGAGATTACAATGATGTGGACAGGGGTGATGAGCTTCGCATCACGAGCTACGTCAAGGGGGTTGACATTTCATTTGATTATCGGCAGCTGGTCGACTTGTTGGGCATTTCCTATGCTGGCCCCATGGTGTTCTGTGCTCCTGTAGAGCCCCAGTTCTTTTCTCTACAGATGAGGGCTGAGATCGATAGCCAGCTCATCAGACCTGATCGCTGGCAGATAAAAGCGAGTTGTCTACGCTCAGATCCACGGGTATACTGCAAGATCATTTAGCATAACCTGATACTGCAGAGTGGTCATTATGAGAGGATCTCCCAGTTGACCCAGTATCTATTATACTGCATATGCACTAGGCAACCCGTCTGCCTTCCCTACATCATCATGCGTACGATGATCAGTGCCACGTTGCCCAGTCACATTGGCAACCTTCCTTATGGACGCATGATCACTACCTTGCATACCCGCCTGGGGGTTGACTTAGTGGATGAGAAGATTCAGGAGAAATCCTTCTCATCGCCTCTGGATTGGGAGGCTATTTGCAAGATGGGCATGCGGGATACCCAAGTCAGCGATGAGGAGAGGAATGCGATGGTGCGCCCTCGCACACGAGTGGAGATGGCTGACCCTGAGGCAGCAGCAGCAGTAGCCGCTGGAGCAGGGGTTCAAGGGGATGATGACGACCGACTATACATGGATGTAGATACCATACCTCCTCCATCACCTACTCATGCTACTGGAGCTGGTCCTTCTTCTTCCACTGGTCCTTCGTATGCAGCTAGTCCTTCGTATGTAGCTGGTCCTTCTTATACTCCATCTGATGACATGATGAGGATATTGCATGAGAAACGAGAGGCTCAGCGTATGTCCGACTTGAGGATGGGAGAGTTTTTAGAAGCTCAGCGCTCGTCTGATCAGCGGGTGGGAGAGCTTCTGGTTGCTCAGCGCATATCGGATCAGCGGATGGGAGAGCTGAGCATCTCAGCGTATGACTGACCAGCGGGTGGCTGATCTCACAGCTAGTCTCCAGATGACCCAGACTCAGATAGCTTGGTTGACCAGAGTCTACGCTGAGGACTATAATAGAGACCGTGAGGCACCGCCTCCCCCATCACCTCCAGCTTCTTGATGTACTTCTTTTATTTTTCTTTTTTTACTTTAGAGTAACTGTCCGGACTGTGGACTGTACTCTGCTTTAATCATATATATATAAACATTTGTTCTTCCTTTTGGTTGTATATAAATTTAGTTTCTCATTTAATAGATGCATTATTTTCTTTCAGTACAGTCTCAAACAACGCAGGTGCTTATGGTGTGTTACTATTACATCTTTTAAATTTTTATCCTATCTCAGTTCACGACCTTTTGTGGAAGTATACGGTTTCACAAATAAAGCCTGAGATGCTCTGATACCAAGTTGTCACACCCCAATTCTGCACCATTCAGAACGGTGTGATGAACCGCTATAAGCCAACTGTTCAACCAGGATCTCTAATAGGCGGTATCCATTAAAAATAAAACAATGCACATCCACAACCATAATCAGAATAAATACACAATAGCGGAAGTCATATAGTAAATGAACCGATAACTCTAAATGTAATAATCATAATTAAACTATCAAGTTATTGTTGTATCAACTGAGACATAAATAAATAAAATATCAATTACATCCCTTTATAATTTTAAATAAAATCCTAATAGAATACGCATGAGTTGCACTCGCATGAGGGGTCATGCGCATCCTCTAAGTCTTCAGCTTCCATTGCAGCAACACGCGCATACACCGGATCATTTATAAAATCTGCAACTGTAGTACCTGCATCATCAACTAAAAATATTCGACGTCGAGAGGGTGAGCACACATCATGGCTCAGTGAGCAAATAAAACAATGCAACAAACATATGCATGCACTCAATTCATATCTTTGGTCTAGTTTATAAGTTTGCAATGTGCTATAGAAAGGTTCAGTGGCCGCCTCACCTCTATACACGAGTGTGTGAAACCGCCCAATGAAAACGGCACTGTCGACCCCACATGCACCCACCATGAATAATATATACCCCATGAAAACGGCATGGCTGTACCAGTTGCCCACACCAATACGTAAGTCCCTGCTGGCGAGGGCTTGCAAACTGGGCTCGCAACTAACCAATCCTAATGCCAATCAGTGTATCCAAGGCCTCACCCCAGCATCCCTCAATACGTCCATAGAGATAGGGCTAAGGCCCCCCGGCAGAGTCAGAGACTACACGGTCCGAGACCACCTCCCCTCATACCCTACGACGTAATAGTTCTGCAAAGGTAATGGTGATACGACGATGTCAGTGGACATGACTTGAGTAGAACCATGGCACAATATACACCCCATGAAAACAGCATGGCTGTACTGGTTGATACCATCCCCTACCCACACCATATACACTAACCACACACATACATTTACATGCCTATTCGTAGCATCATCATCATCATCATGTTATAAATAAACAGAATTAAATATGCATGAATAGTAATAGCAAGAATATTGGATGACATATTGAATGCACATACAAGCATACACGCATAGAATCAGTCATGGTATTGGACTCAAGAAATAAAAACAGTTTATTACTAACCAATTAGTTTAGGTCTTGTTCCCTTACATTTACTTGATCATAGGTCCTCTTTCAAGCTTTAAGAATCAACTATATATCGATGTTATATCACTAGAAGACCTAATCAAATTGATAGAATTTAATTAGAATTAATTCAGACTTTAAAAAGCATGCTGTTAACTGGGGGTCGATGCTAGGGTCGGAGGTTCCATCGACCCTGGGTGCGACCACCCACAGTCTGGACTTCCCGAACACTGGGGGTCGATTATCAGGGTCTGGTAGGGTCGATTTGTCACACCCCAATTTCGCACTATTCAGAATGGTGTGATGAACTGCTAACAAACCAACGGTTCAATCAGGATCTCGAGTAGGCTATATCTGTGTTATCTGAACCCCATACATTCACATTCATAATCAGAGAAAATATATAATAGCGGAAGTTTTATAGTAAAACGAACTGAGAATCTATTGTGATATTAATATTTAAATAACAAATTATTCTGCATCAACTAAGACATAAATAAATATCAAATACATGTCTTAAATAAATCCAAATAAAGAAACTAGAAAAATATATAATCGAATACACATGAGTTGCACTCGCAAGAGGAGTCATGTGTATCCACTTCAGCTTCAACTACCATCGCTGCGACGTTCTCGTACTCTGGAGAATTTATATAATCTTCAACGGTTATACCTGCATCATCAACTAAAAATATTCGACGTCGAGGGGTGAGCACACATCATGGCTCAGTGAGCAAACAAAACAATGCAACAATACATATGCATGCATTTAATTCATATTTTTGGTCTGGTTTTACGTTTGCATTGTGCTATAGAAAGGATAGGTGGCCGCCGCACCTCTATGCACGAGAGTATGGATACGCCCGATGACTCTCACCGTCGCCCACAGCACCCAAATAAACATTGTACAACGAAGGTCACATTTATCGATGCACAACTCCATACCAACAAATGAACCCCTGATGGCTAGGGCTGCAAACGGGGCTCGCTACTAACCAATCCTAATGTCAAACAATGTATCCAAGGCCTCACCCCAGCATCCCTCAGAGCACCCGTAGAGATAGAGCTAAGGCCCCCCGGTAGAGTATAGGACTCAAGGACTAAGACCCTCCTTGATGCCCTACGTCACAATAGTTCTGCTAAGGTAATGACGATACGACGATGCTAATACACAAGACTTGAGTCAGAAATAGAGCTAAAATGTCCGTATCAGACACCGCATAACACCTCCCCTGATGCCCTACTCGCATCAAGCACACTAACCACACACAAACATTCACATGCCTATTCCTAGCATCAATCATCATCATCATGTTATAAGTAAACAAAATTTAAATCTGCATGAACAATAATAGCAGGAATATTGGATGACATGTTGAATGCACATTACAAGCATATTCGCATAGAATCAAGCATAGCATTGGACTCAAGAAAATAAAAGTAGTCTATTATTAACCAATTAGTTTAGGTCTTGTTCCCTCACCTTAGCTTATTATTAGATCATCTTCCAAGCTTTAGAATCACCTTTATACTGTTATTATATTGCTAGAAGACCTAACAAAGTCGATAGAATTTAATTAGAATTAATTCTGAATTTAAAAACCATTCTGTTAACTGAGGGTCGGAGGTAGGGTCGGAGTCATGATCGACCCTGGGTGCGACCCTCCCCATTCTGGACTTCCCGAACACTGAGGGTCGATTCTCAGGATCACATAGGGTTGGATGGTCATCGACCCTCTGTGCGACCCTCGGTGTATTTTGATCAATTTCCTTCCTTTTAATCCATTCTTAGTGTTTGGGGTCCTATGGCTTGCTCCTACATTCCATTCAACATTCATTTTATGGTCTAGAACCATGAATCATCCACCTGGATAGCTTTCATGTAATCTCCCATGATTTTCCATGAAAACCTAACCATGGGTTAATGGTTTGGGTTTCTCCGAGATCATACTCTCCTCATTACCTAACCTAAGGTCTGTAGAACTCATGGAATTAGTATCCATACCTGAGAAGATTACTCCTTCTCTGCAACTCTTCTCCTTTTTGCTTTCTTCTTTTCCTTGTTTCTCTTCCTCTCCTTTTCCTTCTCTTCCCTTTCTCTCAATTCAATTAGGGTTGCAAAAGGAGTGAAAGAGGCTTAGGGACGTCCTTTAAATAGAGTAGAAACATCCTAAAATAAGTCCCTTTGAGATTAGGAAAGAATCCAAATCAAAAATTAGGAAATTTCCTAATTTCAGTCTCGGCGGCAACTGAGGGTCGATGGGAGGGTCGATGATCCCGTCGACCCTAGGTTCCTAAGATGTCCGACCCTCCCTGTAAAACAGAGGGTCTGACTTTCTGTTTTGGGGGGTCCGACCCTTCTTAGCTGGGTATGCAACCCTCCCCTTAAATTGAGTGTTTTAGGGTCGATTTGATACCTGGGATCTCGATCTCCTTCACGCCCTTGGTCCATTTGACTCGACCATGATGGGTAAACCTGGTTCAAGGTGATAAGACCGGGTTAGATTGACACAGGTCTTACACGATTGGCCATCGACCCCCCGTGCGACCCGCTGTGGGTTTAGTCAATTTTTCCTCCTACAGTCCATTCTTCGTGTTTGGGGTCCTATAGCTTGCTTCTACAATCCATTCCACACATGTTCTATAGTCTAGAACCATAGTTCACTCACCTATATGGCTTTCATGATTTCCCCCATGGTTTTCCATGAAAACCTAACCATGGGTGGATGATTTGGATTTCTCCAAGATCATTCCCTCTTCTCTATCTATTCTAAGGTCTGTAGAATTACATGGAGATAGTATCCATACTTGAGAATTAGGCTTGTTTCTCTGAAGTCTTCTCTTTGATCTTCTTCTCCACTTTCCTTCTCTTCTCTTTCTCTTCTCCTTCCCTTCTCTTTCTCTCAATCCAATTAGGGTTCTAAAAGGAATGAAAGAGGCTTAGGGACGTCCTATTTATAGAGTAGAAACTCCCAAAATAAGTCCCATTGAGATTAGGAAGGAATCCCATTGAAATTTGGAAAGTTTCCAAATCACGGTTTCTGTCAGCAGACTGTGGGTCGATGAGGGGGTCGGAGATCCCGTCGACCCCTGGTTCTTAAAATGTCCAACCCCGTATAAAACTCAGGGTCTGACTTATATACTGGGGGGGTCCGACCCTACCTTGCTGGGTATGCGACCCTCCCCCTATTTTTAGTGTTTTTTGGTTAGTTTAATACCTGGGATCGTGATCTCCTTCACACACTTGATCCATTTGGTTCGACCATGATGGGAGAGCTGGTTCAAGGTGGTAAGACCGGGTTAGTTCGATACGGGTCTTACAACTCCCCCCTACTTATAAAAATTTCATCATCAAAATTGTACATACCTTCTGAGTCGAATAAATGAGGGTATTGCTTTCGCATAGCATTCTTTTCTTCCCATGTGATTTCTTCCATATCTCTACTTCTCCAGGTGACCTTAACATAATAGATATCTCGGTTGCGTAGTCGTTGAACCTTTCGACTGGTGATTTCAGTTGGTGTTACTTCAAATGTCAAATCATCAATCAATTCAAGTAGATCTACTGTCAAAACGTGCGTTGGATCTTTGACATACTTCTTCAATAAGGAAATATGAAATATGTCATGCACACTTGACATAGATGGTGGTAGTGCTAACTGGTAAGCCACTTTCCCACGCTTAGCTAGAATCTCATATGGCCCGACATATCTTGGACTTAGTTTCCTTTTTTGTCCGAACCGTTTCAGTCCTCGCATAGACGATACTTTTAAGAATACTTTATCACCCACAACGAACTCAAGGCCTCGGCGTCGGGTATCGACATATTGCTTCTGACGATTCTGAGCTGTTCTCACTCTTTCTTTGATAATGTTGACCACTCGACAAGTCTCTTCAACAAATTCCAGTCCAACAATACTACGTTCCCCAACTTCATTCCAAAATAAAGGAGTTCGACACTTTCTACCATACAGCGCTTCATAGGGTGACATCTGTATAGTAGCCTGATAGCTATTATTATAAGCGAACTCAATCAGTGGTAACTTTTCATCCCATGATCATTTAAAATCAATTACACATGCTCGAAGTATATCTTCTAGAATCTGAATTGTACGCTCTGACTGTCCATCTGTCTGTGGATGAAATGCAGTACTAAACTTCAATGTTGTACCCATAGCCTTTTACAATCCTTCCCAAAACTTTGAAGTAAATCGTGGATCTCTATCTAACACAATGCTTTCAGGTACACCGTGTAATCGCACAATGTTATCCACATACAGCTTAGCTAACCTCTCTAGTGTATACTGAGGTCGTGGAGGTATAAAGCGAGTTGTTTTAGTCAGGCGGTCTACAATCACCCAAACTGCGTCCACTACTCGAGGAGTCAATGGTAATCCCGTGACGAAGTCCATAGTGATGCAGTCCCATTTCCATGCGGATTTCGATAACGGCTGTAACAGTCCTGCCGGTCTTTGTCGTTCAGCCTTTACCTTCTGACAATTTAGGCATTGAGACACGAACTTAGCTACATCTGCTTTCATTCCTCTCCACCAATATAGTTTCTTTAGGTCATGATACATTTTTGTACTTTCAGGATGTATCGAATAGATGGTGGTATGGGCTTCTTTCATCAATCGGTGTCTAATGTCCAAGCTTTCTGTTTCGGGTACACATATTCTTCCTTTGTACTTTAGTACCTTTTCTTCGTCCAAGTTGAACTCAGGGTTAGTTCTACCTTTTTCGATGTCTTCTTGTAACGTTCTTAGGTAAGGGTCTGATTTGATAGCTGTCTTCACTTCATCGACTATATCCCGAATAATCTTCAATGCGGCGAACATATTTGAAAACCGATGAATAAATCCTTGGTTGGCTGATCCATCTGGTGCATCTATCACAAACTGCTCATTACCGTGTTTAAATACCTTTCTGGTAGTACACATTGCGGCAGTTGTGCTAACCTCTCCTCGAGATTTTATCATTGCCTTTCTGCTCAACGCATCGGCTACTACATTAGCTTTCACTGGATGATACTGGATATCACAATCGTAGTCTTTCAATAGTTCTAGCCATCTTCTTTGTCTCATATTCAGCTCCTTCTGATTAAATAGGTAAGTAAGACTTTTATGGTCTGATTTAATCTGAAACTTCTCCCCGTACAGATAATGTCTCCATATTTTGACAGCATGTACTACTGTTGCTAGTTCCAAATCATGAGTGGGGTAGTTCTTTTCATGTGTCTTCAGTTGTCTTGAGGCATATGCAATTACTTGTTCTCCTTGCATAAGTACACATCCTAATCCCAGTCCTGACGCATCGGTGTACAAGATAAATGGTTGTCCTGGAATCGGGATGATCAAGATTGGAGCTGATATCAATCTAGCCTTCAAGGTTTGGAAACTCTCCTCGCATTTATCCGTCCAAACATACTTTTCGCCCTTCTTAGTCAAACTGGTAAGAGGTACGACAATTCGGGAATAGTCTTCCACAAATTGTCGATAATACCCAGCTAGACCCAGAAAACTTCTAATTTTCGCAACGCTCTTCGGTGATTCCCACTTTACAATAGCCTCGATCTTGCTGGGATCCACTTTAATTCCTTCAGCGGATACTACATGGCCTAGAAATGCGACTTTCTTTAGCCAAAACTCACACTTTGAAAATTTGGTGTAGAGCTTTTCCTTCCGTAATCGCTGCAGAGCGGCGTTTAGATTCTTAATATGAGTTTCCTCGTCTTTGGAGTAGACCAATATATCATCGATGAATACAATAACCGACGTATCCAACATATCATGGAATACCCGATTCATAAGTTCCATAAAGGTTGCTGGTGCGTTCGTCAATCCGAAAGACATGACCAAAAATTCATAATGTCCATATCTGGTCCTGAATGCTGTCTTGGGAATATCACCATCCTTAATCTTCAGCTGATGGTAGCCTGACCGAAGATCGATCTTGGAGAACACTTTGGCACCTTGCAACTGATCAAACAGGTCATCGATCCGAGGCAATGGATACCGATTCTTGATTGTCAGTTTATTCAGTTCTCGGTAGTCTATACACAAGCGAACGCTATCGTCCTTCTTCACGAATAATACTGGCGCTCCCCATGGTGATATACTAGGGCGAATGTAACCCTTGTCCAACAGTTCTTGTAGTTGTACTTTCAATTCCTTCAGTTCAGTAGGAGCCATTCGATAAGGTGCTTTCGATACTGATGCGGCTCCAGGTATAAGATCTATAACAAACTCTGTAGCTCGGTCGGGTGGTAATCCTGGTAATTCTTCAGGAAATACGTCCGGATAGTCTCACACGACATCAATATCTCCATTCGTGGTGCTTCCTTGGTAAGGTCGACCACAGATACTAAATACCCGACTGCTCCTTTCTCAAGGCACTTCTTAGCCTTTAGCACAGAGAGTATGAGCTTTCGTTTACGGAGAAGTTTGGTCCCCGAAAAACTGAACTCTGCTCCTTCTTTCTCTCTAAATGTCAGCTTCTTTTCGGCACACAATAAATTTACAGAATGCAGAGCTAACCAGTCCATTCCCAAGATGACGTCAAAGTCTGCCATCTCAAGTTGAATCAAGGTTGCATCCAAAGTCTTTTCATTAATAAGAACTTGACATGGTCCATAACCTTTTTCTAACTCCACTTCTAATCCCATAGGTGATCGTACAAGTAGTTTGTAGTCTAAGGATTTAATGGGTAAATTCAACTTCTTTCCAAATGACCCAGATATAAAAGAATGAGTAGCTCCTGAGTCAAAGAGTACTCTGGCGGGAATGACATTTATGGGTACGATACCTGTGATTTATTTTAACTTTGTCTACATGCTCATACAATGTAATACAACTAACAAAAAAATATATAAGTCATACCTGTAACCACATCAGGCGATGCGGCAGCATCCTCGGATGTAACCGCGTAAACTCATCCTTGATGTAGCAGCTTCTTGGGCTTAGGACATTCCCTTGCTATATGTCCCACTTGGTTGCAGTTAAAACATCTTATCCCTTCAGTAATTGGCTTCTGTTGCTGTTGAACTACGGGGATAGTCTTGGCTGCAGTGGTAAAGCCTTGAGCACGGAAGGGTTTGAATGTCTTGTTATTCCCTCCATTATAAGAATTTCCAGCTGGCCTTTTGATACCTCTGTTTTGCATGAAATAACTCTCCTTCTGGCTCGATTCTATAACTCGAGCAATTTGTGCCGCTTCATTATAAATTTTCTTTTCATGTCCCAGAACGTGGTCACAAATGCTTCCCCTAAGTCCCATGACGAACCATCGGGTCTTTGTGTTTTTCTCTTGCATACTAGTGGGTGCAAAGAAGAACAGCTCTTCATAACGTTGTTGGTACGCATCCACGGTCATCTGTCCCTGATATAAACTCAGGAACTCTCTTTCCATAGAATCTCTGAAACTTCTTGGAAAGTACTTCTCAAAGAACGCCTCCTTATAAATATCCCAAGTCAGTTGGGCGTGCTTTGTAAGTAAATACGCCCTGGTAGACCTCCACCAATGGTGTGCATCTCCTTTCAGCATAAAGGTGGCACACAACACTTTTTCTTCTTCATTTAGTGTCATCATCATAAAGTTTCTTTCCATTTCGTCAACCCAGTGTGCATAAAGGATCTGCTGGCTTGCCATTGAATTCTCTGGGCTTTAGTTTTAAAAAATGCTCCACCAATCTGGAGTGGTCTAGTGGCTACGGGACATACGCTCCATACATAGGTGGTTGGTAGTGATATCCACCTTGAGCTATTTTAGGATTTGGTACTTGAGCCTGCATGATAGGAGTCTGAGGTGCATGGGATACTGTGTTACTTCCCCCTGGTGTTGTGCTTGCCTGTCCAGCTGGCATTGGAGGTGTTTATGCAGCTGGAAGAGCTATGCCTATGGCAGCTTGGATAGTAGCTTGTGTCTGTTGCATCTGTTGCAGCTGTTGGGCCAAGTTCATTACGACTATGGCCAAGTCTGTAGGTGGAGCTGGCAGATTGGTAGGATTTGCCTGCCCATTTATGACGGACGATGCCTTGTTCATGTTCCCCTGTATTTTCGGGTGTGTCTGGTTATCTTCCCCCACAGGTGGTGGTGGTGGGATAGAGTTACGGCTCTGTCTAGTTGCTCTGCATCCCGCCATTAATTAATCTGATAGTGGGATTGCCTGAAATCATTGAACACGAGAGACAATCATTAATCACTTCATTCTCATATTTTAAAACCACTAAACATTTCAAATTTCAAATTTTTCAGATCATTCTATCGAAAATGCTGTGTTTTCACTGTAGGGTAGATGGTGGGGGTCGATGGGTGTCCGACCCTCAGTATTCGACCCTGGGAAATCACCCATTCTTCCCCAGAGCCGGGGGTCGATGGGGAGGTCGGAGAATGTTAGACCCAGGGTGCGACCCCTGGTTCTCTTTCAGGTTCCCGAGAGCTGAGGGACGATGCGGGGGTCGATTGTTTTAATCGAATTTTCTGACCCCCGGACTAAAAATCTGATTTTTAAGTCCGATTCAAAGTCCATTTCTCATTCTTTCTTCTCCGCTTCGACTCAGCTCGTCCCTCTGAGTTGCTACAGTGACAACTCCGATCCGTTGGTGGTTTGCACTCCTTCTTTCGTCGTCTACACCTCCGCTACAGGTATTTCTTCAACATTTTCATGTTTTTAGGTTTCTTAACCTAGGTTTTTGCTCGTTTATCTCGTATTTTTCAAATTAAACTTTTTCCAACCATAAAAATTCGATTTTTATTGGGGGCTTTTGTTGTTGGTGACTCGAGGAATGAAAGCCCTCAAAAATATTTGAGTTTCATCGGTTGGTTATCGAGAAACTCGAAATTTTCACTTTTTGCCCTAATTTTGTCGAAATTTTGAATTTCCTGAAAATTTCTTGCAATTAAATCTAATTAGTTGAAATTTCCGACTGTTTGAGTCTCACAAGATAATTTAGGATCTATGTAAGTCCTCCTGCCCACGCGTATAGGTGAAAAGTGAGATTTTTGCCCAATTTACATCATTATTATGTCAAACTCTCGGGTTTTTCCTCTCTACTAACCCATTATTTGTTTTTTCTTTCTATTTGCAGGTACTATGGCTCGTACCAAGGTACCCAGAGTTCGCGATCGTCTTCGCTTCCATTCCAATGAAGCCGAGGCACAGTATGCCCACTACGCTCGCAAGAAGGTAGAGGGCGACCGTAAAGTGGACTTAGCTAGCTTAGCTTTGTTCAATGTGGAGAGAGCCTTTGGTGATATGGGATGGCTCCCTGTCATCACTTATTACGGGTGTACCCGTCCTGACTTGGTACGCCAGTTCTACTGTAATCTCCCAGTGGTGGGAGATTACAATGATGTGGAGAAGGGTGATGAGCTTCGCATCACGAGCTACGTCAAGGGGTTGACGTTTCATTTGATTATCGGCAGCTGGCCGACTTGTTGGGCATTTCCTATGCTGGCCCCATGGTGTTTTGTGCTCCTGGAGAGCCCCAGTTCTTTTCCCTACAGATGAGGGCTGAGATCGATAGCCAGCTCATCAGACCTAATCGCTGGCAGATGAAAGCGAGTTGTCTGCGCTCAGATCCATGGGTATACTGTAAGATCATTCAGCATAACCTGATACCGCAGAGTGGTCATTACGAGAGGGTCTCACAGTTGACCCAGTATCTATTATACTACATATGCACTAGGCAGCCCGTCTGTCTTCCCTACATCATCATGCGTACGATGATCAGTGCCACGTTGCCCAGTCACACTGGCAACCTTCCTTACGGACGCATGATCACTACCTTGCTTACCCGCCTGGGGGTTGACTTAGTAAATGAGAAGATTCAGGAGAAATCCTTCTCATCGCCTCTGGATTGGGAGGCTATTTGCAAGATGGGCATGCGGGATGTCCAAGTCAGCGATGAGGAGAGGAATGCGATGGTGCGCCCTCACACTCGAGTGGAGATGGCTGACGCTGAGACAGCAGCAGCAGCAGCCGCTGGAGCAGGGGTTCAAGGAGATGATGATGACCGGCTATACATGGATGTAGATACCATACCTCCTCCATCACCTACTCATGCTACTGGAGCTGGTCCGTCTTCTTCGGCTGGTCCTTCATATGCAGCTAGTCCTTCGTATGCAACTGGTCCTTCGTATACTCCATCTGATGACATATGAGGATATTGCACGAGATACGAGAGGCTCAGCGTATGTCTGACTTGAGGATGAGAGAGCTTCTAGAGGCTCAGTGCTTGTCCGATCAGTGGGTGGGAGAGCTTCTAGTTGCTCAGCGCGCATCGGATCAGCGGATGGGAGAGCTGAGGGATGCTCAGCATGTGACTGACCAGCGGGTGGCTGATCTCAAAGCTAGTCTCCAGATGACCCAGACTCAGATAGCTTGGTTGATCAGAGTCTATGGTGAGGACTATGATAGAGACCGTGAGGCACCGCCTCCCCCATCACCTCCAGCTTCTTGATGTACTTCTTTTATTTTTCTTTTTGTACTTTAGAGTAACTGTCCGGACTGTGGACCGTACTCTGCTTTAATCATATATATATAAACATTTGTTCTTCCTTTGGGTTGTATATAAATTTGTTTATCATTTAATAGATGCAATATTTTCTTTCAGTTTAGTCTCAAACAACATAGGTGCTTATGGTGTGTTACTATTACATCTTTTAAATTTTTATCCTATCTCAGTTCACGACCTTTTGTAGAAGTATACGGTTTCAAAGATAAAGCCTGAGACGCTCTGATACCAAGTTGTCACACCCCAATTATGCACCATTCAGAACGGTGTGATGAACCGCCATAAGCCAACGGTTCAACCAGGATCTCTAATAGGCGGTATCCATTAAAAATAAAACCATGCACATCCACAACCATAATCAGAATAAATACACAATAGCGGAAGTCATATAGTAAATGAATCGAGAACTCTAAATGTAATAATCATAATTAAACTATCAAGTTATTTTTGTATCAACTGAGACATAAATAAATAAAATATCAATTACATCCCTTTATAATTTCAAATAAAATCCTAATAGAATACGCATGAGTTGCACTCGCATGAGGGGTCATGCGCATCCTCTAAGTCTTCAGCTTTCATTGCAGCAACACACGCATACACCGGATCATTTATAAAATCTACAACTGTAGTACCTGCATCATCAACTAAAAATATTCGACGTCGAGAGGGTGAGCACACATCATGGCTCAGTGAGCAAACAAAACAATGCAACAAACATATGCATGCACTCAATTCAAATCTTTGGTCTAGTTTATAAGTTTGCAATGTGCTATAGAAAAGTTCGGTGGCCGCCTCACCTCTATACACGAGTGTGTGAAACCGCCCATTGAAAACGGCACTGTCGACCCCACATGCACCCACCATGGACAATATACACCCCATGAAAACGGCATGACTGTACCGGTTGCCCATACCAACACGTAAGCCCCTGCTGGTGAGGGCTTACAAACTGGGCTCGCAACTAACCAATCCTAATGCCAATCAGTGTATCCAAGGCCTCACCCCAGAATCCCTCAATACGTCCATAGAAATAGGGCTAAGGCCCCCCGACAGAGTCAGAGACTACACGGTCCGAGACCACCTCCCCTCATACCCTACGACGTAATAGTTCTGCTATGGTAATGGCGATACGAAAATGTCAGTGGACATGATTTGAGTAGAACCATGGCACAATATATACCTCATGAAAACGGCATGGCTGTACCGGTTGATACCATCCCCTACCCGCACCATATACACTAACCACACACATACATTCACATGCCTATTCGTAGCATCATCATCATCATCATGTTATAAATAAATAGAATTAAATATGCATGAATAGTAATAGCAGGAATATTGGATGACATATTGAATGCACATACAAGCATACACGCATAGAATCAGTCATGGTATTGGACTCAAGAAATAAAAATAGTTTATTATTAGCCAATTAGTTTAGGTCTTGTTCCCTCACCTTTAGTTGATCGTAGGTCCTCTTTCAAGCTTTAAGAATCGACTATATATCGATGTTATATCACTAGAAGACCTAATCAAGTTGATAGAATTTAATTAGAATTAATTCAAACTTTAAAAAGCATGCTGTTAACTGGGGGTCGATGCTAGGGTCGGAGGTTCCATCGACCCTGGGTGCGACCACCCACAGTCTGGACTTCCCGAACACTGGGGGTCAATTATCAGGGTCTGGTAGGGTCGATTAGCCATCGACTCCCCGTGAGACCCCCTGTGGGTTTAGTCAATTTTTCCTCCTACAGTCCATTCTTCTTGTTTGGGGTCCTATGGCTTGCTTCTACAATCCATTCCACACATGGTCTAGAACCGTAGTTCACTTACTTATATGGCATTCATGATTTCTCCCATGGTTTTCCATGAAAACATAACCATGGGTGGATGATTTGGGTTTCTCCTAGATCATTCCCTCTTCTCTATCTATTCTAAGGTCTGTAGAATTACATGGAGATAGTATCCATACCTGAGAATTAGGCTTGTTTCTCTTAAGTCTTCTCTTTGATCTTCTTCTCCACTTTCCTTCTCTTCTCTTTCTCTTCTCCTTCTTTTCTCTTTCTCTCAATCCAATTAGGGTTCTAAAAGGAGTGAAAGAGGCTTAGGGACATCCTCTTTATAGGGTAGAAACTCCCAAAATAAGTCCCATTGAGATTAGGAAGGAATCTCATTGAAATTTAGAAAGTTTTCAAATCACGGTTTCTGTTGGCAGACTGGGGGTCGATGAGGGGGTCAGAGATCCCGTCGACCCCTGGTCCTTAAAATGTCTGACCCCCGATATAAAACTCAGGGTCTGACTTTTATACTGGGGGGGTTCGACCCTACCTTGCTAGGTATGCGACCCTCCCCTATTTTTAGTGTTTTTGGGTCAGTTTAATACCTGGGATCGTGATCTCCTTCATGCACTTGATCCATTTGGTGCGACCATGATGGGTAGACCTGGTTCAAGGTGGTAAGACCGGGTTAGTTCGATACAGGTCTTACAACTCTCAACCTTTTTCACTCTTTTAGAACATTAGTAAACCCTAAAGGAAGAGAAAGAAAGGAAGGAGAAGAAGAGAAGACTAAGGAGAAGGTTTTGCTGATGAGATTTTAACTCTCTACCATAGGCAAAGGTATGAACCTAATCCCTAAAGATGTAAATTCTATGGAATAAGGCTTCTATGGGGGATTGGAGATGTCAAACTAGTATAATCCATGTAATTCCTTGAGTAAATCCCAAGGCTAATCATGAGGGGTAGTTTGGTGATATTGGTTGATGAGAAACTACTAATGATGACCATAGGATAATCTTAGTATGAACCCAAGAGAAAAACTAAGGAGTTGACCCAAGAAGAACTCGAATTGAATGTAGTTGGTGACCAAAAGTCTTAAGGTTGCAGCTACGGTCGACTATAGCATGACCAGCATGACCAGAGGATCGACCATAGGCATTCAGGAAGATTTCAAAAATCATATGATCGCAGCTACGGTCGCACCATATGCGACCATAGGGTATCGACTTTAGATAGTAAGATCGACACGGTATGAGACCATAGGACCAATCAGACACATATCAGTGCTCTATTTCAATTTATGACTACTGTAACAAGTAACATATGAACCCTAACTTAAATTTATATAATTTTTAGGTTATTAAATCAATTAAAAGAGAATTACAAGGCTTGAAAGGAGATCAAGTTTTGCTAACAGGTGAGGGAACAATACCTAAACTAATTGGATAATAACAAACTGTTTATTTATTTGAGTCCAATGCCATGATTGATTCTATGCTTGTATGCTTGTAATGTGCATCTCACATGTCATCCAATATTTCTGCTATTACTACTCATGCATATTTAATTCTGTTTATTTATAACATGATGATGATGATGATGCTAGGAATAGGCATGTGATTGTATGTGTGTGGTTGGTGTGTTGGATGCGAGTAGAGCATCAGGGGGAGGACGTGGCATGGTGGTCTTTGACCTCATCACCAGACTCTAGCTCTATCTCTACTCAAGTCTTGCCCACTAACATTGTCGTATCACCATTACCTAAGCAGAACTATTACATCATAGGGCATCAGGGGAGGTGGTCTCGGACCGTATGGTATCTAACTCTGCCGAGGGGCCTTAGCTTTATCTCTATGAATATATTGAGGAATGTTGGGGTGAGGCCTTGGATACACTGTTTGGCATTAGGATTGGTTAGTTGCGAGCCCAGTTTGCAAGCCCTCGCCAATAGGGGCTTACATGTTGGTATGGGTAGGACATCAGGGGAAGTGTTGGCAGTGTTTGATCTGGACACTTTAGCTCTATCTCTATTCCATGGTGGGTGCATGTGGGATGGCAATGGTGTTTGATCCATTGGGCGGATTCACACACTCGTGTATAGAGGTGCGGCGGCCACCAAACCTTTCTATAGCACATTACAAACTTATAAACCAGACCAAAGATATGAATTGAATGCATGCATATGTTTGTTGCATTGTTTTGTTTACTCACTGAGCTCATGTTGGAAATCTGACCCTCGCGTGAGCAATTCTTTTTAGTTTTTGATGTTGCAGGTGTTACGATTGAAGATTATATAAATACGTCAACATGTGGCTCGTTAAGCTAGTGTTTCAACTATGTTTACGCTTAGTGGTTAACTTTCATATTGTGATACTTGTAGTCAGTATTAATTATGTTTTGGTTACTTGAAGATAACTTGTTAAATATTTAATTATCACTGTAGACTCTCAGTTCATTATTAATAAGACTTCCGCTATTTATTTATTTACTATGATTATTACTATGGAATGTGTTTTGGTTTAACATGGTTGGCATAGCCTATACGAGATCCTGGTTTGAACCGTTGGTTTTCATGGCGGTTTATCACACCATTGGTTAGTCTAAAATTGGGGTGTGACACCACCCCACTGCTTATTCGGTACATCCCATGAGTACAAAGATGTATCATTATCTGAAGAAACTATATTGGTGGAGGGGAATAAAAGCAGATGTAACTAAGTTTGTGTCACAATGCCTGAATTGTCAATGGATAAAGGCTGAAAGGCAAAGGCCTGCAGGCTTGTTGCAACCACTATTAGAACCAGCATGGAAATGGGACTGTATCACTATGGACTTCATTATCGGGTTACCTTTGACTTCCAGAGTAGTTGACACAGTCTAGGTGATCGTAGATCGTTTGACTATGATAGCTCGTTTCATAGCTATACGACTTCAATATACATTAGAGAGGTTAGCTAAGCTATATGTGGATAATATTGTCAGATTACATGGTATACCTGAAAGCATTGTGTCCGACAAAGACCCACGCTTGACCTCAAAGTTTTGAGAAGGATTACAGAAGACTATGGGTACAACATTGAAGTTTAGTACCACATTTCATCCTCAGACAGACTAACAGTTAGAGCGCACCATTCAAATTTTAGAAGACATGCTCTGAGCTTGTGTAATTGATTTTAAGGGATCATGGGATGAGAAGTTACCATTGGTCGAGTTCCCTTATAACAACAGCTATCAAGCTACAATGCAGATTTCACCCTATGAAGCACTATATGTCACACCCCAATTCTGGTCTAACCAGATTAGTGTGATGAACTGCTAATAAATTAACGGTTCAATCAGGATCTCATATAGGTCGTACCCACCATATCAAACCACACACACATTCTACGGTAATAATCAAAGGTAATAAACAAATAAGCGAAAGTCTTAAAGATAATAAATTGAGTGTCTAACAATGATAACAAATAATTAATCCGATTATCTCCAAAACTCAAGACATAAACATAATTAAATCATTACATGATCTATTAATAAAATATAACTAGACTAATAAAAAATACACCGGTTGCACTTGCATGATGAATCATGCGCATCTTCAACAGCTTCAACGTCCATGGCGGCAACGTGTCCAGACGTCGATGCATTCATATATTCTTCAACAGTAGGACCTACATCATCAACTAAAATATTTGACGTCGAAAGGGTGAGCACACATCACGACTCAATGAGCAAACAAAACAATGCAACAAACATATGCATGCATTCAATTCATATCTTTGGTCTGGTTTTTAAGTTTACAATGTGCTACAGAAAGGTTTTGTGGCCCCCACTGTAAGACCCGCACTCCATGAACCCGATCTAAACCTTTCATTCATGTCGTAACAGGTCTTCCAATCATCACCGGGCCAGACGAGACGAGTGGATGACAATCAGGTACGGAAACAGACCTTAAAGTATGAAATTTTTTCATAACGATCGATGGTACCGGTCGATCGGTATGGTCTCCGCAGCTGACCACTTGGATCCGAAAAAGGATCTCTGCGGGTCCCACTTTCCAAATTTGGAACCCAAGGACTTTCCTAATGTTAGGAGGCTTCCTAAACTCAACCCTAGCCTATATAAGGACCTTAAAACCTCCTAAAATCCCTTTCATTGATCCTCACAAACCCTAGAGTGGAGAAAGAGATTGAAGAAGGAGAAGAAGCTAGGAAGGAGAGGGGAGAGCCACCATTGCCGTTGGATGAATAACACATTACAGCGAACCAACGGTAAGTGCTTAAACCTTCCTCTACTTTAATCGTTCTAGGATGGTTAGTCATGTTTGGATCAATACCATGCAAAGCGTGGTATTAATCTAAACCATATTTTTTGCCGTCAAACCCTAATCTAGTTGGTAAACCCTAGATTCAAGTTCTAGGTTGAAGATCATCGAAACTAGGACTTGAATGGAGTTGGAAACAACTCTAACTCAGTGCTCAGACCTAGAATGTATAGGAGAAACCCTAGAATCAATAGGGGGTGACCGACGAAAGGCAAGAATCGGGTGTATGGTCTTCCGGAGACATACCGGTCGACCATACGGGGCACCCTATGTGATCGGTACCTGCGACCGGTATCTCCCGGAGGCTAGTCTGTGGGTACCGGTCGCACCTTTCTCCACAATGCCACGGCCAGTACCTGCGACCAGTCTGCTCTGTGAGTGTTTTTGACCCAGTTGGTATTCCGACCAACGTAAACCCTAAGAAAACTATTCTAATTCAACCCTAACATCGTGTAGGACCTTGTGATAGCGAGTTGGGATTCTGTGACGCGGAGCAAGCTATCAAACAAGCATCAGGTAAGGGAATCGGACCTAAACCCTAATAATTAATAACAGTAAAACGTTGTTAATAACTATGATTTGGTGGACTGATGTTTGTGCATACTCGCATGTCATCCTTTACTTTCAGTTATTATTATTGTTCATGCATACTCATTATGCTAGGATGTGACTGTTAGGCATGTGATTATTTTCTTTGGTGTGTAGAATGGGAAGGGCCGAGGGTCTGGGATCATTCCTCACACTAGCATCTTTTCGTATCGTTCTGTCTTAGCATGCTTGGTGCAGATAGGGTATCAGGGGGAAGAAGTGGCACTGTGGTCTCTGGCCTGACCACTAGACTCTAGCTCTATCTCTATGTCGTAGGGAGCTATGCTGGGATAGGGCCTACTGTGATGACATATAGGATTGGTTAGTTGCGAGCCCAGTTTGCAAGCCCTCGCCAATAGGGGCTTACGTGTTGGTATGGGTAGGGTATCAGGGGAAGTGTTGGCGGTGTTTGATCCGAACGCTTTAGCTCTATCTCTATTCCATGGTAGGGTGCATGTGGGACGACAGTGGTGTTTGATCCATTGGATGGCTTCACACACTCGTGTATAGAGGTGTGGTGGCCGCCAATCCTTTCTATAGCACATTGCAAACTTAAAACCAAACCATAATGTGAATGTTATTCATGCATATGTTTGTTGCATTGTCTGATTGTCTTACTGAGCTAAGTTGTGAGCTCACCCTTGTATATAGACATGTTTTTAGATGTTGATGTAAGTTATATTATAGAGGATTACATGGACGCTCTGGCGTATGGAGGTGTTGCTGCTTTCGAAGTGCAAGCAGGAGAGGACGAGCATGACGCTTCATGCGAGTGCCCTTTCTGCGTGTACCTTTAGGATGTTGGTTTATTTTATTTATTTTTAGTTGGAGATACAATTGATGTAAGGATATTTATTTATGTTTCGATATTTGAATAATTAGATATTTTATTAAATTTATCAATAGATCACTCAGTTCATTTTATTTAAGACTTCCGCTGTATTTTATTATATTCTGATTATGGTTATGTGCAATGGTTTGTATGAGTGGACACGGTCTTATTGAAATCCTGGTGTGAGCAGTTGGTTCAGTGACGGTTCACTCACACTTCTAGTTCAGTCGGAATTGGGTGTGACACCCGCACCTCTATACACAAGTGTATGAATCCACCCAATGGATCAAACACCATTGTCGTCCCACATGCACCCACCATCGAATAGAGATAGAACTAAAGTGTCCGGATCAAACACCACCAATGTAAGACCTGCACGCCACGAACCCGGCCTAACCTTACATTTCGTGTCATGACCGGTCTACATACCATGGTCGAGCCAAGTGGACCAAGTGTGTGAAGAAACCCAAGACCCAATATGAAATTTTACTCAAAAACAGTCAAAATAAGGGTAGGGTCGCATGCCTAAACAGGCAGGGTCGACCCCCTGTCCGACCCGTGACTTTTTGGTCTGGGGGTCGCAAGGGTCTCGAATTGTCCGACCCCCCCCCCCATCGACCCCCGAAAAACAGCAAAAACAGCACAAACCGAAAATTAGGAAACTTTCCTAATTTCAATGGAAACCTTTCCTAAACTCAATGGGACTTATTTTGGGAGATTTTAATCTATAAATAGGACGTCCCTAAGCCTCTTTCACTCCTTTTACAACCCTAATTGGATTGGGAGAAAGAGAAGAGAAGGAAGAGAAGAAGAAGAGAATGAGAATTGAAGAAGAAAATCAAGGAGGAGAAAATTCAGAGGAAACTCTGAATCTCAGCAAACCTAAGGTATGAATACATTCACCATGATTTATTTAGGAGCCTAGAATGGTTCATGAAGAGGGTATGACTTAGGAGAAACCCAAATCATTCATCCATGGGAGGATTTCAATAAAATCCATGGAGGAAATCATGGTAGGCAAAGTAAGGAAGAAACCTAAAGTTTTAAGCCATAGAACAAGCATAGAATGGATTGTGGAAGTAAGCCATAGGACCCAAACATGAAAGAATGGACTGTAGGATGAAATTCTTGACTCAAACCACGGGGGATCGCACCTAGAGTCGATGGAACATCCGACCTAGCATCGACCCCCAGCATTCGGGAAGCCCAAGAAAGGGGTGGTTGCACCCAGGGTCGATGGAACATCCAACCCTGGCATCTACCCTACCCTTAGGGGTCGCAGAAAACTGTTACCCGTCCTGCAACCCCCACTTAACAGTAAGCCTATAATTGTCGGAATGAATTCCAACTAAAATCTATCAACTTGTTAGGTTTCCTATTGACAAAAAAGTGATTTTTAAAGCTTGAAAGAGGATTTACAATCAAGCAAAGGTGAGGGAACAAGACCTAAACTAATTAGTTAATAATAAACTATTTTTATTTCTTAAGTTTGATGCCATGACTGATTCTATGTGTGTATGCTTGTATGTGCATTCAACATGTCATCCAATATTTCTATTATTACTGTTCATGCATATTTAAATTTATTGTTTATAACATGATGATGATGATGAGGATAGAAATAGGCATGTGAATGTATGTGTGTGGTTACTGTACTTGATGCGAGCGAGTATCAGGGGGTGTCATAGGCCGGGCCTCAGCACTCTAGCTCTATCTCTAACTCAAGTCTTGTCCACTGACATCGTCGTATCGCCATTACCTTAGCAGAACTATTACGTCGTAGAGTATCAGGGGAGGTGGTCTCGGACCGTGTAGTCTCTGACTCTGTCGGGGGGCCTTAGCTCTATCTCTATGAACGTATTGAGGGATGCTGGGGTGAGGCCTTGGATACACTGTTTGACATTAGGATTGGTTAGTTGCAAGCCCAGTTTACAAGCCCTCGCCAACAGGGGCTTACGTGTTGGTATGGGTAGAGTATCAGGGGAAGTGTCATAGGCGGGGCCTCAGCACTTTAGCTCTATCTCTATTCCATGTTAGGGTGGATGGGGACGACAATAAACGTTAACCTTTGGGCGGGCCTTCACACCCTGTGCATAGAGGCGAGGCGGCCACCAAACCTTTCTATAGCGCATTGCAAACTTATATACCAGACCAAAGATATGAATGAATGCATGCATATGTTTGTTGCATTGTTTTGTTTTCTCACTGAGCTCAAGTTGGAGAGTTGACCCTCGCACGTGCAATTCTTTTTAGTTTCTGATGTTGCAGGTATTACGATTGAAGATTATGTCGACACGCCAACATATGAACGGGTGGAGGCTATGAATGAGCAAGCTGTGGAGAACGAACATGGTTCGTTAAGAGAGCGTTTCAACTGTGGATACGTTTAGTGTTTAGACTTCATATTTGGATATTGTAATATGTATTAAGTTATGTTTTGATTATTTGGAAATAAATAGAATATTAATTATTTATCATGACTAGACCTCAGTTCATTATCTGTAAGACTTCCGCTATTTACTTTATTATCTCTGATTAATGTAGAATGTGTTTTGGTTTATCATATGTGGGATAGCCTATTTGAGATCCTGGTTGAACCGTTGGTTTATTGACGGTTCATCACACCATTCCGAATGGTGCGGAATTGGGGTGTGACAGCCAATACTTCCCCTGATGCATTATTCATACCAATACGTAAGCCCCTATTAGTAAGGGCTTGCAAACTAGGCTCGCAACTAACCAATCCTAATGCCAAATAGTATATCCAAGGTCTCACCCCGTCATCCCTCAATACGTCCATAGAGATAGAGCTAAGGCCCCTCGGCAGAGTCAGAAACCACACGGTTCGAGACCACCTCCCCTGATGCCTTACGACGTAATAGTTCTGCTAAGGTAATGGTGATACGACGATGTTAGTGGGCAAGACTTGAGTAGAGATAGAGCTAGAGTCTGGTGAAGAGGTCAAATATCACCATGCCACGTCCTCCCCCTAATGCTCCACTCGCATCCAACACACCAACCACACACATCACATGCCTATTCCTAGCATCATCATCATCATGTTATAAATAAATAGAATTAAATATGCATGAACAGTAATAGCAGGAATATTGGATTGGATGACATGTGAGATGCACATTACAAGCATACAAGCATAGAATAAATCATGGCATTGGACTCAATAAAAATAAACAGTTTGTTATTAATCAATTAGTTTAGGTCTTGTTCCCTTACCTGTTAGCAATACTCGATCTCCTTCCAAGTCTTGAAATTCTCTTTCAATCAATTTAACAACCTAAAAGTTATATGAATTTAAGTTAGGGTTCATATGTGACATGTTACAGTAGTCAAAAATCAAAATAGAGCACTGATATGTGTCTGATTGGTCCTATGGTCTCATACTGTATCGACCTTACTGCCTACGATCGATACCCTATGGTCGCATATGGTGCGACTGTAGTTGCGACCATATGATTCCTATGGTCGATCCTCTGGTCATGCTGGTCATGCTATGGTCGACCGTAGCTGCGACCTTGGGATTTCTGGTCACAGTCTACATGCAATTCGAGTTCTTCCTGGGTCAAGTCCTCTGATCTTCAATTGGATTTATTTTAAGGTCATCCTATGACCATCATTAGTAGTTTCTTATCAACCCTAATCATCAAACTCACTCCTCATGGTTCTTCTTGTGATTTTCTCAAGGAAATCACATTGATCATAATAGGTTAATATTGTTTATCTTCTATAGAAGTCTTATTCCTTAGAGTTTACATCTCCAAAGATTAGGTTCATACTTTTGCCTGTGATAGAGAGCCTATCTCTTCTCAGCAAATTCCTTTCCTTATCTTTTTCTTCTTCTCCTTCTCTTTCTTCTATTCCCTTCTCTTTCTCTATGGTTTATTAATGTTCTAAAAGAGTGAAAAAGGGCTAAGAGACGTTCTTTATATAGAGGAAAACTCTCCATATAGAGTCCTCTTTCAATTAGGAAAGAAATCTCTTAATTTAGGAAAGTTTTCAAAATTCGGAGTCTGATCTGGAGTCACACGATCGATGGCTACGGTCGCAGAACCTGTCGATCGTAGGGTCATTGATCAGTGACCACTGTTTCTTTCCATATGGTCGATCGTACCTACCCAGGTATGCGACCATATGTATACAGTTTTGGGTGTTGAGTCGATTTTTATACCTGGTTTGTGATCCATCTTCACACGCTCGGTCCACTTGGTCCAGAAATGATGGGAAGACCTGGCACGACACGGTTAAACCAAGTTAGTGGAGTGCGGGTCTTACACTATATGGTAGAAAGTATCAAACTCCTTTGTTCTGGAATGAAATTGGAGAGCGTAGTGTTGTTGGACTAGAGTTTTTTGAAGAGACATGTCGAGTGGTCGACATCATTAAGGAAAGAGTCTGAACAGCTCAAAACCTTCAGAAGCAATATGCGAACAATCGATGAAGAGATCTTGAATTTACCATAGGTGATAAAGTATTTATGAAAATATCTCCTATGCGCGGTTTAAAAAGGTTTAGACAGAAGGGAAAGTTGTGTCCCAGATATGTTGGACCTTATGAGGTTCTAGCAAGGCGTGGAGGTAGCATATCAGTTAGCACTACTACCATCAATGTCTAGTGTACATGATGTATTCCATGTCTCACAACTGAAAAAATATGTTAGAGATCCAACACACGTGTCAGAGTTAATTATTATTTCATTGTTAGACACTCAGTTCATTATCTATAAGACTTCTGCTTATTTGTTATTTATCTCTAATTATTTATGTGGAAGGTGTGTATGGCTGATATGGTGGGTACTACCTAAAGGAGATCCTGGTTGAACCGTTGATTTATTTATTGTTCATCACACTATTTTGGTTAGTCCAGAATTAGGGTGTGACAGTCTGGTAGCCTGTTCGGTCCCCCTTTAGGTGCCATCGGACAACTTGGAATTTGCTAAGAAATTCCGTGTTAAGGGCATTGATCTCTCTCCTATCAATATCAAAATGATGAGAGCTGCTACCCACGTTGTTGGGTCAGTAAGCTATGTTGCCGAAGCCACAATGCCACTCTTACCCTACAAGGATATCGAGATAATGCCGAAGTGCTCCTTCGCTAACCCTTCGGGAAATAGCTAGCCAAAGCTACTACTACACATACACCAAGATAACATACCCCATATTGAACAACTATACCATACACTCCTACTTTGACGTGTTATAAAGAGCAAGAGATCGGGTTGGATCCACGTTGAATGACCCGGTCTTTTTCCATGTAAACACCTGTGGGCAAGACAGAAGAAACCGGGAAAAGCTTCAACAGAAGCTAGATCCAGAGGGAAGTTGTGAGCGTTACGTTCATGCATAACTTTCATACCAAGGTTAGCACGGTTGATAATATCAGCTCCGAAAATGCCCGCCCGTAGGTTCGTTTGTCGTTGGGGCTCAGCCTTCAGCCATCCTTCAGACTGTCTTTCAGTCTAACTTCCTTTAGAGTCGATTCTTCAATTCATTCTAGGGTTTATCCTATACCATTCTATGGTCAAGAATACATTAAGGTTTCCACTGTAACCCTAGGTCTACCCTCCTCCTTACTACTCGATCCTTATGGATCATTCATCAAAACTATTCATACAATAGTGAAATTATCTACTAGTCTCTGACGACTATGAGTCCAACTTCATGCACATCTTATCATACGTGTAGAGGCTAGGAACTTACCGTTGGTCTCTTGACTGTGATTGTCGAAAATCGACGATGAGTTCTTCTCCTCCTTCTTCGTTTTTCAGAGCCTTCTTCTTCTCCAAGCCTCATTTCTCACTCTCTCTCTCTCTCTCTCTCTCTCTCTCTCTCTCTCTCTCTCTCTCTCTCTCTCCCTCTTTAATTCTAAGGTTTGTGATTAAATAAAATAATGACAGAAGGTAGAGAAACGTCCCTTATATAGAGGGGTAACCTTCTATTAGAGTCATCTCCCAGTTCGGAGAGTAGTCACACCAAACTAAGAAACTTTTCTAAACTCGGATTCTATTTCTATGGTTGATTGTCGCATATCCGATCGCATAATACGTAGACCGAATAACTCCATTCGTCCGACCAGACAAGTTTAAGGTTGTCAATTCGTACCTTGCTTTATGGTTCTGTCATCTTGCTTCGTTTGACCAAGTTATGATGGGAAGACCTATCATGACACGTTAACCCAGGTTAGATCGGGTTAGTGAAGTGCGGGTCTTACACGCATCGTATCCCCAATACTAGGCCGATCGATTAAAAATCGCACCAAGCCGCATCGTTTAATAAACGTATTGGGCTTAGACCAGACCAATTGTTCACAGTGCAGGGGTGTGACCCGATGGTCGTCCGACTAAACTAACCGATTAAGACCGATAATGGCATAGACCGATTAAAGACCGACCCAGACCACATAAGTTCCATTTATTCAGTTTTTCCTCCCACTTTTCCCTTTCATTTTTCCCTCCCATATGTCTCTATGTTCATATTGGTTTTTAATTTTTTTACTTTATGTCTTATCACCCTCTTTTTTGCTTGGTGCAAGTTTCATGAAATTATGAATTGGTGGAATTAATTTCTATGTTTCTTTCCCGGCTATGTTCTTTTTTTTAAGAACTTAAAATAGACTATATTTTTTTTAAATTTTAATGAAGAACATAAAAAAAACTATTATGTTGTGAATGTAGAATAAATAATGACAAATTGCAATTGAACATGGGTCAAGGATTAAATCGAATAGAATAATCGTGCATAAGATTAAATAACATAATCGAGCATAAGACCAAATAGCATAACTGAACATAAGACTGAATAGGATAATCGATTATGGACATTAAGAGACCGATTAAACCGATTAACACAAGACCGATTAGGGACCGAGACCGACTAGACTGAATATAAACGAGTCAATGTCTCTCAAATTAAGACCGAATAGTTAAACATATTGATCACGGTGCAAGGTGTTAAATTGGTTGGGACCGGTTAGGCCCAATTAAGACCAACCAATTGACACCCCTACTATAGGAGATGTTTTTCTTCATTGACTCATATGTTCCTCAAGCTCTTAGGATTCAATTAAAATTAATCAAGACACTACTGCATACCTATGTCAAATTATGTTATATGCATGTGTTGGGATGTCCTGAATCTTAATAAATTTGCAGTAATTCCATTTGTTTTCAGAGTATTATATAAACTCCTCCTGTCCTAGTGTTTTGTGCATTACAAATCAGTGGGAATTCTCTCTGTAATCAGTTTTTGTCTTTGAGATAGTGAAAGATTCGATCTGCTGCAGTCATGGACTAGCCATCACACATTGTGTTGGTGAACCACATAAATCTTTGTGTTTTGTGCGTGTGTGTTTCTCTTTTCTATTTCTTGATGCCGTAACAGCATGAACTTTGCTCCTTCATTTATTCAAGTTTGAATTTTTGGGATTCAGAGATAAATACTTACCTCTACTCATAGAATTTCAGTTGTAGAAACCAAAAAAGGAGAATGGGAAAGAGAGAGCTTGAACTCCTTAGGATCGTAATGCTCTCTCTCTCTCTCTCTCTCTCTCTCTCTCTCTCTGGTGAAAACTGAATACGCATGGAAGAAGGTTTGAATTTCCCCACTATCTCCTATTTATGGTATCTTTTCAAATATAATTTAAAGGGGTATAAGGACTGCACTGCCCCTGATCAAGTTGCTCTAATCAGTCCTTTCTTAATCACTTGGTACCTATAAAAAATTATTTACAGACCTTCCTTTAAAATTCCTTTAATTCAGGTCCTCTTTACTCAACTTTTATTCAAAAACTCTACACTTGTCTCATGATAAAAAGTATTTACAAACCTTCCCTTAAAATTCCTTTAATTTAGGTCACCCCCTCATTAATCAACTTTCATTCAAAAACTCTCCTACACTTGTCTCATGGGGATGGCAAGCACCTCCCCTAAGTGGCTTCCTCTTATTTTTATTATTATTATTATTATCAAACCTTAAGAGTTGAAATCATATGAAGGAAGAGAGGTTGTACACTATTACACGATTATTATTAATGATTCATAATTTATTCTCATAAATAATTTGTTATAAATAACTCATAAACATAAATATAAATTATACCAAATGGGGCCTTATTCTAATCCCTTTACATAGCAACCTTTAGATTTGGTTCATGACAAATATAGACAACCAAGTGACTATTGGACGATGTCCTGCCAGAACCTCAGCTGGAGAGCAATCAAATCCATGTTTAGCAGCATGTTCTTGCATTTTTTGTAATTTCTAATATTTTTCCATGAATGGTAATATAGATTATATCAGGGAGCAAATGGTAATTTATGATTTCTTTATATTTTACTTTTTTTTTTTTTTTTGAATGTATGGTTGCCAATCAACTTGTCATTTGTGCGGGGCTAGAGCGAGGGAGAGTCCCCTTTCCCTTTTAAAATAAAATTGAATTGTAACACATGGATTACCTTCTATTAACAATGCAACTAGAGTTTTGTAAGTATTCTATAAAATAATTCCTGTTTGTTTTGTTGTTTCCTTTTGTGCATTAGAAATTTGTATTCTTTAATTAAATTGTCAAGTATAAAAGACCAGTTAAAGTGGGTGGGGATAGAGTGCCTAACACTCCTTAATCTTATTCGTACCCAATCTCACAATTGAATTGCGTATAAAACATTTTTAATATGGCACATTTTTTTATTTCAAAGAGAGCAAAATCTTATCATTTTATACAAGTCATTTTCAAATTATTTTGCAATTTTTTTTTACCTTTGACTTGTACAACTTATATATAAAAGTTAAAACAAAGGGTAATTAAAAGTTGCTTATTTACAACAAGATGAACCTAATTTTATTTTTAGAAAATTTTCACGTAATACCCAAATACTTTGAGAAACATCACTTATCACCCAAGTTTTTTAAAAACGTCACCTACCACCCAAATTTCCCAAACATTACCCCATTAACTGACGAAAGAGAGTTGAAATTTTGTCTAAACGTTTAGGGGGTGTTTGATAACACACTCCAAAAGTTAGATTCTGACTTCTGGAGCATAAACGGAGTAGAAGCCTGTTTGGTAACCCGGTTCGGACTTCTGGAGAATCCATGAGTGAACCGGCTCCAAATGGGCTCTAGAATCCAATTTTTTGGAGAATCAAATAGATGCTTTTCGACTTCAGAGCATAATTTTGGAATAAAAAAACCACCCCACACCACTACTACCACCAGCTACGACCACCACCACAACCCACTAGCCACCAGCCACCACCGCCACCACCCTCCACCACCCATCGCCGCCACCACCACCACCACCACCACACCATCACCACCCACCGCCACCACCACCCACCACCACTACCACCATCCTCAACCACCACTACCCACCCACCACCACCACTACCCACCACCACCCACCACGACCCCCCGCCATCACCACCACCTCCCACCCACCACCACCATTCTAGAGTCCATAACTAAATTAGGTTAACAAACATGTTTTTACTCACATATACTCCTGAATCCTTTTGAAGTTAAAGTATAAAATTGAACCCGAAGTAAGAATCCTAGAGTTGAAATTTTATCAAACAGCCCCTTATACCCTTCTCATTTTAAACTGAGAAAACATCAACTACCACCCAACTTCCTTGATCTTCTTTTCTGGAATCTTTTTTATTGAACCCTTTTTTTAATCTCAAATTTCCTAGATTTGAATTTTGTTGGAGAGTTTTTTTTAGAATCACATACAGAAGAAATGCTCAAAGACGCATGAAAGAAAAAATAAAAGGAAAAAAAAGTTTTTTTTTCTCCTTCGAATTGTTGGTGTGAGTATCTACAACTGTTCATTTTTTTCAGCAAAAGTCGGTATTTTTTTCTTCTTCTACAGATAGTGTTGTCGAAGGATTCCGTTCAGCCTCCCAGATCGAGCCACGTAGCTGAAACACAAACACAACAGGAAAGTGGGCGGGATATACCTCGGGGCCACTCCGATGCCAAAGTTAGGGAATTCCTAAGACGAGCAGAATGGAGCTCTCAGTAAAACACTAGAGCTCCTTAGAGATGGGGTTTCTCGAGATACGAGAGCTTTAGTAAACTTCTCCTCTTTCCCGGTGAGATAGAACTTAAGATAAAAATGGAGAAGAAGGTCTCAAATGGCTGTGTTGGAATAATACTTGAATGGGGTGTTCTCCCTTTGTGATAAGAAATTCTGGATTCGAATCCCTTGCAATCGATATTTTTTCACTACTTATAGGTCCAATTAGGGGCTTTCCCAACAAACTCCTCCCCACCTACCACCATCACGATCACCTGCCACCTAGAGAACAATAGGTTGGAGGGATTATGACCCCTTAGGACAGCACTAGGATGTCTTGTTAGCAGCTTACGACCCCTCTCGATCTTCTTCGACCCCCTTTTAGTCCACATCCTCCATATCTTCTGACAACTGTTTATGCCCTTACACTTTTACCGAGTATCAATTTTGCTTTTCGCTGATTTGGTTTCCGATATGGTGACCTGGCCAGTCAAATCTTCCTACTTGGCATTTATAGTTGTTGTTGGTATTTATGAGCATTAATGGCAGATCATTAAATGCCTAGCTACCTCCATCAGTTTGTCCAATCATAGTTTGATCACCTAGGGGGTCGAACACGAGTTTATCTCCCGAACATCTCTTATCCTCATGCTTTGTACTTTGGATATGTGACACGTGCCCCATTTTCCAAGGACTATTTCAAATTCTCCATCCACGGCTAGATTTAAATCCATGACTATTTTCCCCCAACATATAGCTATAACAATTCTGGATTTGAGGTTGAATTTGTAAAAATCAAAGGATTTAAATTGGATTTTGTGTAACGTTTTAGCTAGAATTGCTTGTTTTCATGTTTCTAATTGATTTTTGAGGAATCGTCTGGGTTATCTCGTCTTTAACAATCTAGTTGATGCGTTAAGGGCATAAAGGTGTGGAATTTGGTTCCTCAAAAAAAAAATTATGCTTTATGATGCATCTGGAAGAAGCGTTATATGATGGTGTATCAATGGAAAAAGAAGGATGAAATCTCTGATGACAATTTCTAATGAAAGAAAATGAGGAAATCAATAATCAGCAATCAGATCTGATTATTTTTAGTTTTATTATGCCATATCTAAATCTGGTGATCAGATTAGATTATTCTCAGAATTTTACAGCATAAGTGGTTCTTGCATCAAGATCCCACTGTAGATACACTAGAAAAAAGGGATAGAATACAATCAGGTTATTTTTAGCATTTTATACTTCAAATACTCTGTAATTTGAAGAGTCTTTTGTTTCCTTTTCATGGAATTGAACTGCATCGAAGAAGATAACGAGGGAGTAGGATCTAGATTTTGCAGACCCCCATCCCTCATTGGTGCGTACAGAAGCATAGGTAATGGCGGAGGAGGAAGTTTTTTATCTTTTCTTTTTTTGGGATGTAAATGTAATCGAAGCTCTGTTCAACCCTTTTCTTTACCATCACAGAACTCCGTTGCAGACTCCTCAAATCTACAAGCAAAATGGGTGTTCCACAGCCGTCATGGATGCAACACAGTGGAAACCAATCGTGGCTTTTACTTGTAAACTCACACTGCTCCACCAAGCAAGACAGGCAAAACAAATGTGCACAGCCTTGAAGCTGGTAACAGTCTGTTGAAACCCTGTCCAGACAGTGCAGTAAGTGTTGTCATTGTTGGCAACCTTAGCAGAGAGAGTGAAATGAAGGATAGAGAGTATCTGTAGGACTCTCTGTCAGTCAAGGTGACTGGGTTGATGCAGCAGCCAAAGATGAAGCATGAGACAGTCCAGCTGAAGAGAAAGAAAGAGGAGAGAGAATGGGTGGGGACCAGGTGGGTTCCACTTTGGGTGGCCAGGCCAGTATGGAAGCCAGCCCAGGCCAGCAAGGTCGATGCCCGCGGCACCAGGCCAGCAGGGTCGATGCCCGCGGCACCAGGCCAGCAATGCCCAGCAGCATGCACATGCCAGGGCCATGCGCACTGCACAGCAGGTGCCTCGCACATGGAGGGAGTCATGCACACAGCATGCCGCGCACAGCAGGCAGCCGAGCGCACAGCATGCCGCGCACAGTAGGCAGCCGCGTGCACAACACCAGTCGTGCACAGAGTAGGCAGCCGAGTGCACAAAGACCAGCCGGCGCCAAGACCCGAGCGCACATGCCAGCCATGCCGCGAGCGGCCGAGCGCACCAGCACCAGCCATGCGCCGCAAAGATGTCGCGCGACAAGCAGCAGCCGAGCGCACAACACCAGCCGCGCACACAGCACATGCCGCGCATAGAAGGCAGCCGAGCGCACAGCACCAGCCGCGCGCATCAACTGTTCGACGTTATGCCTCAATGAAGCAGGGTTTTTGGACCCTACTGGAGTCGGAAACCCTGTAGGTGATACTAACGGTTACAGAGGCCATTAGTAATATTGTCAGGGGTATTTCAGTCATTTCATAAAGGAGCATATTCGGTATGGGTGGCTCGGATCAAGCCACATCAGCCATATTCCAGATCAAAGGCCTACAAAAAGGCGGGATCTGGTGTTGCGCAGAAATCGCGCCCAGAGTCCATCGCGAGCTTCCCGATTGGCTGGAGGCAATGTAATAGAATGGTTCGCACCGCATGGAGCCGAACCTCTGATAGCGTGGAGCGCGCACATGGTGCGCATGCGCAGAAGATGCGCATCTGATGGATGTCGTGCATTCCGATCGCACCTGACGTGATGAGGCCGATCGGAGGGACCAGAGCAAATCCCGCCTACTACTGACCGATCCAACGGTCGATGTCCGAAGATGCCATCTCCGCCAATCAGAGATCGACAACGACATACCTTTACGTCAGACACGGAGATGATTGCGTGCGTCGCGGCGCACCGAATCAGGGCCGGAGATTCCTTTTGGAATAATCTCATTGGCCGACATTCTTTTGATGATATCTCGGTCGTCCGATGTCGGATCGAGGCCCATAATATCAAACTGAAGGATTTTCGAAGAAGAAGACATTGGCAGCAGTTTGAGCTCGAGCAGAAGGCCTCTAATGGCAATTTTTGTGAGAACCCTCCATTGAAGCTTCTCTAAGAGAGAGAGAGACTCCTACTGGCAGTGTGAGGCCATGAAAGCTTCGTTGAAGCTTGAAGAAAGTGTGTGGACCAGCTGTGTGTGTCCTATGGAGTCAGTGTGTTGAAGAATGAGCTGTGGAGCCTGAGAGGAGGCCGAGATGCTTGCACAGAGAGGCTTGCATCAGTAGTGAGCAATACTGGGAGGTAAACTCGCACACAAATCCTATTTCTTGTATCAGTGCTATATGGGAAGGGTTTGTATGAATGTTTAATATGCATATTGTGTAACCATGTCAAGTGGGTGCTTGATTGGAGTTGGGGTTGGTGCCTAGGACACAGTTGTAGCTGTGAATGTGGTTGATGTTGTAGCATCGGGGTTGTAGGTGCAACCGTAGAATTACTGTTGAGTATTGGGTATATACGAAACCCTGGTTAGGGTATTGCCCCGTGGAGTAGCCATCACAGTGTGTGATTGGTGAACCACGTTATATCGTGTGTCCTGTGAATGTTGTATGTGAGTGTGCATTAGAAGTCTGTGTGCTGCAGGTCTGGGTGTACACACTTGGCAGGCCAAGCCCCTGGTATGGATACCTGTGGGTGTGTGGTTGGTGTGTGCACGAAATGTATTGACAGATTGACTGTGAGAGAGTCTCAAGTAATCAGCTCAAGGCAGCATAGTACAAATTGATCAACAGCTCTTGGCAGCCCTTGCATAGCATCAGGCCATAACTAAATGGTGGAAAGGAATTTTTTAGTGGTCACTGATTCACCCCCCCTCTTAGTGTCAACCTGGGACTAACACAGTCCTCCACCTTGCATAAGCAAATGGGGCAGGTACCTTCGCCATTCTGCTGGTGATTACCTCTAATAGCTTGGCGTGATTTTTTTTTAATTGTCTTCAATTTCTGAAGAACAGAGAACAAGTAGACAATTGCGAAGTTCGCGACCCACTAAATCTGAAGGATCATTGGATAAGAAGTGGCATGGAATCTCTTCTCGTGAGCGATTAAAATAGCAATAATTAGGTGTGTTATGGCTTGGATTAGCAGAAACACAACTTTCGATGTTTTCCATGACGATTCGGTGCTTGTAATGAGGGCAAAAATGCAAAGAGCAGTGTAAGTGGTTGCTAATAGCAATGTTAGTATCAGGGGGACCTTCAACCAGAAAGTAGTTTCTAAGAAGATGATTTGTCTTGCATTTGAGGAGGGGTTTTGTCACACCCCAATTCCGTACTATTTAGAACGGTGTGATGAACCGCTAATAACCAACGGTTCAACTAGGATCTCTAATAGACTGTGTCATTTTAAATTAAACCATACACATCCACAACCATAATCAGAATAAATACATAATAGCGAAAGTCTTAATATTAAATGAACTGAGGAATCTAACTGTGATAATCATAAATAAAATATCAAATTATGTTGTATCAACCGAGACATAAGTAAATAAAATATCAAATTACATTTCCTTAATAGTTCAAATAAAATCTAATCGAAAACGCATGAGTTACACTCGCATGAGGAGTCATGCGTCTCCACTATATCTTCAGCCTCCATCGCAGCCACGTGCCCGTATACAGAAGCATTCATATAATCTTCCACAGTGGTACCTGCATCATCAACTAAAAATATTCAACGCAAAAAGGGTGAGCACACATCACGGCTCAATGAGCAAACAAAACAATGCAACAAACATATGCATGCATTCAATTCATATCTATGGTCTGGTATATAAGTTTGCAATGTGCAATAGAAAGGTTCGGTAGCCGCCTCACCTCTATACACGAGTGTGTGAAGCCGCCCAAAGGTTAACATTTATTGTCGTCCCACATGCACCCACTATAGAATAGAGATAGAGCTAAAGTGCTTAGGACCACACCGCATCACACTTCCCCTGATACTCTACCCATACCAACACGTAAGCCCCTGTTGGCGAGGGCTTGCAAACTGGGCTTGTAACTAATCAATCCTAATGTCAAACAATGTACCCAAGGCCTTACCCCAGCATCCCTCAATACGTCCATAGAGATAGAGCTAAGGCCCCCCAACAGAGTCGAAAACTACACGGTCCGAGACCACCTCCCCTGATACCCTACGACGTAATAGTTCTGCTAAGGTAATGACAATACGACGATGTCAGTGGCCAAGACTTGAGTAGAGATAGAGCTAGAGTGTAGTGACCAGGCTGAACCACAATGTCACGTCCTCCCCCTGATGCTCCACTCACATCAAGCACAATAACCACACACATACATTCACATGCCTATTCCTAGCATCATCATCATCATCGTGTTATAAATAAAATAGAATTAAATATGCATGAACATTAATAGCAGGAATATTGGATGACATGTTGAATGCACATTACAAGCATACATGCATAGAATCAGTCATGGCATTGGACTCAAGAAAATAAAAATAGTTTATTATTAGCCAATTAGTTTAGGTCTTGTTCCCTCACATTTGCTTGAGTGTAGATCATCTTTCAAGCTTTAAGAATCATTTTTATATCAATAGAAAAACCTGACAAGTCGATAAATTTTAATTAGAATTCATTCCGATAATTTTAGGCTTGCTGTTAAGCGAGGGTCACAGGACGGGTCGCAGGTAGGGTAGCAGTTTTCTGCCACCCCAGGGTGTAGGGTCGATGCTAGGGTCGGATGTTCCATCGACCCTAGGTGCGACCACAGCTTCCTTGGACTTCCCGAAAGCTGGGGGTCGATCCTGTGGTCTGGTAGGGTCGATTCCCAATCGACCCTACGTGTGACCCCACGTAGTTTGAGTCGACATTTTCATTCTATAGTCTAATCTTTCAAGTTTGGGTCATATGGCTTACTTCCACAGTCCATTCTATGCATGTTCTATGGTTTAAAACTCCAGGTTACTTCCTTACTTTGCCTACCATGATTCCCTCCATGGATTTCATTGAAATCTTCCCATGGATGGATGATTTAAGTTTCTCCTAGATCATACCTGTCACACCCCAATTCTGTACCATTCAGAACGGTGTGATGAACCGCTAATAAACCAATGGTTCAACCAGGATCTCTAATAGGCTGTGTCCGTTGAAAATAAAACCATACACATCCACAACCATAATCAGAATAAATACACAATAGCAGAAGTCTTAATAGTAAATGAACTGAAGAATCTAGCTGTGATAATCATAAATTAAGTATCAAATTATGTTATATCAACTGAGACATAAGTAAATAAAATATCATTACATTTCCTTAATAATTCAAATCAAAATCTAATCGAAAACGCATGTGTTGCACTCGCATGAAGAGTCATGCATTTCCACTAAATCGTCAGCTTTCGCAGCGATGTGCCCGTATGCAGAAACATTCATATAGTCTTCCACTGTGGCAGCTGCATCATCAACTAAAAATATTCAACGTCGAAAGGGTGAGCACACATCACGGCTCAGTGAGCAAACAAAACAATGCAACAAACATATGCATGCATTCAATTCATATCTGTGGTCTGATTTATAAGTTTGCAATGTGCTATAGAAATGTTTGGTGGCCGCCTCACCTCTATACACGAGTGTGTGAATCCACCCAATGAGTATAGGCACTGTCGTCCCACATGCACCCACCATGGACAATATACACCCCATGAAAACGGCATGGCTGTACCGGTTACCCATACCAACACGTAAGCCCCTGCTGGCGAGGGCTTGCAAACTGGGCTTGCAACTAATCAATCATAATGTCAAACAGTGTATCCAAGGCCTCACCCCAGCATCCCTCAATACATCCATAGAGATAGAGCTAAGGCCCCCCGACAGAGTTAAAGACTACAAGGTCTGAGACCACCTCCCCTGATACCCTACGACGTAATAGTTCTGCTAAGGTAATGGCGATATGACGATGTCAGTAGACATGACTTGAGTAAAACCATGGCACAATATACACCCCATGAAAACGGCGTGGCTGTACCGATTGATACCATCCCCTACCCGCACCATGTACACTAACCACACACATTCATTCACATGCATATTCCTAGCATCATCATCATCATCATGTTATAAATAAACAGAATTAAATATGCATGAACAGTAATAGCAGGAATATTGGATGACATATTGAATGCACATACAAGCATACACGCATAAAATCAGTCATGGCATTGGACTCAAGAAATAAAAACAGGTTATTATTAGCCAATTAGTTTAGGTCTTGTTCCCTCACCTTTGCTTGGGTGTTGATCCTCTTTCAAGCTTTAAAACCACTTTTATATCAATAGGAAAACCTAATAAGTCGATAGATTTTGGTTAGAAGTCATTCCGGTATCATTAGGCTTGTTTTTAAGCACGGGTCGCAGGGTGGGTCGCAGGTAGGGTAGCAGTCTACATCGACCCCCAGGGTAGCGTCGATACCAGGGTCAGATGTTCCATCGACCCTGGGTGCGACCACCCCTATTCTGGACTTCCCGAATACTGGGGGTCGATCCTGTGGTCTGGTAGGGTCGATTCCCAATCGACCCCAAGTGCGACCCCCCGTGGGTTGAGTCGAGATTTTTATTCTACAGTCAATTCCTTTACGTTTGGGTCAGATGGCTTACTTCCACAATTCATTCTAGGCTTGTTCTATGGCTTAGAATATTAGGTTTCTTCCTTACCTTGTCTACCATGATTTCTCTATGGATTTCATCGAAATCTTCCCATGGGTGTATGATTTGGGTTTCTCCTAGACCATACTCTCTTCATGAACTATTCTAAGGTCTTAGATTATCAAATAGAAAGCTTGCCCATACCTTAGGTTTGCTGAGATTCAGAGATTTCTCTGAATTCTTCAATTCGGTCCTCTTCTCCAACTTTCCTTCTCTTCTTCTTCTCTTCTCTTTCTCTCACTCTCAATTAGGGTTTCAAAAGGAGTGAAAGAGGCTTAGGGACGTCCTATTTATAGAGTAGAATCTATAAAAATAAGTCACATTGAGATTAGGAAGGAATCCCATTGAAATTTGAAAAGTTTCCTATTTGCGGTTTCTGTCGGCAAACAGGGGGTCGATGAGGGGGTCGGAGGTCCCGTCGACCCCCAGTTCCTAAGTTGTCTGACCCCCACCCCAGTGAAAAATCAGGGGTCTGACTTCTATGTGAGGGGGGGTCGACCCTACCTACCTAGGTATGCGACCGTGCCCACCCATTCACTGTTTTTGGGTCAGTTTAGTACCTAGTTTCGCCATTTTCTTCACTCACTTGGTCCATTTGGCTCGACCATGATGGGTAGACCTGGTACAAGGTGGTAAGATCGGTTAGTTCGATACGGATCTTACAATACCCTCTTCATGAACTATTCTAAGGTCTTAAATTATTAATGGAAGCATACTCATACCTTAGGTTTGCTGAGATTTAGAGGTTTCTCTGAATTCTTCTCTTTAGTCTTCTTCTCCAACTTTCCTTCTCTTCTCCTTCTCTCTTCTTTCAATTAGTGTTTCAAAAGGAGTGAAAGAGGCTAAGGGACGTCCTATTTATAGAGGAGAACCTCCCAAAATAAGTCTCATTGAGATTAGGAAAAAATCCCCTTGAAATTTGGAAAATTTCCTATTTACGGTTTCTGTCGGTAATGAGGGGGTCGATGAGGGGGTCGGAGATCCCGTCGACCCTCAGGTCTAAATTGTCCGACCCTAGGTCTAAAATTTAGGGGTCTGACTCCCTAATGAGGGGGTCCGACCCTGCCTATTTTGGTATGCGACCCTACCCCCCTATTTTACTGTTTTTGGGTCAGTTTAATATCTGGTCTCGCTATTTTCTTCACGCACTTGGTCCATTTGGCTCGACCATGATAGGTAAACCTGGTACAAGGTGGTAAGACCGGTTAGTTCGATACGGGTCTTACAGGTTTATCAATAGAAGAGTCTGAATGGCCGCGAAAACAAAGAAACAGAGAGGAAGAAACTTTGGGGGTAGGTGTTAAAATAACTAAGGGTAAACTAGATTTTTCCCCTTACAATAAGGGTATTACTGTCAATCCAAAATTTGTTAGCTGCTGACATCAGCATCTAAAGGTTCTGTCATAAGGCTTTGGGACTTTTTGATAAACGTTTGGGAATTTTGGGTGTAGGTGATGTTTTTAAAAAACATGGATGGTAGGTGATGTTTCTCAAAGTATTTGAGTACTACGTGAAAATTTTCCTTTAGTTATATTGAAAGATTAAGGTTTTTTTTGGTATTATTTTTCTTTTTTCTTTTTACTTATTTATCAAAAAATATTTTTTAAAACCCCTTTTTAGAAAATAAAATATTATTTGGTAGCTAATATGTATTATATATTTTAGAATGAAAAATAAGTTTGGTATGTTGAATAATAAAAATGTGCTTTTGTTTCTTCAAGTTGCAAAATTTTCAAGCCATGGTATTTTTTGATTCCCTTATCCGATTGAAATGAAATCTATACATTCTTATTGTTTTTTCTTGGAATTGATATCCATTGGATCTGATCGGAGGTTGAACGGCCAAAAAAGTACAATTGAGCTGGTCAAAATCAAGAACAAAAATTGGATTTATTCAAGTTGCAGAATTTTCCAAGCATTGATATTTTGATCCCTTATCTGATTGACCTGAAATTTGGAAACACTTACTTTTTTCCTTGGTTTTAACATCCATGGATCTGATCAGAAGTTGAACGACTAGAAAAATACAACTAAGGTGGCCGAAATCAAGAACAATAGTTGGATTTCTTTAAGTTACTGAATTTTTAAATCTTAAGATCTAGTGACTCATTTTTCGATCAAATTGAAATTTGAAAATTCTTACAATTTTTTGCTTTAATTGACATCCAACTGAACGGATCAAAGGTTGGATGACCAAAAAAATGTTTTATGGTAACCGCATCCTTGAAATAAAGAAGGAAAAAGAAAGAGTGGAGGAAGAACTAATATTATATAAAAAAAAATGTGGGTTTTACCAATTTACTTTCACTTAAAACACATATTCGTTAAAGTCTTGCCCAAAACAGGCAAAAATTATTTTTCGACAAAATAAAAAAAGAGACCTCTATTTGTTTTTAGGATTATTTTTATTTTTTCTTTTCATAAACAACACCCCCAAAATGATACCAAACACCTATAAAAACAAAATAAAAATGATACCAAGGATTCAGCTTTCATAAAACATTTTTTTTTTTGCCGTTTAACATTCAATTCGTTCTGTTGGATGTCAAGTATAGTAAAAAAAAAAAGGGTAAGGGTTTCCAAATTTCAAATCGATCGGAGAAGAAGATCATTAGATATCAATATTGGAAAAATTCTGCAACTTGAAGAAATATAACTTTTGTTTATGATTATGCCACCTCAGTTGTACTTTTATGGCCATTCAACATCCGATTAGATCTGTTGGATGTCAAGACCAGGAAAAAAAGGTAAGGGTGTCCAAGTTTCAGGTCGATTGGATAAGGGGATCACAAAATGTTAACGCTTTGAAAATTATACAACTTGAAGAAATCCAACTCTTATTCTTGATTTCGGTTAGCTCAGCTGTACTTTTCTGTCTATCCAACTTTTGATCCAATCCATTAGATGTCAATACTAGAAAGAAAAAAAAAAGTAAGGGAGCCCAAAATTTATGTCGATTGGATCGGGGATCACAAGATATCCTGATTTGAAAATTTAACAACTTGAAGAAACAAAAACACATTTTTATTCTTAATAGAATACCAAATTTATTTCTTATTCTAAAATGTATTATGTATAGTGGCTACCAAACAATATTTTTTTTTTTATCAAAAATGATTTTTAAAAATGCTTTTTTTTGATAAATAGGTAAAAAGAATAAAGAAAAATGATAATGGAGAGCCTAAGACCTCACGCAAATTTTACACCATGTCACTTGATTCCTTTTTTTTTCCTCCGGTCATCAATGTTAATAATTATCATAATAATGTAGCATTTATTATTGTAATTTTGTATTAATATATGGATTTTTGGGAAAATTACACATACCTCCCTTTGATAATCCGATTACTACGCATCAGTATACCTGGCCCTTTTTTACTTACACTCCACTGCCTAAAACTAACAGTGTTAATTTAATTTTTTATTGACAAAAATACCCTTCTAATGATCATACATAAACTAACTAATTTTCCATTTCCCATTTTTTCCATAGTTTTTAGTTTTGCTCTTCATTCTCCACAACCGGTTGCGTGCACTACAACTTCTTCTTCTCCAAATGGCCAAGGATTTATTTCTCCATTTCCAAGAAGGAAAACCTAGTCCTTTTAATGCTTTTACTTGTGCAGAGAGAAGATTAATCAATATCACGAGTATCTGATAGGCTTTTTCTCCAAAGTTCTTGATTCGGTCTAGTTCCTCAATCCCATTTTTGATATTCTCTTAGAACTCATCAACCTCTTCGACCTTCCCTACACTTTCTAGTTCGACCAAAAGTTGTTTTTCATTTGTTGCTCCTTCTTCATCCAACTAATTGTTATTCATTAATTTCAGTTTGAAAGAGGTAATCAGTTTCTGGTTTTGTTCAATGATGTGTTGCTGTTCAATGTAAAGCTCTTCAATTATAAATAACAGAAACTTTTCCTTCTTTCTCCATTCATCTGCTTTCCTCCAAGATTTTAGATTTTGATTGGAAATTTAGGAACAACTCACCAGAGAAGATCTGTTCAATCTAAGAGACTCTCTCTGTCTTTCACTTCCTGAATTGTGGCAACCAATACAGTATTTAGGCCAGAAACATACTTGCATCATCTTTGTTAGCAGAAAATCCTAGACGATGAAACATCTATGAGTACTCTTCCACCTACAAAATAGAACAACAGCATGAGAATCCTAAAATACATTACAACTTCCTCAAATTGACAACCTAAAATTATTACAACCATCCTCTCAGTTAATTAGAATTATGAGCCTTTTTTTTTATTGGTGAAATAGTTTATTATTATTTTCAAAGGAAAATTTTCACATACACCCCAAGAAGTATTGCTAACATCATCTATCACCCACAAGTTTGAAAAATCATCAACTGCATCCACTTAACTGACAAAAATCACTTAAAATATTGATATACATTTTTATCCTTCATCCTATAAAGTGAAAATTTTTAAAATTAAATAGAATTACTAGTTTAACCTTCTAATGAAAATTACAATTACTCTTTCCCCAATTTTCGGTGAGATTCAGAACTCGGATGCTTGACTGTGGGATTCGATTACTCCTACTGGGAAACTAAGAACTGTTGATGGGAATCTGACGAAGTTCCATGTGAGAGCTCCTGTTCCATATCCTTTTATTATTCTTTCTTCTTCTCCAATCAATCCAAGTAAGCAACCTGTTATTACACTCTTCGCAACTCAATCCAGATCTAAAAATGATTGGGTTTCATGCTCATATCGATTTCAGTCCCAGTTGAATGGGAAGAAGAAAAGACAACTGATTAAGATGAAAGGGGAAAAAATGAAAGAATTCAGCTTTTTTATGGTGCAGAACTCCTTTTTGTATCCTCCCTTCTTTTATATGGGATTCACTGTAGTTTTTTCTTTTGCTCTTATTCAAACTTTACTGTTGGCGTTGTCTTCATCGCTTGTTTCTGGTTATGCCCTTCTTGAATGAGTCTTTAAGATCACGGTCCCTTCCTGGCATCATCGATTCATCTCTCAAAACAATGAATTCTACTCCAACCTTCTTTAGATCCAACTGCTCCCTCTTCCTTCTACGAAAATTGACGAAAAGTGTTGTCTCATAGAGCGAGAAATAGAGAGAAAGGTAGAGAATAAAATGGATTACAGTTCAGGGTGTGGGGATGCAAGTGTAGGTGGAAATTACAGCGGTGGCGTTGTCTGCTGCAGTTGTTGTAATCGTCTTGCACTTGTTCATCTGGAGATTCCGTAATTCCAGAAGACTTACTCGCATTACAAACACAACGAAGATGAGAGGGTAGAGCTTACAACCAGGGATTATGGAAATTCACCTGGCAAATGACTCCAGGGACCGCAGGAGCTTTCCTGGTTTTCATCATCTGGACAACAAGAGAAGGGCGAATTTCTCTACGTTCAGACATGGGGTTTTGCAGAAAACTCCCTTCAGTTGGGCTGATCACCCTTGGCTTGTTTTAGAAGCCATAGAGTTTAGCTGGTCTAAATTCGCGTTACAGCTTACGCTCCATCTCCTTTGTCTCGATCGACCCTATTGAGTTTATGTGTCACTGGTGATCAGGGAGGAGAAACAAAGGCGAATACTTGTTGGGAGGTGAGTCCAAGGTCAGGGGATCACATGCAGAAGATTAGGTTTAATCCGAGAATGAAGATGACCTATATGGGTATCCCTTCCCCTTAGTCAACGGGGGTGACAGCGGCAACAGTGGTGGTGTTTGTCCCTTCTATCTGTAAAGCCTGAAATTTTGAATTGATTCAAAGCCTTACCCAAATACATTGGGTACAAGTATATTTATAATATACCGGAGTTGTTTACATTGTGTATTTGAATTACAAATTTTGAATTTGAATCTTTGTAACCAATGAAATGAATTAAGTTCTGGATATCAAATCCAGTTATTATTTTTGTAAGTTACAAATTTTGAATTTGAATATTTGTAACCATTGAGAGATTCTCTCTTTAATTTTGTAATTCAAAAATTGAATTTGAATCTTTGTAACCGGAGAGAATTCAAATTGTTATCGGTGAGAGATTCGGTCTTTAATTTTCTAATTCATAATTTGAATTTGAATCTTTGTAACCGGTGAGAGATTCTCTCCTTAACATCCCCCCTCAAGTTGGAGAGGGTCGTTGATCGATCTTCAACTTGCATCGGAGATGATTGAACCGAATGGAGGATAGTGGTTTGGTGAAAATGTCAGCCAATTGATCATGAGTTGAGATGAAACGAACATCGAGAAGACATTGAGCAATCAAATGTCGAACATAGTGGTAGTCAATCTCAATATGTTTTGTCCGTGCATGAAAAATTGGATTGGCAGTGAGGTATGTTGCACCACGATTGTCACACCATAAAATTGGAGACTGAGGAAGCTTAACACCGAGTTCATGTAAGAGAGAGTATAGCCACTGTAATTCGGCAGTGGTATATGCTAGGGAGCGATATTCTGCCTCGGTAGATGATCTGGCAATGGTGTGTTGTTTCTTAGCTGACCAAGAAATTAAATTAGGACCTAAAAATACTACAAAACCACCGGTTGAACGACGATTGTCTACACAGCTGGCCCAATCAGCATCACTGTACACAAAGAGTTGGTTGCAAGGTCCCCTTAATATAGACAGGCCATGAGTGTAGGTGTGCTTGAGATAACGCAGTATGCGTTTAACGACTTGCCAATGTTCATCGGTTGGAGCCTTCATAAATTGATAAACTTTATTGACCGAATAAGAGATATATGGTCGAGTCAGTGTAGCATATTGCAATGCGTCAACTGTACTCCTATAGACTGTAGCATCGGCCAAAGGAGTGCCACTATGTATAGAGAGCCAAGTAGTGGTGGCCATGGGTGTAGTAACGGGCTTCGCCTCAGCCATTGTCGTTTTCCGAAGTAGATCTAAAATGTACTTCTGTTGTGAAAGTATAATACCATTGTGAGTTGGAATTACTTCAATGCTGAGGAAGTAATGGAGGGAGCCCAAATCCCGAACTGTAAATTCTTTGCTGAAAGAGGCTATTACCGATGTGATGAAGGTTGAGTCAGATCCTGTTAAGACAATATCATCAACATAGATCAAGATATACATACATCGACTGCCATCATTAAAGATGAAGAGAGAGATGTCGGTTTTGGAGCCCTCAAAACCAATGGAAATCAAGAATGTACTCAACCGATGAAACCATGCACGGGGGGCCTATTTTAAACCATAGAAAGACTTGTGAAGCTTGCAAATGTGATGAGGTCGGGATTCTTCAATGAAGCCTATTGGCTGTGACATATAAACCTCTTCTGTTAGCGTGCCATGGAGAAAAGCATTGCTCACGTCAAGCTGGCGAATGCACCAACGATGGGTAGTTGCAATAGTCAAGACAGTGCGTACTGTAGTTGGTTTAACCACTGGGTTGAATGTTTCTCCATAGTCTAGGCCCTCTTGTTGATTGTATCCTTTAGCAACGAGTCTTGCTTTGTAGTGTTCAATGCTACCATCGGACTTTCTTTTAATGCGAAATATCCATTTTGAACCGACCACATTAAAGGAAGGGGAAGGAGGAACTAAGCTCCAAGTTCCATTCTTAAGCAAAGCATTGAATTCGGTCATCATAGCAGCTCTCCATTAAGGATGTTTTTGAGCTTCTGTAAAATTGTTTGGCTCCACTTCACTATTGCAGGTGGTTATATGAGCCGAAGGAATAGGGTACTTCGAGGAAGGTTTTGGATTGGGACGCAACTGCATGTGGTGAGTGCGTTGAGGAGCAATCGGAGGAGGTGCTAGTGAATCTTGGGCTTGTGGACTGAGGTCCTGTAGTGATTCTGCAATGGTAGGTAAATCTACAACTTCTTCAATAAAAGCATTAGTAGAAATCAAGGGATTGGGGAGATTGGAAGTAATATTAGTATCGATCAATGAAGGGGATATTATAGGAGGGGAGGATGGAAAAGATACCTGGAGACATGGAGGATCTAGTGGAGCCCGAGGTGATGATGGGTGTCCATTAGGAGCCAAAACCGACAGCCATGGGACTGATGTGGGTGGTGGAGGACTAGGGGATGATGGGGATACCGATGCATATGGGAAAGAATTCTCAATAAATTGCACATGTCGTGCAATGTACATTCGATTTGTTCTGTAATCTAGGCATCGATATCTCATATGAAGGGAACTATAACCAAGGAAAACACATGGTATTAAGCGCATACTGAATTTTGTAGAATTGTAAGGTCGAAGGAAGGGGAATACAGTACACCCAAATACTTTAAGGAATGCATAATTAGGTGTCTTTTTGAATAAAACTTCAAATGAAGATTTATTTTGTAAAACTAGTGTGGATAATCGATTTATGAGAAAAGTAGCAGTTTGGAATGCATAGTCCCAAAATGTCATAGGGAAGCATGTGCCAACAGAGTAAGACCGGTATCGACAATATGTCGAATTTTCCGTTCTGCAGTTCCATTTTGTTCATGCATATGGGGACATGCAACTCTATGAATAATTCCAAATTTTTGAAATGAAGTATTCACCTTTTGGTATTCTCCTCCCCAATCAGATTGAAAACATTTGATTTTTGTGGAAAACTGATTTTCAACCATTACTCGAAATTGATAAAAAATTACAAGAACAGAGGATCGTTTCAATAGAGGATAATACCATGTGTATTTGGAATAATCATCAATAAAAATAAGAAAGTAAAGATTATTAGTAGAAGAAACATATGGAGCAGGTCCCCACACATCACTAAAAATCAAATCCAAAGGTGCATTACTAACAGACCCTGTTAATGGTAATGAGAACCGGTGAGTCTTGCCCATAAAACAAGCAGTACATTTATTAATAATAGATGATGAAGTAGGTAGAGAATGGGAGGAGATTAGGTGTTTGACAGTTCGGGAATGGGGATGACCCAACCGTGCATGCCAATCATCTGCATTGATAGGTACTGTGGAGTGAACATGGTGAGCGGAAGGTTTATGGGAAGGAAGACTAGTCGACAGCTTGTATAGTCCATCATTAAGTCGGCCTTTCAGTAGTACCCTGTTCGTCACCTGATCTTTCACAAGAAAATAATAAGGGTGAAATTCAAAATAACATTGGTTATCCTTTGTGAATTGGTGAACTGATAATAGATTCTTTTGAATGTGTGGAACATTGAGAATATTAGAAAATTGAAAGGAGGATTTTGGTGATAGAAAAATAAAGGAGGAACCGATATGACTAATATTAAGACCAACTCCATTACCAACCCGTAATGATTCCTTACCATTATATCTATTGGAGGCATGCAAATTGTTGAGGTCGGGTGTCACATGATGAGTAGCCGCTGTATCAGGATACCATTCATGTGAAAATGTTGGTGGAGTAGGAAGTAGTCCTGCCATGTTTGCAGTTGGATTATTGGTGGAGGTAGGTGCTGCACCACCAGTGTATCGAAAGTAGCATTTGGATGCCAAGTGATTGGAACGATTGCAGATTTGACACCTTTCTCTCTTACCATGTCGGTGTCCATGTTTTCTGTTTTGACCAAAGTTGGAGGGTGGTCGAGAATGGGGAGAGCCTTGTGGAGGGGTTTGCATAGGTCCTTGTGAAGGCAAATAGGAATGCATAGCAGCATTCGGTGAGCATTGCATAGTGCTCAGGTTAGCAGTGATAACCGATTGGGCATTGTTGAGTCGCATTTCATGACTCAATAAAAGGCGATGAAGATCATGGAAGGGAAGGGCCTCAGACTTTGTAGCTAGTGAAGCAATTATGTCGTTGTAATCAGCTCCAAGATTACGAAAAACAATGGCGTTAAGCTCCTCTACAGAAAGTGGTTTATTGGATGCTGCCAGCTGGTCCGAAATATATTTAACCTCACGGAGGTATTCAAAAATAGTTTTGTTACCTTTTACCATAGCTTGGAGTTGCATGTGTAGTTGTACAATACTGGTGTGAGATAAGGTGCCAAAGGCAGAACGTAAAGCCGACCATACTACTGCAGTCGAGTTCAAGCCAACTACATGTGGAAGGACTTCCGGGCTAAGAGAGGAAATCAACCAGCTTAGGACCATTTGATCCTTACGGATCCAGTCTTCATAGCTAGGATTAGGAAGAATGGTGATGGTAGGTGGAGCAGAATTCTCCGAAGGAGAAGTGGGAGTGGCGGTGGTGGTGGTGATTGTCGAGGGTGGACTTGGCTTAGTGCCATCAACAAAGCCAATCAAATCATAGTTCCTAAGAAGAGGGAGGAGTTGATTAGTCCATAGAAGATAATTATCAGACTGTAGTTTGATGGAAAGATGATGTTGAACATTAGGAGAGGAAGAGATTGACGAACCAGGCGTAGGAACAAAAGCTGAAGCGGAAGCCATGGAGAATACCCGATCGTTTGATACCATGTAAAGACTGAAATTTTGAATTGATTCAAAGCCTTACTCAAATACATTCAAATACATTAGGGACAAGTATATTTATAATATGCTGGAGTTGTTTACATTGTGTATTTAAATTACAAATTTTGAATTTGAATCTTTATAACCGATGAAAGGAATTAAGAGCTGGATATCAAATCCAGTTATTGTTTTTGTAAGTTGCAAATTTTGAATTTGAATATTTGTAACCATTGAGAGATTCTCTCTTTAATTTTGTAATTCAAAAATTGAATTTGAATCTTTGTAACCGGTGAGAATTCAAATTGTAACCGGTGAGAGATTCTGTTTTTAATTTTCTAATTCATAATTTGAATTTGAATCATTGTAACCGGTGAGAGATTCTCTCCTTAACACTATCCACGGTAGCAGTGATGTTCATCACCCCATCCACGATGACGGCGACAGCGACAGGGATGCTGATCCCCTTCTATCCACGGCGATGGCGACGTCTATTTAGGTTAGGGTTTGGTTTGAGCTGAAATAGTAACCATGCACCGTCGTCGGCGAAGAAGAACATATTAGAGGATTCTTGCTATCGTTGTCGCTGTCGAGAAAAGCTGAACAGATGATCAAGGGTTTTTTTACTGTTTCCAAAAGAATACGATTTAAGGGTAGGGTAAAACTTGAAAAGAGGGTAAAATTATCTTTTCCCTTTACTCTAAGAATAGTATTGTCCATCAAAGGTTCCATTGCAGCTGACATCAGCATCTAACATGACTCTGTTAATGGGGTGGGCCTCTTTGATTAACTGTGCAAAGAGTATAGGTGGTTGTTGATGATTTTACAAACCTGTGAATGGTAGATGATGTTAACAATACTTCTTGGGGTGTATGTGAAATTTTTCTGTTTTCTAATGTAACAACCATGCTTTCTTTCTAGATATTTTTGTCAATGGCTAAGTTGGAGTCCCAAGAGTGAGAATTGTGAACGATGGGTATGGGAGGAAGTTGTTGGAGGGAGCTAATGGCGAGGAAGGGGAGGAGAGAGGGGGGGAGTGTGGGAATCTCCCTTTTGATTCCATTCTCTATTTGGGTCAGACGAAACCCCTAATGTGCTAACCAATCTTTCTACGGGGAAATAAAAAAAATGGGAGAACTCATTTGAAGAAGTAATGTCTATAATACAAGAGGCAACAAATTACAAAGAACTGGAATCTGAAAGAGGGCAAAAGATTGAAGAGAGATGAGAGTTCACCCCAGGATGAAAGAAGAAACTCCTTTAATACTTGGGGTTCTTCTTGCAAACAAGAAGATGAAGAAAACAAAGTTATGGAAATCGAAGTTGCAGAATCACACCTTGTAGAAAGATGATGACGTTGTTGAAGGAAAGGACTTCATTCGAAAAAGAAAAAAAGATGAGTTGTCTTAAACACTTATAAGGGTAAAAGAGTAATTCAATAAGACTAAGAGTATTTTCGTATTTTTAAAAAACAACTTATGTTGACGTAAGCAATTAACATCCGTTTCCTAACAAATGGACATAAATATGATTTTTTGATGGAGATCCGTGTAAGTTAAAAAGGGCTGGGGTAAACAAATTGTCAAGGGAAGATATGAGGTAATTTTTCTTAGATATTTTTTTCAAAATCTTACTATAGTTTTGCCGATTTTAGAGATCGAATCCGATTCTGATTTCTGAATCGAATTTGGAATCGTTAGGAGAGACTCGTAGTTCGAAAACCCATGGTTAAAATTGGGACCAATACAAGCACACATTAGATACGGATTCAAATCGTCACCTCCCTGAACTTCAGGGAGGAAGGAGACGCCACCGTCGAATAACCGACACGTGGTTTTTGGGAAAATCCGAACCCCACATCCTAGCCGACACCTAGCCAACAAGCCGAGCCAATAGGAAGTGTCGGCTCAGATGTGGGGCTCAAATTTTCTCAAAAATCATGTGTCGACTATCTAACGGGGTGTTTTCCTCCTCCTTGAAGTATAGGGAGGAGACGATTTGGATCCCAATAGATGCAACCCAACCGACTGCTTAGAAGTCAGAGCTTCTTTATACCCAAAAAAAAAGGAAAAAAAAAGCTTCTAAAACCATTTTCAGGTTTCACGAAAAAAAAAAAAAAAAAATCTCTCCACGTCCTCTCTCTCTCTCTCTCTCCCGCAGCAAAATTTCTCTTATTACCAAAATTATTACCAAAAGTCCTCTCATCGCTCTGTCTCTTTGGTTCTCGCTTGCCTCTTTACACATACCTCGCTCTCTCTCCGTATTGGGAATGCAAGTTCTTTGTTCCTCGTCGACATCTTCTGACACTTTGCTGCTATAGCTCACTTCTCTTGCGGGACTCCAATCTTCTCAGTTCGTGACGTTAACAATCGTCATCACGGATGCGAAGTTTCGGTTGATTATTTTTTAGGGATTCCCTGTTTTGTCGATCAGACCTTAAAGAAAACAACATTGGATTTAGGTTTTCCGCCGCCATGGCTCCCGGGCGTAAACGTGGAGCGAATAAAGCCAAGGCGAAAAATCAGTTGAGCTTAGGTGATCTCGTTCTCGCCAAGGTTAAAGGCTTCCCTGCTTGGCCTGCCAAGGTGTGTTGTGTTGTTTGATTTTAGATTTTGTTTTATGGTTTTTTGTAATTCTGACTGCGTTGTTGATGAGAACGTTAGGGTTTGTAATGCCAGTATGTTACTTTGTATTAATCTAGACCACCGGGACTGGGTTCACGGATCAGTTGAAGTAATTGTGATTTAGTTTATGGATTGGATGTACTGAAAAGTTCTGAGACCGTTCTCTGTTTCGTTATGATTACATTGTTTTGTTCAACTGTAGTTTACTTTGTTTCTAATATTTTGGTTTTGCTGATTCGTCCATTTTGCAGATTAGCCGTCCCGAGGATTGGGAACGAACTCCTGATCCTAGGAAATATTTTGTTCAGTTTTTTGGAACCGAAGAAATGTAAGTATTTGGTTGTACACTTTATGTGCGTGTTTTTGTGCAGTGTTTGTATTAAATTGCTTTATGGTTTCTAACTTGAACTTTTCATTTATAATTTGGTTATATATATATTTTTTTTTGATTATTATTATATGTTTTATTTATTTATTTTTTATTAATATATGAAATTGATTGGTAGGAGAAACACTAGTTTCAGTTAGATGATTTAGGGGACAACCCTTTCTTGAGTAAGGTTAGTTATTTCAGGGGATGAAACTAATATTTTTTTCGTGCACTATAGACCTCTTGAGAGAGCTGAATCACCTATGGATAGCTGGACATTTGGTTTATAAATTTTTGGAAGAAGGTTTAAGTTCTTACAATGAAGTCCAGAAGGAAGGTGGGGCTGCTGTTTGGTGATTGATGTCATTAGAGTTTTTGTCAGTCCACATGTAAATGAATTGTTTTACTTTATGAGTTGAAAGATTCCTAGACAGGAAAGATCTTCTGAAGCATGAAAAATTGCAAACGGTAGTTAAGAACTTAATGATATTAGCAGATCAAGAATAGCATAAAGGAGAGCATTGTAGCAGCAAGAATAACCTTAAAAGCCGCTATGAAATTGCATAATCTTGTCAGTTGAAGATACACTGAAGGAACCCAACCAATGCTAATTCAATAACTGGAGTCTGCGCCATTCGCGTTAGAAACACAGGCTTCTACTTCGGTGCAATGAACTACTTAATAGCTATGGACACTAAACAGCTTTCCCATGACCACTGTAACTTTCCATCTTATCCGAAACAACTCTAACTGACCATTCTGATATCCTATGTTACGTGGCCTTATAACATTTAAAAGAAAGCTGTGTATGAAATCCCTTTGAACATATGCCTTGCTTCTGTAAATGGTACAATATGTGAAACATCTTAGAACTGAACTAAGAAGATCAAAGGTTGCAAATTGTAGGAGATGCCCTTGCATCAATATGATATTAATTTGGTCCCGGTTATTGAAAGTTTACTATCTAATATTGATCTAGATTCTTTGTTGTGCGAGTATTTAGGACCAAATTTTGAAAGGTAACTTGTTTGTTATGAGGCTTTTGCTTTCTCTTGCTTCGAATTCCCAAATCTTGATACAGTCTCTGCTTGTCTGTGCTTTTGTCTCTCTGGTTGATGTAATCTGCTGAGCTTGTGCGCCCTAATACCAAATAAGCATCTGCAGGTTGCTGGAATCTTGTGGCAGAACATGTAGGATTTCAGATGTTATGAATAGGGTTTAGTTCCTCTTTGTGGACCTCTCTAATCAGCCATTTTAATTACCAATTGATCTTCTTTTTTTTTTTTTTTTTTGGGGAGGGGAGTACCAGGTGGTTTGCTAGATCAAATGAATTTGTTTGGATGCGGAAGAAACTCCTACCAGCCAGTTTAACTCTCTCTCTCTCTCTATATATATATATATATATATATCCTATTCATGACAATCTCTTTAAACAATATACACAATTGAATTAAAATGTTAGAAAAAGCATCAAATGACTTTTTTTTAATACATGTATGATCTTTGCATAACGTTGTATTTAAACAATATGCACAATTGAATCAAAATATTAGAAAATGCATCAATCTTGTTTTAAGTATATGGTGTGTAACTTTAGTCACACAAGGATGGATAATGAGGTGGTGAACATTCATGAGATGGAGATACAACAAAGTGATCATTTTAGGTATCTAGGTTCAATCATAACTAAAGAAGGTGATATAGAGGATCATGTTTCATGGAGGATTAAAATAGGATGGATGAAGTGGAGAGGTGCGTCTGGAGTGCTGTGTGATCGGCGTATTGCTTTAAAACTTAGAGGAAAATTTTATAGGACAGTCATTTGACCGGCTCTGATGTATGGTGTGGAATGTTAGGTAGTTAAGAAGCATCAAATAGATAAACTTAGTGTAACTGAGATGAGGATGTTGAGATGGATGTGTGGCAAAGGATAAGGTAAGGAATGATTGTACTAGAGCTAATTTGGGAGCAGCGGCGATTGTATTAGAGCTAATTTGGGAGTAGCGGCGATACATGATAAACTACGAGAAAACCGTTTGAAATGATATGGCCATGTTCAACGAAGGCTGTTAGATGCTATCATATGGAGGAGTGATTTGAGTGAGATTGAAGGATTTAAAAGAGCTAGGGGCAAACCTAAGATGATTCTAGAGGAGGTGGTGAAGAGAGACATGCATAGCTTAGGCCTTGTTTCAAATATGACATCGAACAAAGCTGATTGGAGGACAAGAATCCATGTAGCCGACCCCATTTTGTTGGAATAAGGCTTTGTTGTTGTTGCATCAATCTTGTTTTAACACACATATGATCCCATGCTTGACAATCTATCTAAACAATATACAGAAGCAAATCAAAATGTTAAAGAAGGAATCAACTTTTGTTTTTAATTCGCATGCATGACAGTGTATTTAACAATATACAAACAATCAAATCAAAATGGTAGAAAATGCATCAATTTTATATAAAAACAGTAAAACATGATCAACTTTGATTGAATTTCAAATTAACAGGTAAATGAGAGTATCATAGGGCATACTTATAAACACAATTTGGGCCCTAAATGATCTGTTACATGGCGAACATTAGGTCCAACCATCTAGTATCCCATGATCTGACCTAATAGTACTTATTTATGGTGTTTTATGCTTCACAATTATCACAATTGTATCTTGCATGTTCCCTAACAAAGCCATGTGTATCTTATCCGTATCCACGTGTCTCTTAAAATTATCCGATTGGTACGTTATCCGATAGCGATACTTAAAACCTTGATTATTTCTTTGTGGTTCAACATTTATGGTAATTTAAATCAGGATTCATAAGCAATCATTTTGTTGGTAGTAAGTCTCTAAGAATTTATATGTGTGATTTGTATGTTGTTTGAGTGGTTTGGAGATAGATTTTCTTGGACATTCTGATGCAATATGTATGACACGCTAAAAATTATCAATGTCATAATGTCTGTTAGCCTCTTCTTGAAAGAATTGTTACTGCTTTTGGCTTCATAATTTGCATATCTATTCTTTCTGTGCAGTGCTTTTGTTGCCCCTGCTGATATTCAGGTATTTACAAGTGAATCAAAGAATAAATTATCTGCTAGGTGTCAAGGTAAGACTGTCAAAGATTTTGCTCGTGCGGTGAAGGAGATCTGTGAGGCTTTTGAAGAATTACACCAGAACTTTGGTGCTTGTAAAGATGATACTGATAAGACACTGCTTGGTTCCTCACCTCCAACGGATGGAGATGCTGAAGGGAAAGGTCAGATTCAGACTGAGACAGTTGAACAGAAGGACAGTAAAGGAAATGAGGACGTGGTTGATGAAGGGTATGGGTTGGAGCCTTCTTCAAATAGACAGGGTGAGACTGATGAGATGGACATTAAGCCTAGCGTCTCTCGTAATACAGAGCAGAGATCATCTCCAGTTTTATCTGTTAAGAAGAATAAAACATCCAATAATGGCTCACATTTACCAAAAAAAGAGGTACCATCTGTATCCAAGCTGGATGATCCTTCTCCACTCAAAGAAAGCTCTGGTGATATTGATAAGGATGGGGATGGTGAGGATATTCACCCTGATGCTGGAGGAGATACCCCTCGTGGACCTGTTGTTGGTGGAAGTGATGGTTCCCCACCTTTAGCTGTATCCATTTCTGGGAAGCACTCTGGTGGAGGACAAAAGGCAAAGAAGATGGTCACAGTATCCAAGAGGAAGACGGAGGTTGCAGTAGGATTGGATAAAATGAAAATTTCAAGGCTGCCAAAGCATGATGTCTCTGATTCAGAAGGCGATGTTGATCTTCATGGCTCTGGATCATATTTGCAAGATAGAGTACAAAATGGAAGTGTTCCATGCGGCAACATTAAGGATTCGCATGAAGTTGATTTGAGATCAAATTTAGGTGTCAACAATGGAAAGAAAGTGAAAAGTTTGGTAAAAGCTAAAAATCAAATAGGAACAAACTCGCTTGAACCATGTGATGTTCGCAAGGATGCTTTAGACAATACCAAGGAGCGGGGCAAGGACGAGCAACCATTTTCTGGAGACCATAGAAAGAGCAGGACCCAACTTGGACATAAAACTCCTAAGGTGTCGAGAAATGAAGATTCACGTCCTGCCAAAAGATCAAAACGAGTAGCTGTTGGTGAGGATACCACCATGAAGTCGGTCTCTAAAAGCACAAGTGATTCCCCAAGTCCGGCTGTTGTTCACAGCAAAGGTAATAAATCTGCGGAGGGTAAAAATTCATCTTCAGATGCTAAAGCTAAAATCCGTCCGGCATCTAGAACTGAAACAATTAGTGCTGAAACCAACTTGCCAAGTGATGAAGCTGTTCTGCCCCTAACAAAGCGCCGTCGTCGGGCAATGGAGGCAATGTCTGATTGTGCCACAGGGGTTGCTGGGGATAAAACAGAGAAGAGATCTGACATTCATAAGAATGATTTTTCCAGCTCAGATTGTAATGGGTCTCCAATCAAATTCCCCTCAAAACGGAGAGCAGTTCATCGATTTGATAATGATAATGACCAAGAAGAGCTCAAAACTCCTGTCCATGGTGAATCAACCAGTTTGTTGAAGGAGGTGCCTTCACAATTGTCAGGTTCTGGTCAGAATACTGATGCACCTCATGAAAGTCTCAATAATGCTCAACCGAGTGTTAGAGACGGTGAGAATGAAAATTGGGATTCTACTGTACCAGAGGGTAGCCCTTCGAAGGATGTCATATCCTCTATGAGACTTCTTGGCAGGCCTCTATCACCCAAATCAAAGCAAAATGAAGAGAAGAAGCCGAGAAAGCCAATGACAGCACAGGTTTCTCATAGCCTTGGGAAATTGGAATCACAGAAATCATCTGCCAAGGAGGGTAAGCTGACATTGGTCTCACCTAAGGATCCCCTTGGGTTGGTCACTGCTGCAAAGCAAGTTGAGCCTAAATCCATCAAGCCCCAGACTAAAGCATCCAGTACCACTTCAAGAAAGCCTGAGTTTGGATCTGCTAAAGGTTTAGCTACGGGTTCTGATGGTTTAAGCCGTTCTCTTAATCATGGAACAATCCAAAAAATCAGGCCAGCTTTAAATGAAGAAAAGGCGAAGGTGAATCTAAAAGCTAATTCACAGATGAATGATTCTGCTATTCCGGAATGCTCTACATTGAATGATTGTCAGCTTGGTGAACGGTAGGAATCACATATACTGGCTATATCCATGATACTAGTCGTTATTTGTACTTTGTTGTGCTTATTGTGTGGTTTGTTATTTATTTGCAGATTAAATGTCACTGGTGATGATAAGGCTGCTAGTACATTGATAGATTCCAAGGTTGCAGATTCTGCCTTGTCTATGAAAAATCTTATTGCTGCTGCACAGGCGAAAAGAAAACTAGCTCATGCACAATCCCTTTCTCATGATAATCCTATACCAACATTTATTTCCACTGCTATTATGGTTCAGGGGAGAAGCCCCAGTCCTGCTTCTGCAGTTCAACCCTTCCTGTCTGGCACTAGCCATGCTATGCTGCAGGATACAAAGGGATTTTATGCTTGGACATCCCTTGCTTCCCCATCTGCTCATGCTCATCAAGTAGGGTCACAACATCAACTAGAGTATGATGATCATGAAGAGGGAAGGGTTAGTTCAGGACAGAGGGCACCTGGGGGTTCACTAAGTGGTGGTACAGAGGCAGCTGTTGCACGAGATGCTTTTGAAGGAATGATAGAGACGTTGTCAAGGACAAAAGAAAGTATTGGACGAGCAACTCGTCTTGCTATTGATTGTGCAAAGTATGGAATTGCCAATGAGGTTGGTGGAACTTAGTATATTTTTCATATCCTTTTTTAACCTTTTCCAATACTTATTTCTCCTTTTTGTTTATACTGGTTGTTTGTATATGATGATTACCTCCCCCCCCACTCTCCTAGGCTTGTAGATCCTTTTGGGAGAGTCCAAAAACGTGGTTAAATAATCATTGCCCATATTTATTATCATACTTACACTCATAGCAGGTTAAAGCATCTGATATAACATACTTCAGCATACTGATTTCAGATTTTCCTGAGAGGGATTTGTTGTTGTTTTTTTAAATGTTTGATTGAGTGAAGGACTTTGGGATGTATGGACTGATAAATGAACCATATAAGGGGTAAGGCTGCGTTTGAATTTAGAAACAGCCTCTCTGCAAAGCAGGGGTAAGGTGGTACATCAGCCCTTCCCTAGACGCCGTAGTGGCGGGAGCTTCGTGCATTGGGTATGTCCTTTATTGTGTGAAGGACTTTAATGACCTGTATAGACAAATTTTTGGGGTATGTTGATTACCTTATTTAAGTTTTTCGTTTATGGTGATTACCCTTATATTGCAGAGTGCATTTTGTCTGAATTAAATATATTTTTTTTGGGTATGAGCTGTTTCAAAGTTTTCTCTGATGAATGCTTCTCTCCTTTGCACAGAGTTTCAGTAAAATCTTAAGTCTTAACAAATTCTATTTAAACGTCGGAAATGTCATATTAGATAATTTATGGTTTCTCTATTGTAATAAAAGTGCTGCTGGGGGGATTTTTGTTTGACCCATTTCACAGCTGAGAATCAATTAAGATATGGCTAAAATTTTTTTAAATAGTGTTGTGGCTCTTTGATTTAATTATTCCATTCAGTATGCTCTTCACCGTCGTGTAATATAAAAGTTTGGAGAAGGAACCTTTCTTTTTGTAATTCTACTCATTGTCTTTAGACATACACAGAGCCATTATGTATGTTTAGGACTTCATGCATGAGGAAAAAAAGGGGTGGCAAAAAGTTTATTTTGATGATCTGTCTTGATAAGCTGTGGATGGTCTACGTTTTAAGCCACAGGGACATTTGGTTTTGCTGAACTGACTGTTGGTTTAGTTATTCACCTTATTGATTAGCCACATGTCACATTTCATATTTAAATTTAATCACTACCCACCCATGTATATCCATGCATCCTTGAATCTTTCAGCCATCCATGTATTTACATGCATCGTCTTGTAGTTTCTAATTTCTAATCGTTATTTTTCCATTTGGCTAATCTGTTTGGGCTGATACTTGACATAGGCAGGGGACGCTAGGGTATACTTGTCCACAAAAATTGAGCCCCATTTGATTGCCATATGGGAGATATTTGGGCTGTCCTGACTCCTGAGTAGCTTATCAGGAGTCAGGATGGCCTAGTCTGGATAAATTTGCAAACCACTCACCCCCCAAATAAAAGAAGGGAACCAAAAAACCTATATTTGATGCAGTACGGTTCAGCCAGGAGCAACCCAGTCCATTGGGACAGCAGGCTTTTTGAGCCCAGCCAACACTGTTCACAAAGTACTGTTCACATGGTTGCAGCAATCTATTTTTGCCTTCTCATATTCGGAGGCAGCACCTTCCATATTCAATTTTTAATATCTTGTTTGTAGTTCCTCATGTCTTGGGAACATTTTTTTATGTCTAGGAATCTTTTTCTACGCCTTATTACTGTTTCCAAGATATAAGGTTTGTTATCAATGTATGCTCTAGTTTCTAGGTGTTGGAAATTCTATTTATTCTTGGAATCCCAATACAACAACAACAACAACAACAACAACAACAACAAAGCCTTATCCCAACTAAATGGGGTCAACTATATGGATTCTGGTTTGCCAATCAGCTCTGTTTGATGTCATACTTGAAGCAAAGTCTAAACTCTAAGCGATACATGTCTTTCTTCACCACCTCCCCTAAAGTCCCCTAAAGTCATCTTAGGTCTGCCCCTAGCTCTTTTAGATCCTTCAATATGACTCTTCCATACGGAAGCATCTAACAGCCTCTATTAAACATGGCCATACCATCTCAAACGACTTTCTCGTAGTTTATCATGTATCGGCGCTACTCCCAAATCAGCTTTAATACGATCATTCCTTACCTTTATTTTTCCTAGTTTTGTCGCTCATCCATTTTAACATTATCATCTCAGCTACACTAAGTTTATGTGTATGATGCTTCATCATTGCCCAACATTCTCCACCATACATCATAGCTGGTCAAATGACTGTCCTATAATTTTTTTTTTAAGTTTTAAAGGAATACGCGATCACACAATACTTTAGACACACTTCTTCACTTCATCCATCCTATTTTAATTCTTTGTGAAACATCATCGTCTATATCGCCTTATTTGTTTATGATTGAGCCTAGATACCTAAAATGATCACTTTGTTGTATCTCTCTCATGAATGTTCAGCACCTCATTATCCGTCCTTTTGTGACTGAAGTTACACTCCATATATTTCGTCTTAGTTCTACTTATCTTAAAACCTTTGGATTCCAATATTGATTTCCATAGTTCTAACTTGGCATTAATCCCTGCATTTGTCTCATCCACTAGAACACTATCATCACTGAAAAACATACACCAAGGAACTTCATCCTGAATGTCTCTGGTTAGATCATCCATAATGTGGGCAAACAGATAAGGGCTTAAAGCTGATCCTTGATGTAACCCCATTATAATTGAGAATCCACAACTTTGATCCCCACGGTTTTCACACTAGTCACCACATTATAATACATATCCTTAACTATGTCCACATATTTGCTTGAAACGTTTCTCTTCTCTAGTACTTGCCAGATTAACTCCCTAGGAATTCTATCATAAGCTTTTTTCTAGATTAACTTCTTAGGAATTCTATCATAAGCTTTCTTTAGTACACTACCAGCCCTTGATCTTGCCAGATTCTTAGAATTCCAATAGTCCATTTAATTCTAGTGGATGTAACCAAGGGGCTGTTAAGCTTTCTTTTTCCCTATATAATGTAATTATGTATTGCTATTACAGTTTTTAGAACTTTGTGAAAATCCTCACTTTGAGAACCTGCTTGTGAGAAACAAGTGTGCTGGTGAGAAACAAGTGGGACTCCTATGGTTAAGCAACTAGTGAGACTCTAGGCTGCCACCTATCTATTTTCATCTTCAGCTATTATCATCACTCTCATCCACATTCATCACCATCGCATGTATTTTATTTTAGACCTGGATATTAGTTTCCACTAGCCCTCAATCTTGGCTTGTTAGCATATAGGTTAGACTTGTATAATATTCTTTACCAGCCTTCGATCTTGGCTTGCCAGCCTATAGGTCGGCGCCAAATTGTTGTTAGAGCTATGGCTGGAAACAAGAATAGTTCTGTACCACAAGGAAGAGTACACTCAACAACTCCCATTGACTGTATTGAGTTTAGCACTCCAAATAACATGGTAAAAAACTCAAATGGACCTGACGACCTGACAACCAGTCCTATTAAGACCAAGGTTTGAAATCTCGGGTTTCGGAGGAGTCTCGAAGAGGCATCGGAGGAGTCTCGGCCTCTTCGAGACTCCTCCGAAACCGAGATCTCGATCGCTCGCCGAGACACTGTGTTTTGTCTGAGACAGCTTAAATTTTAAGCTGTAATTTAAGCTGTCTCGGTGGCAAAAATACATTTTTTAGGTTTCCAACTTCAGGGGAACCTCATTTTTACATACATAAACACATTTAGAGCATAAAATTGTAAAAATAATGACTCTTTGTGGTTGTTTGGGTTTACACCCATGTTTTGGCAGTTAACGCTGAAGTCTGTTGTAAATTTAGGCTAATATTGGCTATTATATTCAATCAAATATGGCAAATGAGACAATAACATAATGCATTAGGGGAAAGAGAAACAAAATAACACTTCATTATAAATCATTACATCATAGTTCAAATGTTCAATATTGAATGATCCGATAGTCCCCATGTGCCCATAGTTCATAATTCCACAATCCTTATACAGATACAATGTCTAGTAATACGTTGAGTGTTGTGGATGATCCATTCTACTATCATCATACATCTGAGAAAGTTATTGACGCTGAGCAACATAATCTTCCCACGACATTCTTGATGCAAAGTAGTTCTGGTAGTTTTGCACATGATTCATAAATATAACATCAGTAGTTGTTCGAAGGATACCTATCTTTGGGAAGAATGGAAAAACTTCTGAAGTAGTACTCTGGTGCGTAGACTCTTGTGGAGGCACTGATGGAACGGAATAGAAGTTGGTCGATCCACTCTTACTCTGTGTCTGTGCTCCTGCATCTGAATGATCGTTGAAGGAAGAACCATATGTAGTCGCAGTGGGATAGGGGACGGAGTTGATATCAACATAATCATTCGAGGTGTATGCTCAACCAGTGCTATATCCAGGAACATTCCACTGCTCCTGTTTGCTGTAGTAACTGCTATTCTCCTCCACACTTAATCATCGTAAGCCAGTAGAGAGGTTATCAACGTCGACGTCCATCATGCTACTGCAATCAGCATCTTCATCGTGTTGAAATTGGGAATGATGCCCAGGCCTACGCGAATACGAAGTTGGTTTACGTGATGAAGATGGCGCACGTGCACTATGGTCATCATCCTGTGTTGCATGAGTGTACTGGCTCTCCCCAGTGTATCTAACAGGTGATGCTTGTGGCTTTGGATCAGCCCCATATTGGCAATAGTGGCTCGACTTCCACCTGGGTGTCCACGTCCACCTTCATGTTCACTACTATTAGCTCCACTACCACTCCAACTCCACTCAGGTCATCTGTATCAGTGCCAGCAGGAGGGTCAAACGACATGGGAGACCGTGTATGAACTCGACCATCTTTCGAGGCTAAAAACTCATCGACAGCAGTATCCAAATGGCTGGCCAAATGGGAGTCAGGCATCCCCCCGGGCTCGTCCATCACTGGTACTCCTTTGTCCCGCACCTACTCCACTAATGGATCTTCCTCCTCAGAGTCAAGCTGGAAGATGCTGGCGAACTCGAGCGGGGTATCATCCTCCTTATCATGGAACATGTTTTGCACCCTCAGCCTTATGTTGTAATGCACAAAGACCAAGTCATTTAGTCATTGGAAGTCAAGTCAATTCCGCCTCTTTGAATGAATGAGGTTGAAAGTACTCTAGTTTCACTCACAGCCAGATGCAGAGCATGTCTGAGCTAACACTCTACTTGCTATCTTCTTCAAAGCAGGTACATCTTTATCATACAACACTCACCATTCAGCTGCATAAGAATAATAACATATTTTATTTTTGTATGTCATTTAAACGTAATACATAAAATATAAGATAATTTAATTTCGTATGTCATTTAAACGTAATACATACACTGATCACTTTTGTCACGTCCAGCCACTGCAACGGGGAACCCAAAACTCCCACGGGCTTCCCTGAAGGTTTTAATCTACACACTATCGAGAACTTATAAATATTTGCAATTACAATATATAGTTTTGCCATATTTCCAGTAATTGAAGCATACAACTGACCTCTAGGTTTGCCAATGCTTGTGTTTGGGGATCTGGCTCCAGCTTTGCAACCACTAGCTTCACTGCCTCAATAAGTTCTGCGTTCGTCCCAAGTAGATGCGTATACTGGTACTTGAGGTTCAAATAGTATGCTGAAATATTTGACAATGGATACGTGGTTAAAGCAAATAAAAATTATATTGGAACATAAGTAACACTAAAGTAAATACATCATCAAATTTACTCACCAGCCTTATGCAATGGATGCATGAGTTGACTCTCCCATCGTTCATTGATGATCTTTATGTAATTCTTGTAGTCACGTGGTAGTAAAGCTTTAACACGTGCTTTCAATGCGTCTACAGCAACATAAAGGAGTGGCATGGTAGGTTTTCGCTCAGTATCTACTAATCTCAACACTTGCACTATAGGATGTAACACCCTGACTACCACCTTCACGTTTTGCCAAAATTCGTCTGAAGCGATGGTACTCTGTGCTTCCACTCCCTGGGGGGTAGCTGACTGTCTCCACGGAAACCAATCCTCAGATGCAAACATTGATCTGAGTCCGGCCATCTTTGCCTCAAAGCTCTTTAATGCTATGAAGTTCGTAGCGAATCTGGTGACGCCTGGTCTGACCAAGTCCCCTCCACATCTCTCCCTGAGCATGTTCAAGGAATAACCATGGTTGTAGATGAAAGTGGTTACTTGTCTTGCTTGCTCAACCACTCTCTTCACTTTACTTATCTTGCCCATGCTTTTCAACATCAAATCAATACAATGGACAGCACATGGAGTCCAGAAGAGATTGTAGTTGGCATTGTTCATTAACATCTCCCCTGCCTTCTTAAAATTGCTCCCGTTGTCCGTTATAATCTGGACAACGTTCTGAGCTCCCACCTCAGCCACCACCTGTTGCAACAGCCCATAAATATAGCTTGCATCTCTTACTTCAGCTGATGCATCAACAAACCTAAGGAACACCGTCCTTCCATTAAAGTAAACCATGAAGTTGATGATGGACTTTCTGGAAGGACCAGTCCAACCATCACACATAATGGTTACTCCTAAATCTTCCCAATTCTTCTTCTGACCCAGGATCCAGTCTTGTAATACTTTTGGGTGGAAATTGTCACCCCCAACTCCAAAAGTTTATTGTGATCTTTTTGTTCAAATAACAATTAAGGTGAAGCAGGGTCAGGAACAACGAATCTCTTTATGATAAACAGATCCATTTTGCAAGTTCGTTATTACGGGTAGTTCCATTCCTTCTTATGTTGAGGCAAATAATGAGTTATTAACTCATATTGATTTGACCCTCTAATCCATGTACCTGCTTCAACAACTGCATTTAGCATGCTCTGAAAGAAAGGGCCTATGGTGGCGTTTGCTAGGATGCCATGATAAAACGACCACTTATAGTAAGAATACCCTACTGACTCTCTATTCTTTCCTCCAAAGATTGCCTTTATTTTTTTCTACTTGCTACCTTGCTTCATAAAGACTCAGGGATCTTGCTCTAGAACTTGAACATAATCATCCCGTCCCCGTGGCTGAGACATAGGTTCTTCCCTTCTACTTCGTGATCTAGAAAACAAGAACCACCATTTGCTCCGTCTCTATGGCTCAGGTTGAGCAAATCCACTACCACTGCCACCTGCTCCTGATGTACCTGCTCCTGTCCGTCTCCTTTCCGCATCTGATCTAAGGGTTTCTCTACTAGCCATTGCCGCATGGCGCATCTGTCTTGCCTTTGCCTATGTCATATTCTCTACATCCCATCCCTCAGCTTCACTTTTCTCAATGGATTTTGGTATAGTGCCTCGAACTGCCTCTTCAAACTGCTGTTTTTCTTTGCCTCCCTCCCCTCAACTGTTCACCTATGGCCCTGTATATCTCCACAAGACACTGCGGGTATTTGGAAACATCTTTGCCCAATCCACTTAAGTGTTGCTTCAGTCTTGTGAAGCCGCCAGATTGAAGCTTCTTCCCACAAAAATTACATTGGGTCTTCTTCCTATCACCTTGAAGGGCAGTCCCATATTGCCATGCAGGGTCAGTACGGGAACTGGCACCGTCGCCTCCATCGCCTGCCCCAGAAATTGGTTTAGACATAATTTCCAAGCACTGTTTCATAGAAAACACAAACTTCAATAACCTTATAAACTTGAACATAGCAAAAATTACATTTCAAAATTTTCCTCATATTTTAAATGCGATCAGAATATTTTTCCTTATTTTTCCCTATTTTATAGCATTTTTTTAACCAATTTTAAATTAATTTTTAATGGCTGAAAATTAGTTTTTTAATATAAATAATTCAAAAAAATAACATACAACAACCGAAATCGAAATCTGAAACGAAGGACAGTAGATCGGCCAACGGTGATTAACATATAAATAGGTCATCATCATCAAATGAGTAATAATAATAATTATTTTAATTTTTAATTACTAGAAAATAATTTTTAAATGCAAATAATTGAAAAAAATGCCAACAACAACCGAAATCGAAATCTGAAACCATAGGATAGTAGATCGGCCAATGTTGATTGACATATAAATAGGTCATCGTCATCAAATAAGTATAAATAATAATTATTTTAATTTTTAATTGCTGAAAATTAATTTTAAATGTAAATAATTGAAAAAAAAACCTATAACAACCAAAATCGAAATCTGAAACCGTGAGCTTGTAGATCGGGCTCACGTATCTAACATATAAAAATTTCATCACATTCTACAAAATTATTTTTTCTCCCTCATAGTCTCATGTAAAAATCTCATTTTTCGGCAAGAAACTTATTTTCAACAGTTGATACAAAGCTCCTACAGCAATCCCCGCAGTCCGAGCACCACCCGTAGCAAGTTGGAAGTCTAAACAATGAAAAAATGAGGAAGAAACCAATAAGTTTTCAAAAAACTAACAAAACAGAAGAAAGAGCTGTTCTCGGAGAACAGTGCTCTTTCACTTTTATAAAGTGAAAAAAAATAAACAAGAAGCAATTTCTCGCCGAGATATCGCGAGAAATTGCGAGAAATAGCGAGATTTTTCGATAAATTGCGAGAAATACCACCGCGATAACATGCAAGGCGAAATCCATTATCGACCTTGTTTTCGTCTTGGCCTTTGTCGAGATAAGCGAGAATTTTATTCCATGATAAGACTGGTAATAATCAGAAGCTAGCATTGCTCCCTCTTCCCTTTAACTTGTGCTGCATTACTAATCTTGAACAGTCTCTCTAGGAGATCAATCATTTATCCTTTCGAAATTTTATTTTTCAATTCCTGCAGGAAATTTCACCCTTTCTAAAACACTTTTGCTAATTTGTAAGACATTCATACAACTGTTCCATAAGAGGTGCTAACTTCGCACTTATCCCAACTGCTTTCAAGACCCATATCTTTTGTATTAAAATTTTCCTTCTTTGTTCTTCTCTTGGATAAAAAATAAAAGAGTTGGGTGAATCTAAGATCCATATGGAAGGAGGTTCATGGTTTAGGATAAAATTGTCAAGAGGCATATTGGCAATTGTTTGGTCCTATTTGATGGAGATACTGGGAGCTCATATTGTTTCGATTCTGATTTTGTCAAATTATATAAAAGAATAACGTGACTTTACTTTAAGGCCCGTTTGATAAACTGCTGCTTCTGGATTATGGATTCTGGTTCAAATTTGGATTCTACTCCAAGCTACTCCAGGATTATTTTGGAGTAGAAACTTGTTTAATAAGATTTCAGAGCATCTTTGGATTAGAAACATGTTTGATAACACACTATCCCCCAATCGAAGTTGAGAAAAACAGTCGTGGTAGTGGTGGGTGGTGGGTGGTGGTGGTGATGATGGTGATGGTGGTGATGGTGGGTGGGTGGAGGGTGGTGGTGGTGGTGGTGGTGGTGGTGGTTGTGTTGGTGGCGGCGGCGGCGGCGGTGGTGGTGGTGATGGTAGAGGTGGCTGTGGAGGCGGTGGCTATGGGTGGTGGTGGGTGGTGGCGGTGGCGGTGGTGGTGATGGTAGAGGTGGAGGTGGTGGCGGTGGCGGTGGTGGCGGTGGTGGTGAGGGTAGAGGTGGAGGTGGTGGAGGTGGGTGGTGGTGGTGGCGGCGGTGGTTATGGTGTCGGTGGTAGTGGTTATGGTGATGGAAGTGGTGGTGGTGGCGGTGGTGGTGGTTATGGTGGCGGTGGTAGTGGTTATGGTGATGGCAGTGGTGGTGGTGGCGGTTGTAGTGGTAGGGGTGGTGGTTGCTGCGGTTGTAGTGGTTATGGTGATAGCAGTGGTGGTGGTGGCGGCGGCGGCTGTTGGGGTGATGGTGGTGGCGGCAGTGGTGGCGGCGATGGTGGGTGGTGGGTGGTGGGTGGTGGGTGGTGGGTGGTGGGTGGTAGTGGTCAAGTGAGAGTCATGTGAGAGTCGATTTTTTCTTTTTCCCAAAAAGTTGATCCATCAGCTTGGAGCAAGTATTTATAACTCCAAAATTTTGGATTCTAAAGCCATTCTGAATTCGGTTTACTCTGTGGGAGTTGGAATCCAACTGGATTTATATCAAACACGCTGCTACTCCAAAATGGTTTCTTGGGAGCCAGAATCCATAGAATCCAGAAGCAGAAGTTTTATCAAATAGGCCCTTAGCATAGGGTTTTCAATCCCCCAAAAATAATAAAATTGCTTTTTTTATTTTTTTTTGAAGGTTAAAAAAAGAGAAAGAAAGAAGGATATCTCACCCTTTACTTTGAAACAATTATCATTCTGTACTAGAAAACGTGTTCTTTTCAATCACATTTCTTCTGCACACCTGTGCTGCTAGGGGTCCTAACTTCTGAATTGTCCCACCCACCAAGATTCACCTTGTATTTTGAGAGAATTACCATTCTCAAAGAAAGTGGCTCCTTTCATATTTGCCAAAGTCAATTAATAAGGTTGTAATTATGAAAGATTAGAGATGAAACGAATACTTGTTTTAAGGATTATTTGAATAATATGCTGAAATTATCCGGAAATAGAGGAAGTAAGTTTGATGGTGGTTTAAATTCTTTAATCCGTGACTGCGTGCAGGTTGTGGAACTTCTCATCCAAAAGTTGGAGAGTGAACCTAGTTGTCATCGCAAAGTGGACTTGTTCTTTCTTGTGGATTCTATCACACAATGTTCTCATAGTCAGAAAGGTAGAAATATATGGAAAGGAGTGTATCTGTGGCAACAGTGGTGCAGCTTTTTTAATGTTTTCTTATTTGGTATTTTAATGATTGCAATGATTCATTTGTTGTGTGCTATTCTAGAAGCAAATTTCTAACTGATAATATAGTAATTGAAATTGTTTTTTTCTGTAGCCTATGTCTGATTATTTCAAAATAATCTTCTTACCCAAAAGAAAATTCAAATTAACTCTTTTTTTTTGAGGTGGTAGTTTAAATTATTCTTTTAAGATACCTTCTTCCTGACTGTAATATTAGTCAATATAATGTAATTTTTTTTTTTTAAATTCATGCGGCAAGAAGTTCTCACCTGAATTTTTTTCTTTGGTGGCTTTGGAGATTACCCTCCAAGGACTTTGCAAGAGAGGCTAATGGTACAGTGAGTAGTGAAAATGTTCTTCCATTTATCCATTCAGTAATCTAGAATCCAATCACTAATGTACACCTTCCATGTTGATGTGTAACATATGCCCAAAGGAACAAGAAGGGTTGAGATCCTCTTTCCATGACCTGTATCAATAATAGAATGGGAGAAAGCATCTTAATGGTTAATCATGCAAATTGTAAAAAGACTCCAAAGCAAAAGACTTAACTTTAGAGTCATAGATTGCAATTTTTTTACAACATTACTGCCGTGATGCTACTTTACACCCCTGTATTGGTTTATTGTATGGGAGACCTTGGGAGGAGGGAAAAGAGCCATGGTGGTCCAATAGCGAATGCCATCGTTACTTTTTGACTCCCTTTTTGGTCCTTTCGATTGATTTTTCCTTTTCATAATTCTATTTGCTGCGGTACTTCTCTGCGTGTTTTAATTGACTTGCACTTGTTGAAGGAAGGAAGAGGTTACCTTTATATATTTTCTATGATGTGGTTTTTATACAATTGATACAGCAGACAATATAGATTGGTTAGTAACTTCTATGTCTTTGTGATAGACCTAAGTAAATGGCTATGTGAGTGGTTTCATTTTTTTCTTTTGATATATATTCAGGAATTGCGAGTGCCTCATACATTCCTACAGTGCAAGCGTCACTGCCTCGCCTTTTAGGTGCTGCTGCTCCACCTGGAGCTGCTGCTCGTGAAAATCGTCGTCAATGTCTTAAGGTATTCACAATATTCTCTTGATATTGAAATGTGCAAATATTTGTTTTGTTCTTGTGTTGAATGGGAAAAAAAAACATTAGGTAATTGTTCTTCAAACTAAGGAGTCAACTGAATTTGAAACTAGGTACTTAACTGATCTCCTTTCAGGTTCTGCGGTTGTGGCTTGAGAGGAAGATCTTACCTGAATCACTTCTTCGGCGGTACATGGATGATATTGGAGGTTCAAATGATGATATGACTGCTGGAATTTTTCTTAGACGTCCATCTCGATCTGAGCGTGCTATTGATGATCCAATTAGAGAAATGGAAGGGATGCTTGTTGATGAGTATGGGAGGTATGTCATATTGTTTCTTTCCTTTCTTTCAGTCTTCTCTTTGTTTTTATTTTGAATTTAAAATTTTATCGTTTAAATTTCTAACACAGGAATGAAGATAAATGTCATTGTAAAAACGGTTGAATATGCGTATGCCTTATTGTTTTTGGATAAATGAAGATTATTTTCGAATGACTAGCTTGTGCTTTTAACTTAAGTAGCTGTAATTGGTTATACCTTCCTTGGCTGTGTAATCAACTGAAAAATCCTTCCAAGTTGCTCCTTTTTGCTGTCATTTACAAAAACAGTGAATTTTTTCCTTCTTTTCTTGGGGGCCATGTTGTTCCTTTTTCACCATTGGATAGATTCGGAATTCCATGAACAGGGCCTTTAGACTGTTTGGGCCTGGCACTCCATGATCTTGACAACCCAAAAGTGGTTCAATCATATCCTCATGGCCCGGTCCAACAGTCCTTGAGTTGTCTTTGGGCTTGAAAGGAGCTGCTTCTTCCAACACTCACTGTTTAGCTTTTTCAAGTTCTCCTTCACTGCTGAATTTCCAGTCGCTTACTATATAGCAGATGCAGTCTACTACTTTACTGACTGCCAATGCATTGTGATTCATCTTTGCGGATCGGAGAAAGAAAAATATTTGATTCTGAGTAACTTTAAATGCTCTTTATTAATGAAGATTCACCACCATCCTGAATGGAAAAAGAAAAAAAAATGCTCATATATATATATATATATTATATTATACAAATTACAGCAATTAAAAAGATAATAGTATGACAGTAACAACAAGAAGGGCAATGCTTCAAACCAGAACCATCACGAAACATAGTGTACACAAAATGCAATGACAATGCCTAGAAAGGTTGTAAAACTAAACTACCCCCAAAAAAAGGTATAGCAGAACGTAAACACAGACATATCTGTGAAACGATGCATACTCTGTTACTAGACATGAGTGTGCCTAAAACACTACTGGGCTGATGCAGTTCTTACTGCCGTATATATCGTCCTCAGGTGACAACCCTCTTCCATTTAGGTGTCCTCAGCTTATTGGCTTTTCTGTGCTGGCATGGCAAAAAGAGTCATCAAAGCTTTCAGGGCACTAGCTAGGATAGATTTCAGCTTAGTCAGAGACACTAGCATGTAGAAAGCTTCTACCTGTGGAAGGAATGGTGGTCAATGCTCTCTACTGGTAGCCTTCTTGGCACTCTTCTTACCATTTCTGAATTGTCTCATTGGACTATTGGAGTGAATGTTTCTCCTTTAGTGCTCTCAAATTTGAAAATCACTTTAGGATTGTCTTTTTTTTTTTTTTTTTTGAAATTAGCAAAATCTTTTCCTTCAGTTCCACACCCACCTTTTTTTTTTTTTTTTTTAATTTAAATAACTTTGAGAATATTTTCCCCCAATTTAGAGGGAGATCACCATTTTTACCTCCTTTTTCTCTCATTTGTCCATTTCTTTTGAAAGCCTATGTAAAACTTTGTAGGAATTTTCCAGCAAATCCTCTTGGTGTTTCTTGAGAGACCAGTGGATGCCATCAAATTATTGATTCTTTGACTGTTCACTTTTTCAATTTTATACCAACCCCCCGGGGGACACTTGTTGAATTGATTAACAAATTATACCTTTATGCATGTTTTCTTCCCTTGAATTTTGCTAAACATGGTCTAGGCTTTTTAATGCAGCTCAAGGTTCTAGAAAGAATCTAGAAGAGCGAAACTACAACCAAGATAGCTATAGAAGCCATGGAGTTGGGAGATCAGATCTAGAATATTAATGCTGTATGTACATTGGTATTTAGGCTTATAATTCTTTGGGTTTCGTTGCAATGAGCTTAATTATAAGGCCCAAAAATGTGGGGTTTAAAGGGCTGTACGAAAATAGATATAAATTAGTAGTGGGGTCTGTTAGGTAGTGTAGTTGGTTTAATTTAGTCATTAAAGAGTCTTCTTTTGGTTAGTTGTTGGACCCAAGCTCTCTAGAAGATCTAGGCTTCAACAATTATAATTAATTATGTATTTTAGACTCCTTGTTAGTTAACTTACTCTAGTTTCCCAAGAATTTTATAGTTTAGAAAACTTAAGTTTTCCTATAAATATCTAACAAATATCCCCTATTTGGCAGATTTAGTAGAACTATAGTAGCCCAAGGCCTATAGAACCCATTCAAGACCCAAAATAAGCCCAATTGAGCTGACTTAACAGCATTTTGCCTAAGAATTTTATATATTAGAAGACTTCGTTTGTTTTAACCCCCCCCCCCCCCAAAAAAAAAAAAAAAAAATTGGAGTTAGTAGTGGGTTTTATAAACTATGGTAGCCCAAGGCCCATAGATCCTATTCAAGACATAAAATAGGGTCTTCCTAGGCTCATTGAGCAGTCATGGCTGCATCACTTGTAGTAGCTATTGGCATTCACATTCTGTCTAAAGAAATTTTACTTCTTCATGGAGAGTGAAACTTTTTCCTGAGATTATCATTTCTTGTAGTTAATATCTGCACTTTGCAGTTTTTTTTTTCCCCAAAATAAGATGTAAATGTAAAATGCAAGTAGGCATAGGGAACTATGAACTAGGGTTCATGCTGAAAACTTAGAGGAGCAACTTGAAGGAACAGAAGGAAACTATTCTGGATTCAATAAAAATTTTCTTCTGATTATAAGGCTGCAAATTAAGAGGATTTTTGGAGCTTGCAGCTTACTAATAACATAAAAAACTGTAATAACTGAATGTAACCAACCTGAGGGACATTAATGGCAAAATGTAAAACATCTTAAAAAAAGACAAAACTAAGGAGGAAGGGATATGGCATCTAATTTTGAAGGAAAGTTGAAAATGATGACTAATGGAGCCTGGCTTCACTCATGATTATTCTTCATTTTATCCCTTCGATCAGTAAGGTTGCTCCATCTGTGCACTTCTCCATGTATGTTAAGAGTATGTTTATGTTTTGTAGTTTTTACTAGCTGTTGCTGCTTAAGTGTAGTACTCTGCCCATCTGATTGCTTCTTGTTGTACTGCACTCCCCCCACACAGCAATGCAACATTTCAGTTGCCAGGCTTTTTATCTTGTCATGTATTTGAGGATGAAGAAGATTTTCGTAACAATTTATGCAAGGATGCTGGTGATGAATCACCAGTAGAAGTCAACCATGCTGTAGAAGATCTGGAAACATGTGCAGTTACTCCTAGTGATAAGCGTCACCGCATTTTGGAGGACGTGGATGGTGAGCTTGAAATGGAAGATGCTTCTGGATCTCCCAAGTATGGGAGATTCACGGATGGGAATGATTCCTTTGAATTGGATCCACAGCGACAGAGTTCAGATAGGACTTCGGAATCAGCTTCACATAATATCCCTGAGTTTCCCCCTTTGCCTCCGGGTTCTCCACCATTGCCTTTGGAATCTCCACCTCCTCCACCCCCCTTACCTCCTTCACCTCCTCCTCCACCGCCGCCTTTGTCTCCATCACCGCCTCCTCCACCACCTCCGCTGCCATCACAACCACCACCTCCATCACAACCACCACCTCCATCACAACCACCGCCTCCATCACAACCACCACCTCCATCACAACCACCACCTCCATCACAACCACTTCTTCCGTCTATGCCGCCTCCAGCTCCCTCACTATCACTACCGCCACTGCCACCCCCACCATTGCCACCCCAACATCCAATGCTACCTCAACAACCATTGCCACCACAGTTGGTGCCTCCTCAACCATCGCTTCCACCCCAGCCATCGCTTCCTTCTTCTTCACCACAATTGGTATATCAGCAACCTGTACCTCAAGATTATTGTAGGACCCAAAGTGTAAGTCTCTGATTAATATCTTTTTTTCCTTAAATTTCATCTTTTTGATAATAATGTACTGCCTTCCTTTCCATTTATATAGAAGTTTTAACTTCTAGTTTCTGAATGCAGGGAAACCAACTTCTACAAGGTGTGGGAACTGCTCCTCATCCTAGCCATGTTAGTGCTGCTACGAGGAATGAAATGTTTCCACATCAGTCACCTTGTGTTGTATCGACTGGAGTTTGCAATACACTTGATTCATCTGGATTTAATTCTTCGAGACCATTTGAATTTGGACATAATGACGTGCATATAAACCCCCAAGCTCAACCTTCCCAGCAGTTTCAACCAGCTAATGGACCTTTTGCCCAAAGGCCTTACCATCGTTATACAAAACCCGTTCTTCAACACATGCAGCAACCATACCCCCGTCCTTGCTCTGCTTCATCCCTTCCCAATGGTCAGAGGCAATATGTTCCTGATGAACAATGGAGAATCCCTTCAAATGATTTCATTCCAGATAGTCATCATGGCGTGTGGATGGGTGGAGGGAGAGCTCCAAATTCAGGACCGCGTTTTGTCCAGGAAGGTATATGAAACCTTTGGATACTTCTGTATGATGGAAAAATGCACCGCCAATTTTTCTCAAGGAAATAGGAGGGCAAAAAAGAGGATCTTTTTGGGTTTGTACAGCACAACTATAGAGGAATAATCTTTGTTTGCACTTATAATTTGTAGTTTTTTACTAAATTGGTATTTGTTAGAATATATCGGATTAGTAGTGAGGGTATTCTGGTCTTATTTGTAATCTGCCAAATCTGGAATTTTATTGTTCTGCGATTTTTTTTTCTGGTTATTATCGTTCCTGCGGCTGGTATTCTGGTTCTCTGAATTCATATGGTCTGAATGTGAGTTGGATGCTGATTCTGTTTTGCTTTACTCCTGTTTGAATACTTAAAAGTTCTGTCCACCGTACTTTGTTGGCGGTACATGCAACCCAATACAATCGAGTCGATCTCTCTCATATTCGTATCGTAACCTTATTGTGATATTTGTGGGGTATTCACAAACCCTTAGGTGACTCAGACTGTTAATCTCTGGAATACTATCTCACTTGTGAGTTTTCGTCAAACCTCCAAGTTTGGTTCTTCCTCTACTGCAAGACCTAACTTGCAGAAATTTTCTCTACTTTAATCCTCGATCTTTGGATTTGTTATTGCCTAAATTTAAGAGGTATGTGAGTAGTGATTCATTACCTGAAGTTTTAGATCAACTGGAGGTAGCACGAGAGAGTTCTTTTAGTCGTATCAAATCTGGTTTCCGTATACTGTTTGAGGTTTTGTGAACACGAAGTATTTTTTTTTTGGTGTTTAATTATATCTATTGTTGTGACAAAATCACCCTTTCCTTTATTTCCTTACCCATGTTTTGTCTTATCGCTATATTAGCTCCCAAGTTTGTCTTCATTCTTTAAGTTTAATTTCTCATTTGTCCTAGTTTGTCTTGTATTACCAAAAGCGTTTTGGACTGTCCCTGGTATAACAGCCCTTGCCATTATCCACATAATTGGAGTTTCTATTATTGTGGTGAGCCCATAGTGACCCGTAACCCAGATTCACTATGGTTTCTGGAATCAGAGGCTTTCAGATTTATTTTTCGAGGCACTGATTGGCTACTATTTAATTCTCTGTTTGCTGATTAGAGTTCTCACTAGCAGATTTGTCCATTGTTTGCTTTTCTTTACTGTTGGTTCTATTGGCTGGTTGATTGGCTTTTTCATACTGCTCCTTGGACATGGTCTGGTTTCTTTCTGTGATCCTGTGTTGTTGCAGTTTGATATTGAGACTGCCCATTCTGTTTGTCTTAGTTCATGCGTCCGTCCACGTGGACTGCTCCACATGAAAGGCAGAATGAACCTATTGAGGATTATTTTTGGAGCTTATTGAAGATTGTTATTGCTCATCCTTGACCTGTCGCTTGTTATTGTTGCTTATTATTGCATTAAAGATTATTTGCTTGTTGCTTGTTGATTGTTGCTTGTTACTTGTTACTTGTCACCTGTCACCAGTTGCTACCTATTTTCTGTCTTCCTTTGAGAAGATTATTACTCATGTCTTTTTCGAGAAGATTACTGCCTGTGTCTTTTTTCGAGAAGATTACTGCCCGTGTCTCTTTTTGAGAAGATTATTGCCCATATTAAAGGTGTCTATTCGGTACCGGTATTATATACTAAAACCAAAACCTTACTGAATTACATGTACCGAATCGAACCGAATTAGGATTGGTACGTTAATGGATGAAAAACAGAACCGAAGCTTAAACAGTATGGTATTCATATTATGGACCGAATTGGTTGGTACAACCGAATACTGAAATCGTACCAAAACTGTATCAAATATATACCGTATCGAATGTATAACGGTATGAATTTATATTGTTTTTTTCTCCTGTACACCAAATTTTGTATGAAACTGTATATATACTGGAAAAGAAATCGTATGTATACCTAATAAAAACCATATCTGATACCAAATAAAAATACGCAGTCAGTACGATAACGGTATGGAAAATTGGAACTGAAAGTGATATGGTTCGGTATCAGTATTATCATTTTGCCATATGTACTATGCCAAATACCGAATACCGTGCCGGTTGACACCCTTAGCTCGTATCTTTCTTTGAGAAGATGATTTCCAATGTCTTTCTCAAAGAAGGTTTTTTGCCTATCTTCATGGAGTTTATTGTCATCCTTTGTGGAGATATTTACCTGTCTTCCTTCGTGGAGATTATTAATTGGTTTCCTTTGTGGAGATTGTTGCTTGTCTTCCCAAAACTTGTTATTGTGGATTTCTTCTTTTTGGAGATTTTCTTTATTATTTGCCTGGAGCTTTTGTGATTGAAGATTTCTAGTTTCTGCCCCCCAACGATGATTTATTCATCTTCCCTTGTAGTTATTTTTTGGGTTTTATTGCTGCTGTTGCAGTTGGTTTGGCTATTGCAATTTTTTTGCGAACAACTGGTGTTCTCTACCGCTTTTATTCTCTAGTTTTCTTCTTATTGAAGAATTCTCTCTTTTATGATGTTGGTGGTTCATCAGCTTATTTTTACTTTGGTGCTGCGATTGGATGGCTCTTCTTCGTGAGGATCTTTTGTTTAATGCTACTGAGCTTCTTGCGATTCTTTTACTTGCTATATGTCTGAGTGTGGTTGGTTATTTATGTACTGATTGTTCCAAGCTAGAGTGTAATGGGTATATGCCTCAACTTGAGGATTGTTAGAATATATCAGATTAGTAGTGGGGCTATTTGGGTTTTATTTCTACTTTTAAAAAAAGGCAGCCAAGAGAGGAAGAGTGAATCACACACACACACACACACACTCTCTCTCTCTCTCTGTTCCAAACAGCTTTCTTCTTCTTCTTCGTCTTCTTCTTCTCCATTGTTGCTTCTCCTGGTTTTACTACGTCGCAGTATTCATGTTATAATCTGAAGAAATGAGAAAACTTGGGAAGTCTATAATTTTGTTATACTGCATTTTATCAATCATAATGTGTAGCTCACATGGTGACTTTGGGCCCATCCATATAGTTGTTTTCGTACCTTGATGTGAAGTCATTTGTTAGTTGATGCTACATAGAGGTGTTGCCTCTTGCCCTTGATGTGGTAAGGGCCTAGGGATTCAGCAACCCGTGAAGTTTCCCCAATTTATAGGATCGCAAGTCTCGAGATAAAAGAAAGTCTATGAACAGAATCTGACTTCAGAGTTCCACATTAGCAATAGGATTTTCAGCAAAGGAGGTTGATGGCAGGTTCTTCACAGAAGTTCTAAATTTCTAATCGAGTACCAATAACAAGAAAATATACCAAGAGAAACTGAAAAGAAGAGGAGAGGGAAGGGATAGAGCTGCGGGTATCTCACCATTGGTTTTGGCTAACTCAACTCACTCAGCCCTATTCTTCACACTCATACTGTTTCTCACACTCCCGCATGCAACAGCACAAATCTTATCCTTTATTAATAGATTTGATTGGCATTAAAAATAGTTACTCAATCTAACTACTTAATTTTCCTAAGGTCTTTTAGGAAACAAAAAATAGAAACTCAATATTCCATCTAATCTAATCTTACCTCCGGAAGAAGGGGCGCTTGCGGTGCATCAAGCCGGGGACCAGCTCTTCTAGCTCCGGTGGGTCCATCCTGTATGGTGCCATTGCCGGTGGCTTAGCCCCCTGATCCAGGTTGTTTTTTCCTTTATTTCACACGATCCAGGAACTTCCATAACGTTGGCGTGATTCGGTTTGAGCAACGGATCCTGCTGATCTACGAGCACTCTCTCCCGGTGGTCGAGCTGATCTACGAGCACCATTGCCTTGACTCTGTTAGGGGCGCATCCGGCTTCTTGCTTGCTGGGGCGCGTTAGCCCGTTTATCTAGCGGTAGGCCTTTTCTTGCTGCTGATCTACGACCACCCTTATGATTAGAGTAGGCCTTTTCTTGCTGGGCGCGCGCCTTACTCGAGTAGGGGCTCATGGAGTTGCTTGTTCGTTGTCCGCCACTATGCGTCCTTGCCTACCTATCCACGAGTATTTGAACGCATTGGTGGTAAGTGGATGGCACAATGTGATGATCGTGCATCCAGGGACGACCAATAAGAGCGTTGTAAGATGTATCGACATCTATGACGAGGAAGCGGAAGCTCTTTGATGTCGCTATTCACAGTCTGTTATTTTTTACTGCACGAACAAAACAAACACACAACTTCCACCTACATACAAGCCCAGCCAATGGCTCGGAAAAAAGAAGGATTCATGGCGGTAATAAATTCAAAGTAAATAAATTCGTAGATAAGCATAGTTGCAAGTGCCTTCATCGATTACAAAAAAAACATGAAAGAAAAAAGAACTATAAGCGCGCTTGGCTTGCTTCGGCGAAACCCTTCTCCGCCGTAACGGGGTTTGTGAAGGTGACCCTCTTTCGGGCGAGAGGGTCACCGATAAGAACCAAAACTCTTCTTCTCATCAGCCGGATGACCAGCCAGTCAAGACAGATTTGTCAATGCCCATCCTCTCCCTTCCCAGTTCTATTCTTTGGGATAGTTTCATTCCCTCGGGATTAAGGTAGGCCAGGGGATTCAGTGGATGGAGGAGTCCGCCGGGGCAGGCCAATCAAATCGACCATAGATAGGGATCGGTCCCCTATGTATGGAGTACGATACGAAATTGACTTCAAATAGTTAGCCCGACAGAGTACTTTTATGATATGATTTTTCCTATCCTGGGCGTGTTAAGTTGAGAATTTCGAACATTGTAGTTCAGTGCCATACAGGGTGGGAATCAAGAAGAAGAAGTGTGGGATTCGGTAGAACGCATTCGTACCGAGCTCATCCAGTCCTTAGACGACGACGCTCAGCCTCGTCGGCTACCAAGCAAGTTTACCAATGCCCTGATGAAAGGTGCCCCCCTAAAGAATCAAATAAAAAATACAAGGGAAATTTACTCTGACCTCCCATGTTTAGGCTATATTACATTTTGTGGCCCTCCATTTCAAAAATACACTCACCTCTCCTGAAACAGATGGTATTAGATGTGGAAGTTAAATGACAATTTTACCCTTGCGCCAAAAGTATCTTATATCTCTTTCTAATGCTCATCTTTCTCTCTCTTCCCCAACCTTGATCCTCCTCCGCTGTGCTTCTGCAACTTCCTCTATTCTTGCTCAATCCCTCCGCCGTTCTCCTTTTCACTGCAACCATCTGCTCCCTCCCTCCACCGTTCTCCATACCTCTGCCCCCATCTGATCCCTCCTTGTAACATCTGTTCTCCCTACTTTTTTCAAAGCAGAAAATAATGAAGAACACTCTCAATCTTTGACATGATGCAAGAAAATAGTGTCTATACAGTAAAGCATTTGCTTGAGCCATTATCCATGCTATAGTCCCAGCAATTGCCGACTCAGTTTTCTCAAATGTTTGGACCTAAGTTGACCATTTTTGCCCTTTTCCTTTTCCAATGCTATTACTCATGAAAGGCTGGGACTTGAAGAAAACCAATAACACAGAAAATAAAGAACACAAAACACGAACTATAAAATAGAGAATTCAGAAAACACAAATAATTGAAACTGAAATTAATGGAAACTACAGACTAAATGGGCAGAAATAGAACACAGAAAATTCTGAAATCAGAAAGCACAACACACTGAAGAAAAAGAAGAAGAAATTAAGGGAAACATTGAAGGATGGGGAGAATATACTTGGTTTCAGACTTTCAGTATGAGCACAAACACGAACTATAGATTTAGGACAAAGCTAACGGGGAGAATAGGAGATGGGGTTAGGGTTTCACCCAGTTAAAGAGGGAGAGATATGTGGGACTATCGTTGTCTTCACAACCAGGTTATCCTACTTTGCACCGCTTGAGACTAGCATTTTGGATTCAAGTTCCTTTTGATAATCTTCCTTCCTACTATCGGTTACCAAAAAAACAAAACCAAATGCAAAGGACAAAATCAGAATTTTGCTAATTGGTATTAGGGCTTTGCCAATTTAATTTATCCTCCTTGTGTTGTTTCTTGGTGAAATGATTATTAGTTTTTGGAACTATACGCCCTCACGACAAGTTCCTCTACTACTTAGGTGGTGAGACCCGCATTGTGGTCTGGGGCTGTGAGGTAACAACTGTGGCAGCTCTTGAGGCTCTATCGTCCTCGGCAAGAAGGTACTTGTTTAGGTGTTAGAGATGAGTTGCAAACATGGTTTCAAGTATTGATACGATACACCCCATATCGACCGATACATATTTGTATCGACAGTGGTCGATACGATACTTTTTGATACATATCTCTTTTTTTAAAACAAAAAGTGTACCCACATGTATCTATACACTTCGATAGGGTCGATGCACTCAATACATACCAGTACACTTAAGTTTCCATTTTCTCACCAAAAAAAAAATCATCGAATTTGTATCTAAGTGTATCAAACAGATGCGGATCGATACACCTCGATATGAACCGATATTGTTTGATAAACCTCAATACAAATTGATACGGTCGATCCGCACATATAAAGCTTGATACAACTAATTTTTTTCGCTTTTGTGGTCTTCTTCCTGGCTGAAAACCTGCAGTTCATGCGAATCGATGATTGTAGCTCATTAATTTCATCAAATATGTAGCTCATTGAATGTCATTAAATATGTCTTTAATGCTTGGAAATACTTCAAGATTGCTTATTATAGTGTTTTTAAAAAAATTGTGTTTTGCATGTTCCCTAATCATTCCTTTGCGTATTTTGCCCCTGGATCCTAGATTATCCACGGTATCCACGATACGATACAATACGTCTCTTAAAATTGCCCAACCGATAAGCTTTAAATGCGCGATACTTTACTCCTTGGTGCAAGTCGTTGATGGTGCCTTCTAAGTTGTTGGAGATGAGTTGCAGAGCGTAGGGTTCAAAGACTTCTTGAGTTAGAGCTTGAGATAGACCTAGGAAGGCTAGCACAGGAAGGGAAAAAACATAACTTCACATGTAGTCAGGGGCAGTTTTGACATTTATAAATTATAGTAGCATGTACGCCATATTTTACAGAGGGTAACTAATAGAGTGGAGCTGAGTGTAACAACTTGTAAACTATCGGCGAGGTTTATGCGATTAATTCAAAATAAGGGAGCTCACTATAATATAGCCTAAACACACAGGAGGTTGGAGTAAATTTCCCAAAATAGAAACATAGGACATGGATCTTCCTTGTAGCACAATCTAACAAAAAATAGAAACTCTATGATATAATTCCCATCTGGAAAGGGGAACCAACCGGATAAGAAGAGATGGTGTTCAACTTAGAGATTTTTGTTTCCCTATAAAGGGTTTATTTTGTTATTTGAATTTTTCTTAGTTGGAGATTGGATTGGAGGAAATAGAGTCAAATTTGTTTCTAGTTTTAGAGGGTTGTTTGGTTTATTGGGAGTGTATTTTTTTTTGGGTGAATAAGTAATATATTAATAGCACCCCAAACAAGAGAGAACAAACCTGGGTATCTACAGGATAGGGTCAGGCTCTTTACAAACTTAGGCAAAAAGCTCGAAATAGAAACTAAAGGGAAAAAAAAAAAAAAAACACAAACCACTTCAAGCAGGGGTCAAATTCAAAGAATACTAAATGAATCTAATTCTATCCGTTTCGGGCGAGGGAGAAGATAAGGGCATAATGATTCCACACATTGAATATGATAGCATCTTAGATCTGCGTGTATGATCTAGATTTTGCCATCCACTTTCTAAGGGTTCCTCTCAATTCTGAAACTACATATGGTATACAGTCATGTCAAAGGCAAACTTGACAAGAGTGTCACAAGGGTTTTTTTTCCTTTAAATTTTTTGATTATCCACTTCTATTCTTGATCAAAAGGCTGGATTCTTTTGGCGGTAGGCCAACATTTTTCTAGGATCTTTTCCCAGATTCTAAAGGCTAAAGGGCATTTGAAGAAGAGGTGTTGGACATCTTTTTCTGAAGCCCAACATAGATCACAACTAAAGCTTTGAATGATACCCTAGTCACAGAGGAGAGATCCCGTTGGGAGGGATTGGGTCAAGGCTCTCCAAAGGATGAAACTATGACTAGGAAAGTGCCCACCAAACCACACTACATCATACCAGACAATCTTGGGTCTTTGAGATCTGACAAGCTTCCCAAGCCAAGGAAGCCGGGAACATCCCGTTCGAAGAGACCGTCTATCTAATCATATCACCACTCCCTGTGGGTCTACAGGTGATAAGAGTCTAAAGCATCCCAAACCTGCACTAGCCGAGTCGAAGTGATATCTTGGGTTATTATAATTTGGTTAGAATTCTTTTGGAACAATTTCCTTAAATACATCATTATAATCGTTGAATAGCCTATTGGGAAATATAAAAATCGAATTGGCATTGTGAGCATGTGTGGCCTTTGCATAAGAGAGCCTGCAAACTTCTCTTGTTTGCTTCTCTCTTCCCTCTTCTTCCCCAAACTCCTGGACATTTCTATTCTCCCTTTATTGATTTCCCTTCTTTCCCTTCACTTAGTAATAATCTGTTTCTATACCCTGCAACTACTATTCTACTGACTCGAAGGGCTGATGGATCTCTCTAAGTACCGGTTGGTCTCCATTGAGATTTCGATCGAAGGTTAATCATACTAGGGCGACGCGACTCATCTAGTTTCGTCCCCAACAACCCTTTTAGCGGGGAGATATTCATCAGTAATTAGAACTGAAATCTGTTCTTGCTTCCTGATTCTATTTCAGTAATTTTTATTGATTATTGTTGGCTGAATCGAGAGATGCTTGGATGAGTTTCATGGAGGTGTTGATTACGAGCCTGTACTAGAATTTCAGCCCCATTTGCTGTATCAGCTCTTGTCGTGGGTTGAAGAAGAAGCCTTATTTTCTAAATTCCAAAATTGCCCTCATCTTTTGAGTTCAATTCTATTTGGTTCTCTTTTATTATTTACTTCCAAGCCTACCTTCCACTTTTGAATCTAACTTTTATTCTGCCCTTGGCTATGCTTACTCTTCCTAAAGGGTCCAGAGATTATCAACATATTATGAGATTGCCACTGTCTTCCCAATTGAGTTATTTATTCTTTGGGTGGGTCTATTAGCAGTTCCAATAGGGTTTTCCTAACCTGGGTCCTGCATTAATTGGTATCAGAGCTAAACGTGCTCACACCATGGATCTTACCATCTTGCTTATTGTCCATCAACTAATTCAAGCCATGCAAGAGAAACTAGAAGATGGTTGGCGACGAAGCGAGGACTTTAAGGGTGTGCCTGATAACATTCTTATTCCTAAAATTTTCTGTTCTTTTGTTCCTAGGATCAGAAAAGGAAAAAAATTTGTTTGTAACCACCAGTTCATTTTTATATTCATAGGATTGTACCGGTGGCCAGGGAAAAGATATTGATAAAGTTTGATTGCGAAACGAACAGGCCTACATCAAAGTAAATTCCAATTTTTCCATTGGTGTTGTGTGAGAGGCTTCTATGGCAAGGGGATTTCTAGGTCGCAGATTGATGTAGCATAGGATCCACAATACTTGGATAGGAATCTTTCTTTATTTTAATTTTAGTTGGAAAAATCATTGTAATCTTTTATTTTATTTGTGGCGTAATTTATTTCTTTATATTAGAGGCCTGGACCAATTTGTTGCGATTTGGATGTCTTTTATTTTTTTTATTTCCTTGTGTTATAGGCGTGGCCCCCCCTAGACGTGGATCACGATTTAGTATTTCTTCTTAATATCCTTTTGTTAGTTAGTATTTGAGTTGGAGTGTAATGCCTAAATAATAGGCTACTTTTTCTATTTTCTAATTGGTCTTTTTAGAGTTAGTTTATGATTAGGATTGTAAGCCTTATAAAGGCGGATTTTATTAATGAAATTCATTAGATGATGATTATTGAAAAGAAGCAAAGAAAGCTCTTGGTTCCCTCTCTCTCTCTCTCTCTCCCACTTAAGTGTTCTTCCCCCTCTCTCCTACGATCTCTCTTTCTCCCCCTTCTCTCTCATTGGCTGTAGTTCCCCCTCCCTTTCTCTCGGTTCATTCCCTCCTTCCCCCTTCTCTCTCCCTCACGACAGTTCCCTCCCCTTTCTCTATATCTCACGGCAAGAAACCCCTCCCTTGCCCTTGGTTTCAATAAATCCCTCCCCTTCCTTCTGTGACTTGCTATCTTCAATTGTCCCTCTATTATCCCTTTCCCCATCCCCACGGATGTTTCTTCTTCTTCTCGATAATTACTTTCCCCTTTCCTATTGTCTCTCCCTCGCAGTAAATTTCCCTTTTGGTTTTTTCCTTATCAAATTCCATGCCCATCACAGACTCAGACTGGACTTCCATCTTTCGCAGAACAGAGAGATGAGAGAAGATGACTCCATGCTCTTGCCTTTTTTACCTGGGAGTAGAAATTTCAATACATTACTAAACTTGTTCTTTTACCCAGAATTTGGCCTAGGAAGAGATAGAAAAAACAGTTTATGGAATAGAAACGAAGCCCAAAAATAGGATTGTTATAGAGCCTAAGAGCCTCCCATTGATCACATCCGCTCGTTTGGCTCCTCTTTCAACCAATTGATCTCCCTTGTTTGGCATGCCGTGGATGATTTAGTAGATGAGCCAACGATGACATAGGATGAAGCAGTGCCAGATGTCCATTGAAGAACAACCCATGAAAGAAAACATGGCTGACGAATCTGGCAAGTTTCAAGACGCTATTCAAAGAGAATGAGCATATGGAATTTATTTTTCCCCCACAATTCTTTGTCGAGCGAACCCCATGTCTTGCGAACTACATCCTGACTACCTGTGAGATATTGGAATTTTTGTACAGGGTGAAATTAGACAAGCATCACATGAAGTTGTTTCTTCACCTCTACAAAGTTCGTCCATGGATTTTTTCAGGTAGTGAGCAAAGTTACATACTGGCAGAAGCATGATAGAGGGAGAGAATTTAGGGGAAGAGTTGGTACCTCTAAACTAATTGCAGAAGAGGCTGATGGTAGTGGTTCAGCCTGTTGGCAGTGTACTGGGGGGAGGAAGATTCAGAAATTCTCTAGCGATGGTCATTGAGTGTCCGAGGAGCCCCAGATGACGTGGATGTCATTGACATCCTTGAACAGGATCCTGCCATCTTCGGAATACATGATATTAAATAGAGGAAGCCTAAGCACCTATGGTCTGACTAGAAAGATAAAGTGGGTGGCGCACTACCAACGCCATGTGCAAGTGATTCTTCTACCATAATGTCCCAATAATCGGCATCGAGGGTCCGTACTACCGGAACATGTTAGACACTGTAGGGAATGCTGGTGCAGGAGTGGAGGCTTATATGAGCTGATGAATGTCTATTTGTCCAAGCAGAGAGATGAGTTCATGGAGTACATAGAGGGGGCTTGAAACATTTGTGGCAGACTATGGTGTGACTATGAATTGTGATGGTTGGACTGTCCACTAGGTAGGCCAACCTCAACTTCATAGTCTTGTGTTGGTGGGACTGTTTTTCCTCAAATTTAGTGGTTATGACGCTCCTGTGGTACTGAAATAAGCCTAGAGTTGCAAGTTATAATAAGTTATAATTTTGAATGACAAAACTGTTTTCAATTTTATGATTTGTACTTCTTAAGTGTTTCTGATGACATTTTTTTAACACTGGTCCTATGTTATGGTTTCACCCTTTGTTAATTGTAGAACATAGTTGTCAAGGCGCCAAGGCAACCCAAGGTGCTGGAGAGGTGCCTGGGTGCCTAGGTGCCTAGGCGTACCCAAGGTGTTTTAAGGGTACATCTTAATAAGAGGATATAACAAAAAGGAGGGGGTTAGTGCATCAATTTTTATTGTTTTTAATACATATGCATGATTCTTTGCATTATGGTGTATGTATGTACTTTATACATCCAATAAACTATTAATTGCTTTAATTAAAAAATAAGTAAACAAATAAAACACCGCGTGATACAATAAGGTGACCAACTGCCCATGGGTTGAAAAACTACTTGGACTGCCTAGGCGATGCTTTGGCAACTAAGCTGTAGAATGCTTTTTAATTTTATGGTTCTTCGGTTCTACTGCAAATTTAAATTGCTTTTATTGAATGTTGTATGTTCTAGGACAGTATTTTGTGTAGAATAGGCTGTATAAGGGACAAAATAAAGTAGGATACTAACATACACTAGCAACCTACAGTCTGAAGCCAAACTACTATTTGTTTTTTTTTTTTTTTTTTTTTTTGTCCAATCTAATTATTCAAACATGTTAAACCTGCTTAAATAGGAAATCCCTGAAGTTTCAGGGCGAAGTTTCATTTTTTTGGATTAGAATGGCAATGTTGAAATTGCCACTGAAATGGATTAAATTTCGATCAGATTTCATTCATTTTGGTGGTATATTTCTGTTCTGGGTTAGGTTGAAATGGCCACCGAATCCAAAATTTAGAACCTTGATATGGACTTTGGATCCTTGTTCTCAACGAACAATTGATGATCTTTAAAGTTCAGGTGTGAAATATGCCTATACATGTTTATGATCAACGATGGGGGAAAATAGGTTACTGTCTATTTTTCGGCTCGAAGAATTACTTGAGGTGATGATTGATTTTATCATCTGAGTGCTTTGTGGTTGCTTAGGTTATGCCTAAACAAGTAAAAGTTGTTCATTTAATGGCCCCATGTCCCCTCTGAGAGAGAGAGTTAAGTGCTGGACTTGTCAATAGATGCCGTGGTAGACTTCTGGTGCGACGAGGCAAACACTTCTGTTCTGGATTTCGGGGATACAATGGTCGCATGGACCCAAAAAACCATATCTTTTTGAGGATGGGGGTGGTTTCTAGCTATTTTTGAGGTGTTAAAAGGATGGAGAGGCTGTTGTTTTATTACGTAGGTTGTGAGAGAAGTGGACTGGCGTGAGAAAAATTGGATGTTGACGAGATTTAGGGTTTCACAGATTATATTGTGGAGTTGAAATAAAATAAAATAAATTCTAGAGGGGGTGGCTATTGATGGTACTAGAAACAGGGTTGCATGGAAGGAGTATATGACGTGGAGGCAAGATAGCGTCAATATCTCTTGTTATATAATTGGGTGGATGGGCAGGTATGGAAATATCTCGATTAACACAAGTTTTCATGCAACAAGAGACCTGTACTAACAAGTCAGACAGAAAATATCAAGAAGTATAGCAACAGGCCAAGAAATTTGAGTGACTTGAGAAATGAAAGTAATTTCCTAGGCATGAACAAGATGGAATTTAATCCAGGAAGTAAAGAATAGTTAAAAAAACTAACCTGGAATTTGATAAAAATGCAACCAACAGATAAAATAGATATCAAGAATTGTTGTGATTCGTGAACAGTAACAAGATTTCTGGAAGATTAAGAAAGAGTGACAGAATAGATTAACATCATAATAAGGCTGCTAGATTTGTGGAGGATGTGATAGTCATCATTTTGTTTGGAATGCCTATCATAGATGCATTGTGGAAGCTATTTCATTTTATTCTTAAGGTATGGGATTGGTGATCAGATCACCTTGTGCCTTTGCCATCGTACACCAATACTTTTGTCCCCTTCTTATGGTCTTCTTGTTAAGCTTAATTTTGGTGGAAGCTTATGAGGCAATCAGGGTGGAACTCGCCTTAGAGTTGCATATAGGGAGCTTGAAGGGGATTGCTTTGGTGTCATATACTCTCATAGGCATTACGGATTCAATTACAGTTGAGCTGAAAGAGACATATTCGTCACAAATGGCTTCTCTTGAAAGCTGAAGGAGACTCTATAATCTAGTCATCAAGTGGATGTCCTCTAATGCTGAAACTTCTCCATGGTATGCTTGCCTAATCAAGAAGTAGATGTCCCAAGCGTCCTGGAACGTCTCATTCTGTTGGAAGGCCAGATCCAGTAAAATCTGGATCATAGTTGTTAAGGCGCTAAGGTGAACCAAGGCGTTGGAGGCTTGATGGGGTGCCTAGGCGATCAAGACGCCCAATTTTCCAAGGAGTCACAAGGACTCCGGGGCGCGACGTCTTGACAACTATGATCTAGATGTTGAGTTTCCTTGGGGTAGATCCTGTAGTGGGTTACACATACCTCAGGCAATATCCTATCATGTAGGTCTGTTTTTCTGTATCTGTATTGGTAGTTGTGTTTCACTATGCTTCTCCCCTCTTGGGGGTGTACATTCTCAACCCTTTCTGTCTTCTATGTTCTGACATTCATTAAGGAGTGAATGCAGTAGCAACAAGAAGCAGCTACTACAACATCGCTTAAAATAGATTTTTTGTTTCAAGGGGGGACTTTTTGCGCTCGCAGGGATTGGGGAGAAGTGTGAGTGACTGAATTTTGGAGATGAGGTTCACCTCACCCTTTATTCATGTGTCATGTTTCAGCCCCTAACAGATTTGCTCTGTGAAAAAACATTCAAGATCAGTCTTAAAAGGCTTTTTGTTGTTATTTAATTTGAGCTTGTGAGAAAAAAAAGAGTCTAATTCATCATACTATCATGAGCCCTATGGTTGAGATGGGCCGCATACTTGTGCCTCTGAATTTTGTTGTGGATTAGTACAACTCACTGGAGCAATAATTAATGTTAAATTTATAATACCAATTTTACTGGCTCGAAACTTTATTGCCAAGAGGAATAAAAAACTGCCATCCTTCTATAATGCCTACTTTTTGAGCCTGGTTACTGTTATCTTGTCCCTTTGGCTGTGGCATGCTTTTGCAGAATTTTATATATGTAGATGCGTGCAAAATGTTTGGCATATTGTAAGTTTAAATGCTACAGGAGTAATTCAGAATACTTATGATGAATCTTATCATAGCAGGTTATTTTCATCCACATGGTGAAAGACCTGCAAGTAATATGGGCTTCCAGCAACCTCTCCACAATCCTCTGCCGGCAGGACCTCCTCCAATCACAGGTGATCTTGACTTTTGAGGGAGAAAAAAAAATGCTTGGCAATGTTCAGAAAATTGTTTCTAGCACTTGAGCACCTCGTATGAGCTATGAACAATTTGGTGGTTGTAGTTCTTCCAGGTAGTAGCGTTGCACAGATTTTGCCCAGTAGACCTGACGTCGGGGCTGTCAATTGTTGGAGGCCGGGTTAAGGGTTAACCTGGTTCCCCATTACTTGGAAATTTAGTAAGTTGTTTTCCTTCTGTGAGTAGCTAATTTGCTTGAAGTATAGATGCTTTGTTAACAAAGTAGATATTTATGACCATGAAACCTACTATTTTTTTAAGAAGACTTATCACCATGGCTCCCTGCTCGTTGCACAAATGAGAAATGACACATTATAATTGGTCCAAAGACTTGAAGGTGTTGCACCATCTTTTGAATGCTTGGCTGTCCATTGGATTGATTTACAAAGCAAGTCATGTTCTAGAAATAATCTGGAGCCAAATAACTGCCAACGGTCTAGGATCGATTTAGAATCGAAATACACAATATTTGGGTAGAATAGAGGTATGATAGGAGAAATTAGATATGTCAGAATGTAACGATCAGATTTATCCTTTTGGTTGGATTTCTATTTCATTTTCATTGTGATTTCATGAAAGAAATCAACAAATGGGTTTTGGTCAAGAAATTGAAGTATGTTTGGTTACATCTATTGAAAACAATTTCACGAATGAGAAATTCATTTGGTAACTACAATTTTGAGAATATATTCTTCTTCCGTAGCAAACCAATTCCTCTGTTAATCTCTTGCATGTACGGCCAAGTGTGACCATTTTTTACTAAAATAACTACAACAAAAAATAACTACAACAATTCAATACAATTTCCATGTCTTATGCCTATTGCCCAAATATGTTCTATTGAACAAATGTCACTCTCCATAGGGGAATTGACCGAGAAATGTGACCCCTGCATGCACTGAAACCCCAACTAATTCAGTCTGACGTGACGATGGTGCTGTAATCATCCGGCACCAAACTTCTTTTCCATCATGACTCTTTTCAAATGAGGGATCAAGGTGATGTCTTCTCAAGATGATGTAGTCCTGTGTTTCCTTCCATTGTTCCACTTCTGTGGCCTTTCTTTGCACTGGGATTGCATTGTCTTAGGGTCACCTTGGTGACACGTAATTCGACTACTGATTCATGCTAGAGGCCATAGAGGCGCATTGTGTCAATAACGTCCCAGCCATGATCCTAGAGTGGGTTGGTCAAATATTCCAATAGAGGTGGCGGTGAAAGTGCAGGGAAAGGGTTGCACAAGGGTTTCGGAAAGGAGGGTGGGGCAAGGTGCAGGGGAGAGGGGGTTGCAAGACGTCAGGGTGGGGGTTGCCGGTCACTGGAGGATGGGGTGGGGTTAGCAGATGGGGTGCTGCTAGGGTTGGAGAGAAGTGTGGGATTGGGGGGATGGGTGGGGTAGAGGTTTTAATTGGGATTTGGTGAAATTTGGTGAATAACTTGCCAGCTAAAATCAGTGAAACAAGTCTCAACTTGTATGATTTCATTTTCAATGAAATTGGGTCCAGAAATCCAACCCAACGGAAAATGAAAATTGAAATCACTTGGTGAAATAGACATAGAAATTGAACCAAAGGGAGCCTAAAAGCCCAAAATCAGTCCGAGTTGGCAGTTTTATGAGGGCTGTTAATTGAACAAAGCATTCACTCTCCGACTTTGAAGTGATGCAGGTGGCCAGTGCTTAATATTTAGAAATGAATTATTCAGTAGTAGTAAACTGTTAATTTAATTTCTCCTAGTTTGAAGCATGGAATTGCGCTCGTAGAAGCTAGAATGCATTGAAGCTAGCTGCGTTAGCAGTGAACCATTTGCATTTTCTCTCTCTCAATCCCCTTCTGTTCTTGGCTCTTCGCTTTTGGCTCTGCTGTATTAGCTGGCCCATGGGTGACTGGATTTTTCAATTTTCTAATCTATTTGTGGAGGGAAAAGTGATTCATCTTGGTTTATGCAATTTGTGGAGGACATGAAATAAGCAAGCCAACCCTCCACCACGATGACTAAGTCTTGCGCATGAGGTGTTTGATAAAATGCTTGAGGATTCTAAAATCCATAATGCATTTCAATCAAACAGATATCCAAACAATGTTCACATTCTCAGTTAAGAATACATTTTGCATTATGAGAATGGGAATGCATACCAAACCTAGGCTGAATAAAGTTAAATAGACTCCAAATAGAACTCTTAAACTGCTAATAAGTGTCTTAATCTATTCACCCAAAAAATAAGTGGCCTAATTTATTCACCCAAAAAATAAGTGTTCCAAACTAACTCAAATTCCTCTAAATAGAAGCTAAGGAATCTATCTGTTCCTAATCTCGTGCTCAGACCAAAGCCCCAGCCGCCCTCTTCTTGGCTTATAATTAAGGCGTAGTACAAAAAATAACTAATAAAAAAGTAGCCAAAGTCCATAAAAACTATCCATGTTTTAAATAAAGTCTTCGTATGTCCAATTGGGCAGTCTTGATTGGATCAACTTATTTTCATGATCTCTCTCTCTCTCTCTCCCTCTCTCTCTCTCTCTCTCTCTGTGTCCACAGTGTATGGGCTTGGATAGTCTGCAGCCGTGCAGCCGCATCTGACCCATTGGAATGCATCGACGCAGGGGCAGATGCACTCTCAAAGGTTCGGATGCAGCTGCAGGGGCTGCATGGCTGCAGGAAGTCCATGTCTACAGTGTACAGAAAGAGGTATTTTCTTTCTAGTTACCTGTTGCTTAGTTCTTGTATTTGGGACTGTTGATTTTGTGTAGAACCTTGGCCTATGCACCATTGAAGGAGTATTGTTATACCTGGATATGTTGGATCCCTGGACATAAATGAGGCATGTGCCTCGCAAGATTAGTGTCAGTTCTTCTTTATTCGCTGTATGTTTTTTCAATGAAAGAAATTAATTAGTCCTTTGTTCTATCAATCTATTCAGTGAAGCTGATGATGCCACACTGGAAGGGAAATTTTTACCCCATGCTGCTTCAAAGGAAGAGCTACGCTACCAAATGAGTTCTCTGACTTCTCGACAGCCAGAAATCACTAAAGATTAAGGAATGATGTTGAGATTTGGCTGCGATTCTTGGCAAGACTGTGTATATTGTATTTTTTTTCCCCTGTCGACTGCATGCTGCAGGCTTTTGCTGCAGAGTGTAAGCTCATGTTTTTTTTTTCTCTCATTGGGCAAAATCTATTCTTAACTTCTGTAATTATACTGTTCATACAACATAAAGAAATTTATTTCAAGATAAATGCATTTTTGTGACTATAATGGTTTTGGTCTAGTATTTGTTTGCCAGTGAGGGCTTTTTCTCATTGTTTGTTGTTTCAAACATTCTGCATAAGCGTTTGAACCTTAAGAATCATGAGATATGTCTGTAAATGATTGCATGTTGATTGGAGACCAAACAGATCAAGATGGTATTCCCACACCTTAAGGCCATATGCATTCCAAGAGTACATGATGTATATATTCCTCCCTCTTGTGGCTAACATCTATTTGCTCACTTGTACTCCTTATGCTGTAAATTATCCAATGTCTGCACATTGTTAAAAGCTGATATACATGTCAAATTTGCACACACTTTGGGAGTATTCCTCTAGAGACCTGTGACAAAGTAAACCAAGCAAAAGAAAACAATGGAGAAGAAGAGAAAAGGAAGAGAGAAAATAGAAACCAAGAGGAGTTGAAATACTCCTCATCTTGTAATGCTCTTTATTTATAAAAAAAAAATGGAAGTAACAATTACAATATCATCCTTAATGACTTAACGGACCACATAGTAATAAAGTAACAATTATCTAATACCTGAACTGACCATATACCTTGCAGAACTCTCTAACACTCCATGCTGGAGTATGCTCTAGCTGGGAACAATCAGTACATAAATTACCAATCATTTTCAGACATGTAGAGAACTGCTCGAAGCCTAGTCGCAGCACCAAAGTAAACATAAACCGACCAGCCACCATCACAAATAACAGAGAAATCTTCATTAAAAGAATTCAGATAACAAAAGAGGCAGAGAACATCAGCCGCCGGTAGCATAGCGCAACAACAACAACTGCAACAACAGCAATAAGACCTGAAAAATAGCGGAAAAGGAAGATGAATAAATCATTGCTGCAGGCCAGAAACTTACAATCTCCCATAAGAAGAACTACCAGGCATACAACAAGGAGAACCTCTCAACAATATGAACTTTAATCAAATAAAACCTCACTGAGATGAAGGCAAACAAATAAACTCAACGAGGAAGCACATGACAATTTCATGAGGAAGATTGACAAAAGAGCATTATAGGTTATTGCAAACCAATGATAAAGAGCAGTACAGGTTATTGCAAACCAATGATAAAGAGCAGTATAGATTACTGCAAATCACTGATAAAGCAACATAAAGTTCCTGAGGACCATTGGTAAAACAATTTTCATGTATCTGCATACCACAAACCATTGATAAAATAACATAAGGTTGCTGAGGACTATTGATAAAACAGCTTTCAGGTTGCTGCACAACACAGACCATTGATAAAGTAAAACAGCATAAGGTTGCTGGTGACAACTGATAAAACAGCTTTCAGGTAGCTGCGAACTACAGTGGAAACATTCATTCTGCGAACGACAAAACAATCTCCCCGAAGGAAGATATTGGCAATAATCTTCTCTAAGGAAGACATGAGCAACAAATATAATCTTCACAAAGAAGACAAATAATAGGCGGTAGCAACAGACGATGTGCAATTAGTCTTCTATGCAATAATAAACAGAAAGCGGCAATATGCGGCAGGAGAATAACAGGCAATGAGCAAATAACTGATGTCCATGGCAAATAACATGCCGCGGGAAAATACAAATAAACTTTAATGCAATAATATAATCTTCAATAAACTGTAGCAATAATCCCTAGCAAGTAGGCCTCTTTTCCCCCTATTGTGGACAAATAACGCAGGAGAGAAGAACAAAGAGAATCGACTGTCCCAACATCACAGTGCAACAACAACCAGAATCACCAGAGTATACCAAGGGAGCAGGAGCAGCAAATAATACCCCAGATAGGCCATCTTGAAAAATATGGAGCACCAATAATACCAATCAATACTAATAGATGCACTAGTCATGGAACTGGTGGCAGGGAAAAGCCAACAACGGCCAAACTTGTTAGGGATAGCTCCATCCTGAAGATGAAAAAGCAAATAGCAGCTACTCAGTGCCTTGGAAAAATAACTTCTGATTCTACGGGTTCCAGAAATCATAATGTTGATATTAATGCAACTTTAGGTAGAAAAATCCGGCGTACAGGTCAATATGGGCCCACCACTAACAAGTAACAAGATAAGCTCAAATGAGTGTGAATGGGAAAACTGTAAATAAGTGGAAGATCTAAACCCACTAGTGAAGAGAAAAAAAATTCAGGTGTGCAGCTGACATTGAGTAGTCAAGGGCAGGACAATTCTGGAATTTAAGGAAAGATAGGGGTAAAACAAAAACTCTGACAAAACCAAGAATTAAATTTAAAGAGAAGGGGCAAACTTGGCAGCAAAGATAAGCATAGGACAAAACATAGATAAGGTATTTTGTCATAACAATGGATTTTTAATAAGAAATAAGAAAAAATGAGTTCTTCTTCCTCATGACTCGTAGCTCACGCATGAAAACCAGCAGAACAATATCATTCGAACTCAACCTCTAGGACTCCAAATCGAATGGATGTCAAGTGAGAGAAATCACTTGTATAGATTTAAATGGATGAAACTTTAGGAGAAAGTTACTTGAAAACCTATTGAATCCACATGACAAACCTGATAGGAAAAATCTGAATTCAATCGATGAAGAAGGAAAGGAACCCACACATTCAGCCTTTAGGCCACGTAGACAGTGTTAAAAATTTTAATTTCATTTAACTCCAGATGCAGCAGTGGTGGCTGCACACCACAACAAATAACCATAAACGATTCTCAAAATGGCAACAAAAGATTGCTGCCAATGACCAATACTGGTCTGATACCATGTGACAAAGTAAACCAAGAAGATGAAAAACAATGGAGAAGAAGAAGACAAAAGGGAAAAGAGAAAATACTTCCCATCGTGTAATGCTCTTCATTTATAATAGAAAACAAAAATTGCAATTACAACATTATCCCTAATGACTTAACCGACCACATGGTAATAAATAAACAATCATCCAAAACCTAAACTAACCCTATACCTTGCAGAACTCTCTAACAAGATCAAACAGGTTAGCTATGCATATAACTCTTCTCCCATTTCTATGTTCTAGCATGGAATGCATTATAGTAGATTTAGGAGTTTTGTCAAGTTTCAAGGATGAGGTCTTTTGGGGTTTGGGTGAAGGAAAAAGTCGGATCCAATTGTTGTTAAGTGTATAAACAGCAATAAATGTTGCAAGGCCTTCTCGCTGTCTCCCTTGACTCATTGAGCATCCTTGCTGCCCCCCTCTCTCTTCCATGGCCAGTGGCCTTCCGACCATGGTTGCTCATTCTTCTCCTCTTGCCCTTCCTCCGCTTATGCCCTCCTTAAAGTGGGAGAGATCAGGGAGCTCTCATAAGCTCCTTTGCCTGGCCCATCTCTGGCTCCTTCGCATGCTTTTAGTGGTCGAGGGCGTTGGAATGCCCTCTTCGACTTCGCCCTCCTATCGCAGGGTGAGGGGTTCCCCCTCCACTTCAATACCCTGGTGGTGGAACGGAAGATTAAGGTTGCCACCTGGTTGAATGGCTCCCTTCTTGATGTGATCGAAATCGGCCAACACCTTGGTGGGTCAGTTCATTGGGTGGCATCTCCCCTTTCAGCTGGTGGATACATCCTTGCTTCGCCAATGGAAGCTGAGTGGGGGAGTTGATACTCTGAGAATGGCACATATATTTTTTGTTTTGCTGATGAAAACGATAAGCTGAGTATCTTGGAAAAAGCATGTGGTATATTTCTGGTAAGCCTATTGTGGTGCGGCAGTGGGATGAATCCTTACTTTTCTCGACAAAATGGATTTGTGATCCCTTCCCATTTGGATTTCTCTTCTTGGGCTACCTTTCCAACTCATGTCTGAGGAGGCCGTGAGCTCCGTTGGATCCGTCTTTGGCAATCCGCTGTTCTCTTATATACGCACAAAAGCTAATCATGTTTAGATTTTGCCTGTATCAATGTTGTTCAAGCTACTATCCGTCTGCTGGATTTTGTGACTATCAGGTCTTACGACATTCCAGATGCTGCCTGTTAAGTATGACTGGAAATCGTTTGTTTGCAATTCCTGTCAAGTATTCAGCCTCGCTACGAGATCCTTTGGTCCTAGGGCAGGAGTTCCTGTTGCTCCCTCCGCATGGTAGAGAACTTGTCGGCTACACTTGAATGGTCGGTCTTCTACTAGAGCTGTATCTAAGGGCGCCACTGATTCTAGGGTTTCGGGGGATGAAGTTCTTTGCGAAGAAGAAGGTGGTGACGTGGTCAATCTCCTGCCGTTAGGATGAGTTAGCAAGAGATGTCAGTGGGAAAAGCTCAAAAAATTTCTTTTTGCGAAGATGTTTCGCGTGTCTGCGATAGTTTTATTGCTCTAGGAGACTGATGATGTAGAGATCTCCTTTTTCGATGATGGAGATTACCTTCGTTGACCCGTTATCTTCTGACAGTACTGGAGGGGAGGAAGATCCTGCTGCTTCCCCTTCCCAGATATCTTTGCTGCCCCCTGTACTGGCTTTCCTCCTGCATAGACTGGCCTTAAACCCTTTCCCTGTGATGGCCTTTCCTCTTCCATGTCCAAAGATTCTAACAGAATTCTGCCCCTCTTGGCTCGTGTCTTGACTTATATTTGAGAAGACACCAGAAGTCTCACTTGCTTACCCTTGCTTTGGTTCAATGGGGTTTTGGCTCTCCTCAAGTTGACACCTTTAGCTCAACTGGTTTCTGGGTCCACTTGGGTTAATACCCTCTAGACCCATCCGTTTTCAATTGGGTTAATCTGAATGCGAACCTAAACCCGACCTTGTCAGACCTTGGAGCTTTTAACCGAGCATCTTCCTCCAGACCAACTTCATCTCCTCATCTTCCTAACCCATATTTAGTTCTTTCGTTTCCATTCACCCCCTCCTGCTCTGTTTTCTTCCCGCCTTCCTACTAGGCCCTCATCTTCTTTACATATGCTAATCCTATTTCTCCTTGCCTTGTGGAAGACCTTGGGGCCCATCAGAATGTCTCTTCCTCTTTGCCATTGGAAGGGCATCATGGTATTGACCCTCCGCTTGCTTCCATTCTTCCTCTCAGGGCTTCGGGGAAGGCCAAAAGTAGAAGATTTGAGTGGCCCTCGCGGAAAACATCCACATTCTCCTAGGGTTTTGTGTTCCCCTCCCGTTCCCAATAGGGTCTTGTTATTGCCTCTTCCGTTGCATTATTCCCTATTTCCAATGTTTTTTTTTGGGTGAATAAATGAATGTATTGAAAGCACCTTAGAATCAGGGAAAACAGACTTGGGTATCCAAAGGATAGAGCCAGACTCCTTACAAAAGCGAGGGCAAAACCCTAAAAGAAGAACCAAAATTACAGAAGAAACAACCAAACCACCTCAACCAGAGTCAAGGTTTCAGGAGGATATGACGAACTTATTCTTGGAGGAATTCGGAGAAGAGGAGAGAGGAGGCGAGATGGTTCCATTAACATCAAAAGTAATTGCGTCCCAGATTTGGGCAAGGACTCTTCTAGCAGTCCACTTTTGAAGATTTCTCTTGAACCCGATGAGGTATACAGTAACAACAAATGTGCTCTTGACAATAGTATCGCAGGGTGACTTATCTTTGAATTTTTTTGCTATCCACTTACCCAAGGTCAAAAGATTTAATTCTCCTCTGTGAAGGCAACATTTTCTGGAGGATGGGTTCCCAATCTCTTTTGGAGAGTGAACAATCAAAGAACAAGTGATGGATGTCTTCTACCGAGGCTCAACGTAGGACACAACTGGCACTAGAGATGAGACCTGGTCAAGCAAAAGGGACCCAGTCAGGAGGGATTGAGTAAGGGCTCTTCAAAGAATGAAGCTGTGACGGGGAGTGACCTTTAAACCAAACCACATCGTGCCATGCCACCTTTTGGTTTCGAGATCTAATAATTTCCCAGGCAGAAGAGGAAGAGAACCTACTATTGGTAGATGCATTCCACCATGTGATATCACCACTCCTAGGGGGTTGCTGGGCGACAGATTCCAGGACTGCTACATGCTTGCACCAACCGAATTGAAGAGGCCCGACCAGTACTGCAAGTCCCAATAGAGAGGATGGAAGAGACAGTGGCCATTTTGTCGTGCCTAGAGTCGAGACGAATCCTTTCTCCATAACTTTGAATCAAAACATCTTGTAGGTGCCAGTTGTCCACCCATCAAAGAGTCGAGGCACCATCTTCAATGAGGGATTTAATGGATTGCAAAGCAAGTGGTCTGAGCTGAATGATGGTTCTCTAGACCCCAAGAAGAGTCAGTAGAGGCTGAAGCCGACCATATAGAGTCTTTCTTGAGGTACCGGTTGTAGATCCACTGAATCCCAATGCTCCCTGTTCTCTCAGCCACCTTTCAAATCAGCTTGCATGGGGCGCGTTAGCACACGCAGTAGTTTGATTGCTGCTAGCGCGGCGCAGTGAACAGAAGCCATAATTGAGTATAGGGGAATCTCTTGACTATGCAAAAAGATGACTATTATAAAAAACTATATGAAATAGATGATACAAGCTTTGTTGACCTCTTCGACTCGCCGGATAGCTAAGCCTCCTTCCTCCTTCGGCAGGCATATCTTGGCCCATCTAATCAAATGGAAGAATTTATTGTTGTCCATCCCTTTCCATAAGAAGGCGTTCATTAAGCTCTTGATTTTGTGGATAATCGATTTGGGCAAGCCAAAAATCCCTGTCCAATACAGATAAGAACTTTGCATATCCACTTTGACCCAATCCAATCTTTCTGCATAAGATAGAAGTTTATTTTTCCAAAGTCGCAATTTTTTCTTTAACCTGTCCAGAATTGGGGAACAGTGGTGAGCTGACAATCTAGAAGCAATGAGAAGCAGCCCAAGGTAGGTGACAAGGAGTCTGCTCAAGGGGAAGCCCACAATGCTTCTTAGGTTCTTATGCAATGGATCTTCAATACCAACAAGGAAGAGGACTGATGTTTGCTTATTAATAGTCAATTGTTTGCTCATTAATAATCAATCCCGAAGAAGAGGAGAAGGCAGATAGCACATTTGAGATGGATGAGATGGATTTCGCATTGCCTTTAGAGAAAATCATGATGTCATCAGCAAAGGCCAGATGAGTCAACTTGAGGGCCTTCCACTTGGGGGGAAGAAATCAGTAGAATTCTGGTTGGCTCTTTGATGAATGACAATGGATAAGCCTTCCAAGGCAATCATGAATAGCAGGGGGGACAAAGGGCATCCCTGGCGAGTGCCCCTCTGCGCACTGAAGAATCCCATTGTGCTGCCATTGGCCAAGACTGAATACCTAGTGGTTGCAATACAAACCATACAATGCCATATCCACAGACCTCTTGGGGAACCACATTCTAACCTTCATTTCCATGAGATATTCCCATCTAACAGAGTCATAAGCCTTGTGGAGATCAATTTTAAAGATTGCGGCAGGAGAGTCGAAGCCTCGCACAAGGTCATTGCATATCATAATGTTGTCAACAATGTTGCGGCCTTTAATAAAAGCTGATTGCCTGTAGTTTACAAGGCCGTCCACCAGATCATTTAACCTGAAAGCAAGCATCTTGGCAATGATCTTGTTTACGGAGTTACACAGGGAGATAGGTCTGAAATCAGCAATAGAACAGGCACTCTTCTTCTTCAGAATGAGACGAATGTATTTTTGATTTACCTCTTTCAGTTGGGCCGGGTTGTGGTAGAAGCTTGGAACTGCACGGGTAAGATCATCCTCAATGATATCCCAACATGATGTAAAGAATCCCATACTAAATCCATCTGGGCCCAGAGCTTTCTAGGATTGGATGACCTGGACTGCTTGAAGGATCTTGGCATCAGAGGGAATAGCATCCAGTCTTCAAATATCCTTCTAGGCAACCTTTCAAGGTAAGGAAGATCACTGGGGTTAAAAAGCTGAGTAAAATGGTTAACAGCCCCTTTTTGATCCTTGCCACATCTGAAATGGTAAAGCCATCCTGGGTTGATGAGATATGATTCCGATTATGGTACTGACTTGTGAAAGTAGCTAGTATTCTTGTCAACCGACTGAAGCCATCTGATTCTAGGTTTCTGCTTGAAGAAATTTTCCCCTTTAATAATCAAGGAAGCCAGCTTGAGAGAAAGAGCCTTCTTGAATTCAGCAAGGGAGCTACTCATCAAAGGAATCCTAAAGTTTTAAGACACTGGTCCTGAGATAGGAATCCTGTTCCCAATGTTGAAAGGCTTATTTTGGAATATCAAGGGGCTGAATGCTTCCTCCAAACAATAAAAAATGAAGTCCATTATCAAGAAATTGCACCTTTCTTTTTGCATCATTTTTTTGGGTGAATGAATAAATATGTTAACAACACCCCAAAAACAGGGAGAATAAACTTAGGTATCCAAAGGATAAAGCCCGTTTCCTTACAAAACTAGGGCCAAAACCCTAGGAGGAAAACCAAACAAAGAAAAAACAAGCCACCTCAGTTGGTGGCGAGATTCCAAGAGGAAAGGATGAACCAATTTTTATTAATACCTGGGAAGGGGAGGTTAAGGGCATCCCTATTCCACGTACATCGAAAATAAAGCTTCCCAAATTTTTGCAAATGATCTGGATTTGGCCACCCACATGAATATTCCTTTCGAATTACATATGGTACACCGTTACAGCAAAGGCAAGCTTGACAATTGTATCACATGGGGACTTTTCTTTGAACAGCTTGGATATCCACTTCCATTCTTGGTCAAAAGACCGGATCCATTTATTGCTAAGCCAACACTTTCGGAGAATCTTTTCCCAAACTCTTTTGGAGAAAGGATAGTCAAAATAATTGTTGAACGCCTTCTAAGGCCCAACACAAACCACAACTAGCACTTGAAATAATACCCCGGTACACAAAAGAGAACCAAAAGGAAGAGACTGAGTCAAGGCTCTCCATGGTATAAAATTATAATAGGGAGAGTACCCTTGAAGCCGAACCACATTGTACCAGGCTACCTTGTGACTACAGGATGTAACAAACTCCCAAGTGGAAGATGCCGAGAACATACCATTGGTGGAGGCGGTCCAGCAAGTAATATCAGCAATTTTTTGTGGGTCTTCGAGTGATAGTGCCGAGTACTTCCCAAGCCTGCACCAACCGATGTAATGAAGCCCAACCGGTAGACCAAGCCCCATCAGAAATGATGACGTGACAGTAGCAAGTCTATCACGACCAGAATCAAGCTGAATTCTATCTCAATAAGCCATAACTAAAACAACATGAGGATGCCGGTGAACCAGCCAAAGCAGAGTCGAAGTTTCATCATCAATGAGGGATTTGATGGATGGGAGGGTCAATTGTCTATGATGAAGGATAATCCTCCAAACTTGGGGAGATTCGGAGCACTCAGAAACTGACCATATAGAGTTTTTTCTCAGATATTTGCTATAAATCCAATCAACTCTGATGCTCTCTTTTTCTCGGCCACCCGCCAGATCAGCTTTATAATGTAGGCCTTGTTAGCCTCTTTGACTCCAAATACCCAAGCCACCTTCCTCCTTAGGTAGGCAAATCTTGGCCCAGCCAATAGAATTGAAGAAATTATTATTCGCCCCTTTCCACAAAAAAGCACTTGTCAGGCCTTCAATTTTCGGGATAATCGAACTAGGCAGTCCAAATATCAAGGTTGAAAATAAGTAAGAACTTTGGATAACCACCTTGATCAATTACAGTCTCCTTGCATATAATAAAAACTTAGCTTTCGATAACTGAAGTTTTTTCTTAGCTTGTCAGGAATTGGGGAGCAATGTGGTGAGCTAATAGGCTGACCGAAATCATAGGCAAGCCAAGGTAAGTGATGGGCAACCTACCCAAGGGGAAGTTTACAATGCTTCTGAGGCTTTCACGAAGCGGTTCTTCAATGCCAGTGAGGAAGAGAAGGGACTTTTGCTTGTTAATAGCCAGGCTTGACATAGAGCTAAAAGAAAATAGTACATCCGAGATGGAGTTGATTGATCAACTTTCAGCTCCTCTGAGGCATATTTTGAGTCTTGACCACTAGTTGATTATTCTTACTATTTCCCTATATGTATCCTTTGGCCCCAAACCTTTTAGATTTTTCAACATGTGGACTAGTCACAAGGACTTCTGGGGGGTTGCGAAAACTGCTTGGGAAATGATGCTTGTGGAGCCCCTTCAACCCCTGGTTAGCTTTGTTCGAAAATTGAGGGAGGCCAAGTGTGATCTTGCTATCTGGAACAAAAGATCTGTTGGCAATATTCCGAGTGCAATGCAGGAGTGCAGAATGGAGTCAAATGCTGTTCAACTCAGGTTATAGGAGTTAGTGGATGATTGTACTCTTGCTGAAGCAAAAAAAGGCTGTTTCTCGTAAGTTGGCTTAGTTTCTTCAAACAAAAATCAAGAATTAGTTTGTTGAGATTGGGTGATAGAAATACCAGTTTATTCCACAAGTCAATCAAAGCTAGCCAATACCGAAGCCATATTTCTTCCCTATGGGCTAAGAACGGAATTGTTACCATAGATGTTGCAAAGATCAAGAAGATGGCAGAAGATCATTTCTCTCATCTTTATTACCCGAGAGACCTCCTTTCCCTTGAGAGAATGCCTATGGGGTTGTATTATAAAGTCCTCTTTCATGATCAAAGTTCTAGTTTGGCCTCCCTTCTCTCTGAAGATGAGATTCTCAGAGCATTTAAATCCGTAAAAACTTAGAAGGCCCAGGGCCCAGATGTATTCATGTTGAGAGATCGTATGGTCCACATGGATTAGCCATCGTGTGGTTTAGATTAATTTATCTTTATGTCTAGATTCATTGTATTACTGTCTAGATTCATTATACTACTTGTATTGTACATTTGTACTACCTATACTATCCTCATTGTACTACCTATATTCATTCTCACGTTATAAATAAGAGGACATCTGTCTATTGTATGACAAGTCATTTCATTCATTGTTTCTACATGGTATCAGAGCCAAGTTAGGCTCCACCGTCTTTTCTCTTCCCCTCTCCTTTCTTTTTCTTTTTTTCTTACACCATCTCCCAGCGCCATCACCACCTTCCAACACCTACTGCCTCATTATCTTCCACCTCCAGCGCCTCCACCACCTTTCAGAATCTTTTTCCGCCACCTCTAGACTATCGCCGCCATCTACCTAAATCACCGCCGGCTCTAAGGTTATCGAAAATCTTCTTTTTTGATCCTACCATGATCTAGAAGGTTTTTTTTTTTTTTCATGTATCCCTGTTGGTGGTTTGTTTGAGATCAGTCCTTGCATATATATCGATCTACTATTCCTAATTGAATATCGTGTTCTTTGCGGAACTTGATTCTCTTATTCCGTAAACAACAGGATTGGTACATGGCCCATTGCAGTATCCCTGTTGGTGGACTAAATTCTTCCATAAACAATAGGATTGGTACACGCCCATTGCTGGTTATCTAGATTTTTTTATCATGTTTGAAGCATCTGAAATTACTTTTGCTGGGACTGTATCCTTTAAATTGGAAAATTTTACAATTCCTGTTAATACCACAAAATTGGATGGTGGAAACTATTTAATGTGGTCTAGATCCTCCCTTCTTTCAATTACTGCATGAGGACTAGCTGACTATGTTACCGGTACAAAAAGTGTATCAACTGCTGGCGCCACTTTAAAAAGATGGAATGCCAAAAATTCTTTAGTTATGTAGTACCTCCTTAATTCTATGCAACCTTATGCAGTACCTTCTTTCAATCCTTTAGTTTCCGCACCTGTTTCCACAAACCCTGCTCTTCACCTTGATCCGGCTCTAAACTCTGCTTTAGCACTTGAACCGGCAACTACATGCTGCTTCTTGCTGCACCAAGTAACTAGATTTCTCCTCCCATGAAGGTACAATGTCCTGAGGTCGATCTCCGATCTGGATTTCCTGCCCAATCTGCATCGATGGCACCAACGTCTCAGCCATCTCTCTTTTACTATTTTGTCATGTTTATTTCCGTCATTAATAAATATATATAAACAAGACGAGTTTTTTTGCGAAGCTTGTATTTTACTAAGCAAATTCGATCTTCGTATCGTTCGTCTCTTACATGGAGTAGTACTCCTTTTTATATGGTCCATTCTGATGTATGGGGACCAGCCAATACTGTTTCTAACACTGGTCATAGATGGTTTGCCACTTTCATTGATTGCTATTCTCGTACTACTTGGGTATATCTTATGCATCATAAAAGTGAAGTTTTTACATGTTTTTTCTATTTCCATCATATGGTTCAAACCCAATTTGGAGCTACACTCCAGATCCTCCAGAGAGACAATGGATGGGAATATCTCGTTGGGGCCTTTCAGACTTACCTTTGCGATAATGGCATCATCCACTAGACAAGTTGCGTCGACACTCCTGCACAAAATGGTGTGGCTGAACAGAAGAATCAACACCTCCTTGAAGTAGTTCGTGCCTCGATGTTTGCCAAGAATGTTCCACCGCAATTTTGGAGTGATGCCGTTTTTACCGTTGCTTATCTCATAAATCGTGTTCCTACCCATGTCCTCAACCACTGGTATCCTTTAGACTTCTTACTCAATAATACTACCATTATTATCCCTCCTAAGGTCTTTGGTTGTGTGTGTTATGTGTGCAACCATCGATCTTCAGGAAAACTTGAACCCCGTGGTTTTCGGTGTCTTTTTTTGGGTTATTCTCCAACCCATAAGGGATATTGGTGTTACCACCCTCCTACCCATCGCCATTGTCTCCATGGATGTTCAATTTTATGAACCTCTTCCATTTTTTCTTCCGTCCAATCTTTAGGGGGAGTCATTGTTACAAGAAGATGGTCCGATGATTGAATCTATGGCTTCTCCACTTCAGGGGGAGATCATAGATTCATTAGAAAATGTTTCTCTTGTATTACCACCCCTTGATGAAACCTTGGCTGAACCTGACACTGAAGATGAACCACCTGCACTTATACCTATACCCCTGGCCGAAACTGTTGTTGACCCTGTTGATCCTACACTACAGGTTTATACGCGGACCAGACTCAAGAAAGGACATGCCTCTTCTACTACAACTGCACCTACACACATCCCTTCGTCAACTTTGGAACCAGAGACTGACAGAGGATGAGATACTTCAGCCTGGTAAGACTTCTTCTGAGTTTGATTTAAATGTTCCTATTGCTCTTAGGAAAAGTACTAGGTCTTGTACCCAACATCCTTTGTCTTAGTTTGTCTCATATAACTCCCTTTCTTCTTTATATTGTGCTTTTGTTTCTACATTGTTGTCTGTGTCCATTTCTAAACATTGGCAGGATGCTGTTAAAGATGTGAAATGGAAAACAACAATGGTTGAGGAGATGAATGTCTTGAAAAAAAATGAGACTTAAGAACCTTGAAAAAAAATGAGACTTGGAATTTGATAGACCTTCCGACAGAAGAAACCGGTTGGGTGTCAGTGGGTCTTTGCCATCAAGCAGAAAGAAGATGGTTTTGTAGACAGATACAAGGCCAGACTTGTTGCTCGTGAGTTCACTCAGACATATGAGACTGATTACCAAGGGACATTTGCACCAATGGGTAAAATGACCACTATTAGGGTAATTTTAGCATGTGCTGTTTATCTTGACTTGGATATGCAACAATTAGATGTCAAGAGTGCTTTCCTCCATGGAGAACTAGAAGAGGAAGTCTACATGGATTTCCGTCTAAGATTTGAATCGTTTGCTACTACAGGAAAAGTCTACAAGTTGAAGAAATCTTTGTATGGACTAAAACAATCTCCTAGGGCCTGTTTTGGACGATTCCACCGAGCTATGATATTTGCCGGGTACAAACAGAGTAATGCTGATTATACCCTATTCATCAAACATATGCATGGTAAGATCACTGTTATCACTGTTCTCATTATTTACGTTGATGATGTTATCTTTACGGGTAGTGATGATGAGGAAATCAAGCATCTGAAAAACTTTATGGGCAAGGAGTTCGAAGTTAAAGACCTTGGAAAGTTGAGATATTTCCTTGGTATTGAAGTAGCATATTCCACCAAGGGTATTTTTTCTGTCTCAAAGGAAGTTCATACTTGACCTTCTCACAGAAACAGGTCTCTTAGGGTGTCGGCCATGTAATATACCAATTGACCCAAATGAGAAATTGCAAGGAAAAGTAGGTACACCTGTAGATAAAGGAGAGTATCAACGATTAGTGGGTAAGTTGATATATCTGTCACATACCCGGCCTGATATAGCATTTGTAGTTAGCTTGGTGAGTCAATTTATGCATGATCCGTACTCGTCACATATGGATGTTGCATAGTTGTCAAGGCGACAAGGCGATCCAAGGCAATCCAAGGCTTTTGGGGCCATCCTGGGCGCCTAGGCGCCCGCCTAGGCGTTGCCTAGGCGACCAAGGCGTTCCCAGTGCATTTTTTTATTTCTAAAATATTAATGTTTATATATATGCAACATTCTACATAAATAATCAACATTTAAGACATAACTTCATTAATATGTGGTGTGGACCCAAGTTTACTAATGTACACTAAGACCTGGGATTGTGTCTAGAGTTAAGTAAACAATTATTTATGACTAACATTTGCGTACTTTTAACGAATTTGATAGGAGCGTAACTTTTTTAATATAGTTCGGATTCAAGCAATCTCGAATTCGTTGCAAAGCTAGCATAATCAGCTTTCCAACAAATCCGAGATTGCTTGAATCCAAATTATAATGAAGGAGTTACACTCCGGTCAAACCTTGTTCGGAATACGGGAATGCTGTTTAAAGTCGTCTGAATGCAAATTATTTTTTGGGCATCAAAGCAAAAGATTATTTTGGCGCACTCTTGGTTTTTAGTGATGATTTATTATAATAAGATTTATAGAATTTTTATATTTAGAAAAAAGCCTAGCATTTAAAAGTTGAAAATCGCCCTCGCACCCAAAAATATGGTTTTTGTTCTTGAACAGGGGGGTTGACTTTTTTTCCTTCTGGATTTTGAATTTTAGACTATTTTTATTGGATTCAAATAGGGGGGTATTTGCTTATTTATGAATAATATCTTAAGTAAATTAAAGAAACATTTACTTAAATGATATTAGTCATAAATAAGTAGTGCCTGATAAATGTTGTTCCTGTCTGGCCTGGGCAAGTACTGCCTGATAAATGTTGTTCCTGTCTGGCCTGGGCGACCACAAGGCGCCCTGGCGCCCAGGCCTGTACAAACCGCCCGGACGCCTAGGCGACGCCTTGACAACTATGACTACTTGATGTTGTGTTTCAGATTTTGCACTATCTCAAATCTGCCCCCTAGAAGATGAATATTACTCTCTTTTAGGGGTCACTTCAGAATAGATGCCTAAACCGATGCAGATTTGGCTGGAAATCCAGATCGGAGATCAACCTCAGGATATTGTACCTTCGTGGGAGGAAATCTAGTTAGTTGGAGCAGCAAGAAGCAGCATGTGGTTGCCCGTTCAAGTGCTAAAGTAAAGTTTAGAGCCATGGCTCAAGGACTCTGTGAGTTATTATGGTTAAGGGGATAACTCCAGGATTTGGGTTTTCGTTCTACAAGACCTATGAGGTTGTTCTGTGATAATAAAGTTGCGATCAGCATTGCTCATAATCCAGTACAACATGATCGGACCAAACATGTAGAAATTGATCGTCACTTTATCAAGGTAAGTTGGAGAGAGGACATGTCTATGTTCCCTATGTTACCTCTGGTGATTAGTTGGCAGATATCTTCACCAAAGGACTCCCAGGGAAACAGTTTCATCATTTGTTATCCAAGTTGTGCATGACAGATATACACGCCCCAACTTGAGGGGGAGTGTTGAGAGATCGTATGGTTTACATGGATTAACCATCGTGTGGTTTAGATTAATTTATCTTTATGTCTAGATTCATTGTCTAGATTCATTATACTATTGTCTAGATTCATTGTACTAGTATTGTACATTTGTACTACCTATACTAACGTCATTGTACTACCTATATTCATTTTCACATTATAAATAAGAGGACCTCTGTCTATTGTATGACAAGTCATTCCATTCATTGTTTCTACAATTCAGTATGGGTTTTTTTTATCTTAGCAACATGAGATATTATCAAGGTGGACCTTCTTTTGGCTGGCCAAAGTTTCTTTTCCAACTCAGCTTAAGTGAGAGAAGTGAACCAAACTTTCTTGTGTCTTATCCCAAAGATGGAGGGTGCTTGCTCCATTGTGATTTTAGACCCATCTCCCTATGCAATACCATTTATATGATCATTGCCAAGATCCTTACCTATAGGTTGGAAGAAGTTGTTGGTGGCGTTGTTAGCCTAATTCAGTCGGCCTTTTTATCCAAGGATGAAATATTGTAGATAACATCATGATATGGTAATGATCTTGCTCGGGGATTTGATAAAAGGAATCACTCTCTAGCTATTATTCTTAAGCTTGACCTTCACAAAGCTTACGATCATGTGAGATGGGAAGCCATTCATGTCTTTTTCCTTGGATTTGGAAGTCGGGTGAGGTGGGCGGTAAACAAGGTCGGGTCAGAGGTAGGGAGGGGTTGGATATGGGTCGGGTTTACCAGTTTCGCATCTGGGTTAAGGCAAAGGGGTGCTAGACCAGGGTGTGGAATCGGTTGGGCCGTTTTTAAGGGTAAGGGCCGACCACCGGTTTGGTTTTTCCTATACATATAATTCAAAACATGCTTTGGGATTTTAGAATGGATGTTGGGGTAGGGCCATAGTTGTCAAAGCGTTGCCTAGGCGCCCAGCCAGCCTTGTGACGACTTGGAAAATCGGGTGCCTTGGTCACCTGGGCGGGTGGCTTAATCGCCTAGGTGGGCGCCTTGGTCGCCCGTCAGGCCTCCAACGCCTTGGTTCGCCTTGGCGCCTTGACAACTATGGGTAGGGCTTGTCTCAGAATAGCAAGGAGGGGGAAAGGGAGCGGAGATTTCTTCGGCGGGCAACAGGGGGCTGCAGATAGAGGGTTGACTCTTAGATTGAAGAAGATTAGTAAGTGCTTTCTCACTTAGAGGGATTGTCATCCGAAAGGAAATCGTCCTCCTTCGTAGATCAGAGCTTAGCCTTGTCAGAGATATCCATGGCTTTGAACCAATTACAGGTAAGTAGGCTTTCAGAGACTAGATTTGAATCTTTTAAGTTGACTAGATTTTTGAGGGCTAAGCCCTCTGGATGTGCTGCCTCGTCAGCTTCATCTTCTCCACTGAACTCTCCCCTGTCTGCAACCCTAGGATCGTTGCTATTCTCCACAATGGGTCTTTGCCTCCATTTCGATCGTGTTTGAGTGGAGGTTTTCCAAGCTGAGGGGTCCATTGTAGAGCTCACTGCAAGGCCACATGAACCAGTACCATGGCCAAACACTTAGCATGTAGTACACAACGGAGGTTTCCAGTCATATTTCACCTACCGCCTCCTCCAGATTTGCCTTTCATCAGATCAAATGGTGAAAAAATCTGGGAGGGGAGCATCAGCTCGAACATCAATAGCAAGGCGGGATTGAGCTTTAGTGCATTTTTCTGAGAACAGGGGAATGCCAATGACTGAACCAATCGAACTGAAGGCTTCCATAGGTGGAATGGAAGCCTTGGCAAAGAGATCCAGATAGGCTTACCCGCAACATACTAGATCCTTTTTTCCAGAATGCTCAACTTGTCATCTTCATCAGCAAAACAGAAAACATAAGTGCCATTATCGGCAACGAAAGTTTCCACTTCTTCAGATAATTTCCGTTGTCGTAACAAGGACTTTTCCACCAACTAAAAAAGAAGCCTTCTTCCTACAAATTGACCCACCAACATATTGGACCATTTGGAAATCTCTTTTGAAAAGGAGCTATCATGGCAGTATTCCACCTGAAGCTCTTCTTCCAGCATAGGAGCTTTGAAATGAAGGGAGAAGCCCTCTCCAAGCGATAGAGGGGCAGAATCAAATAGAGCATTCCAACGACCTTTTCTAGCATTTGCAAACAAGCTATTCTCAACAAGGGGCACTTCTCTGAGTTCACCCTCTTCTAGTAGATGAGATGATGGAGGCAGGGCTGGGATTGGAGCAGATGGGGGAGGGGGAGGTGGAGGGGGAGGGGGAGGGGCCATGGTTTGATGATGGCCGGCCATGGGATAAGGGCTGGCTCAAACAAATTATGAAGGTGGGTTCCCCATCATGATATTGAAAGCTGATGATATCCTCTTTACTATTGATTCTACGCAAGTTAGTCTTTTCTTTTTGCATCATTGCAGAATCTACGGTTAAAGAGGTCAGTGCTGTAGCTATTGCAAGTCTTGGCTTTAGGGTGGCATCTGATTTTCAATTATGATCATCATTTGAACGGCTGTATCAAGTGTTTATGGGATAGCTTGAAAGTCAACTTCTCTATGGTATATTTTTGTGATCAGTTAATTCACTTCAAATTTCATGATTGCTTAAAGTTAAATGATATTCATTTAACTGCTGTATATGCTCTAACTCATCTAGTGAGTGGAGGGTCCTATGGGATTTGTGTAATATCTCTCCCTTCATAGGTAGCAGCCCTTGGAGCATCATTAGGGACTCTAATGTGGTTAGGTTTGCTAATGAGAAGGTGGGGGTCATTTTGATGAGATATCCATGGGCGAGTTCTGGGCTTGTCTTGATTCCATGAGGATGGAGGATCTCAAATGGGTGGGGATGAAGGTCACCTGGAACAATAGGAGAATAGGTGATCAGAGGGTGTTGGCAAACTTTAGAGAGTTGGTCAATGATAGTTGGTCATCAACATTCAGCTCTTTCAAGGCCTTCTTTGTCTCATCTAGGGTTTTGGATCATTGCCCAATTCTCCTTACTATTACTCCTTTTGTCTCTTTTGGCCCAAAGCCCTTCAGGTTTTTTGATATGTGGATAGCTTACGTGGGGTTTCTAGGCAATGTGAACAATGCTTGGGAGAAGCCCCCTAAGGAAGTCCATTGCCTCCGTGTTAGGTTTGCCCAGAAGCTCAGAGAGGTCAAGCAAACTGTAGGAGGCTGGAACCAAATTTCCTTCGGCAACACTTTTAGGGTTGTTCAGGATTGCAGAGAATACTAGAAATCTGTTCAGCTTAGTCTTCAAGCCTCTACAGATGATCTTACTCTTATGAAGGACGGAAAGGAGTAACCATTTGGTTGGCTTTTTTGGTGTCTCTGGAGGAAAGTTTCTTCAAGTAGAAATCCATAATCAATTGGTTGAGATTGGGGGATCGGAATACCGGCTATTTCCACAGGTTTGTGAAGGCAAACCATAGCAGTTGCTTTATCTCCTCCTTGAGATCTGATGATGGATCTATCATCTCTAGAGTTGTTGACATCAGGCAGACAACAAAAGACTGTTTCACCAACATTATTGATTGAGCTCTCTTCCTTTGCTAGAGGATTTCTTGGGGCCTGTTCGATAATGTTTTATCTCCAGATCAGCAAGTAAGTCTAGATCCTTGGGCTGATCAGATCTATGAAAGCCCAAAAGGCTCCGGGCCTTGATGGCTTCAGCATGGGTTTTTTTTCTTGGCAGTCTGGGACATTATCAATGCTGATCACTTATTGGTTGTCAATGGCTTTTTCTCCAACCCTGATCAACTGTAGGAGGTTAATCAAACTTTAACTTTTGTATGCCTTATCCCTACAAAAGAGGGTGCATGTTCCTTATTTGACGTCAGACCCATGGCTCTATGCAACACTATCTACAAGATTCTTGCTTACAGGTTGAAAGGAGTCGTTGACGGGTTAGTCAATCCCAATCAGTCTGCATTCATTGAGAGGCGGAACATTGGGGACAATATTATACTAGGCTCCGATCTTGTCAAAGGTTTTGATAGAAAATCCCATCTGCCGATTGCTCTGTTGAAGGCCTCCACAAAGCTTATCACAATGTCAGATGGGAATTCTCCGTTGATCTTTTCTCCAGAATGCACTTTCCGGTCTGTTTCATTCATTGGATATTCTCTTGCATCTCCTCGGCAAGGTTCTCGGTCTTAGTTAATGGAAGCCCGATTAGTTTTTTCGTTGATGTGCAGAGTATTAGGCATGGATGTCCTATGCCCCTTTCTTGGTTACGTTTATTTTGGAAAGTTTATCTAGATCTTTGCAGATCAGTGCTGAGCATAAAGATCTCGACTTGTTTCCTCAGTGCAAAGCTCTCAAGCTGACTCATCTAGCCTTGCCTTTGTGGACAATATCATGATCTTCTCTAAAGGTTATTCCATGTCTATATCATCCATATCTTTTGTGCTCAGTTCCTTTGGTTCCATGTTGGGCCTTTCCATCGACAAACAAATGTCCATCTTCTTTGCTGGGGTTGATGAACCTCTTTGAGAGAACCTCAGGAGCATTGCGGGTTTGCCTATGAGGTCTCTTCTGGTTACTTATTTGGGCCTCCCTTTGATCTCTTCTAGGCTATTAATCCACAAATTGTTTCAGGATTCTGACAGACTTTGGAAAAGACTCCAGCTTTGGAAAACGATATTTCTGTCTTATGCTGGTCAGTTTGAGTTAGTGAGAGCAGTTAGGCAAAGTTCCTACTTGTGAACTGGAATCTTCCTGCTGCTCTCGAAAAGCCATAGTGAGTCCTTTAGTCTTCCCAACTCGTTTACCTAGAAGATAGAATCCTTAATGGGTGCCTTTTTTTGGAAAGGGTCAGATAATAACAATTTCCTTAACTCTCTAGGTTGGGCTAAAGGTGTGCTTGCCAAAGGAGGAAAAGTGGTTTGGGTTTTCACTGTGTACAGGAGGTGAATAAAGATTGTATTCTCAATTTGATTTGGAGAGTGGAAGCTAAGAAGAAAAGCATCTGGATAGATTTATTTTAGATGCTTGAGGAGGGACTCAATATGGTTGGTTTTTACAAGTCATGATTCTTCCTGGGCCTGGAGGAAAATCCTCCACAATAGGCACCTAGTCTACCATTCTATCAAAACCCAAATTTATGATGGTCCTCGACGATTCTCTAGTTGGACAACTAGCAGTTCCACGACATTTTGGTTCTCTCCTAAGGTGAAAGTATCCGTCTTGATTCAGGCCATGATAGATTGGCTATCATTTCTTAATTTATTTCAGACAGGTCTTAGTGCTCTGTTGGGCTTCTTCCCTCCGGCTGGCTCAAGCTTGGGCAGTTTTGGATTCTATCCCTAGAAGAGCTCCAAAGAGTGGTGACCTTATCTGTTGGTCTAGTACAATGGATTGTTTTTGGCTTCGTCTGCTTTGGAGCTTGTGACATCGAGAGCTCCCAACTTTTGGACTTAAACTACTATGATGGATGCACTGGACCTCAATCCATTATGTGGTTCCTAGGTTTGATATAGTGTGGTTTCTAGGTCACTCTCCTCGCCATAGTTTCATATTATAGAGGGCGATGACCCACTCCTTTGTACTAGGTCCTTTCTCTGCGACAAAGGTATCATCTCCAACTCTAGATGTGGGTTTTGTTGGGCTTCGAAGGAAGATGTTCATCACTTATTCTTGTCCTTTCATCAATCATATTTGGGAGAAGATTCTTGGGAAGTGCTGGCCTTCTAGAAGACACATTCAGGACTTTGACTAAGAGTGGAAATGGATGACCAAGAAATTCAGAGACAAGCCCCCCAGTGATATAATTGGCAAGCTTGCCTTCTATGCGACTATTTATCACATCTTGTTTGAGAGGAACCTAAGAATGTGGTTGTCCAACTCTAGATCATTTTCCCGAATCTGGGAGGCCATTGTTTTTTAATGTTTGTGGAACTGTCCTTCATATCAACAGACCTTTTCCGGACTCGGTTATGAATAGGTTTATTTTGTCTGCTTGGGATTTAGCTACCCAAATCTAATGTGGATGGCTCCCCCTCCCCCCTCCCCCCTCCCCCCTCCCACCTCCCCCCTCCCCCCTCCTCTCTCTCTTTGGGTCTTGTTAATACATTTATTCACCAAAAAAAAAAAAAAAAATCAATCAAGTAGCATAATCATAGAATATAATAGTATATAAGAGAATCTGTATCCTCAAAGTACTCAAGAAATAGTGGAATATTTGTAAGGCCCAGACAGCCTGATTGGGAGCCTGTATTTGCATCACATTAGTGATTCACATGACCCTTTTTTTTTTTGGGTGGGGAGTGGCGCTGCAAAATATTTGTCTTTTGGGGAGAAGAACCTGAAACAATGGAAAAGCGAAAAGCTAAGTACGTGGTTTAGATTGAACACAGAAGCAGTGTAAAGCCATGGTGGCAACTACCAAGAAAATCCCATGTGACGAAGAAGCTTCATTATATAATAACAAGAGTAACACCCTCAGCAGCAAGTCGTATATTTCATGCTAGAAGCAACACAGAGGGATCTACTCCCATTTTTTCATACGAGGACAAGATTTTTTGGTGGCCTGAATGGCTGTCTTCTGTGCCCGGAATATTATGCTTCATCCAGAAGACTAGTGAAAGCAAACAATGCCTAGTTGAATGTTATCCTAGTACCACCTGGGTGATGCCGAGACAGCCAAGGTGCCTGCCTTTCTAATATGTAATAAGATGCTTAACCGCCCAGACCCCCCAGTCTCGCCTTGTTGCTGAGGGACGCTTTGACAACTATTACCGAGAGTGAGAGAGAGAGAACCAAGAAAGGGGGGAGAATTATTGTATATCACAACTCATTCTTTACTTATAGAAAAGAAAAGAGTCACAAAAAGAGTCAGGATTCGGGATAAACAGGTGCTGTGGCCCCAGTTCGTTAGCATTCCGCCCTTCAAACTTGGCTACACTAGAAGTCGTCTTTCAACGCCAAACTCTATTCTGCCTTCACAACACGTTCCTAAGCGCTTGGTGGGGGCGGGTGTCAACAATACAAGAGAGTCCGTCCAAGTAGGAAACTCTAATAGAGTCCAAGAAGGAAACTGTAATTCTAATCTAAACAAAGCTGGAAAGAAAATAAACAGTACTAATTAGGTGACACCTTGACTAACGAAATCAATAAACTTAACAGATACAAATCTACTTCTACTGCCACACTAAGATTAAGTTACAACTAAACTAGAATTGGAATTTGAGTCCTAATTCAATGTTTCTCTTTAGTTTAGTATCCTCTGACCTGAACTGACTAACAGATCTTAAAGGAGACCCTATGTGGACCCACTTAAGAAACCACCTCCATGACCTGAACTTACTAACAGATCTCAAAGGTGATCCTATGTGGACCCCACTTAAGCATCCACCTCCATGACATATAATGGAATTCTTGCTAACATGTACAGCATCAATAGCTCTAATTGGAAATTGTCTGTGGTGGTTTGCTAATGAAACAATGGCATTATGATTTGAAGCTTGTGGCACAGAAGTTCAGAATTTGGACCCATGCCTGGGATCCATTATGTTTAATGTCTTACATGGGAATAAGAGCATGCACGCTCACATGGATGTCTGTGATAGATACATGAAGATCATAAGGTTTGTGGTTTACATCGGTTTTGGGGTGGAATGCATGAAGGTCGAATTTCAATCATTTCTCATTTTTAGAATAAAATGTTTCTATAATATCAGTTTTGCCCCTCTTATCTTCTATTTTTTACCTTTAAAACCCTACACTATATGTATATTTTCACTTATAACATTACAAACCTAGGAAATATGGCCTGGGATGTAAAATGTGGTGATTATCTAGGCATCAAGGCAGCTTGTGACTCTCCTGGCTTTCCTTGGCCTCATGACAATTTTGATGTTGGCCCTTCTTTTGTCATTTGTGAAGGTGGTATGGAGTTATTACTTGGGGCTGTTTTAGGTTCTTTGGCTCAAATTGTTGTGACACAAGGTCTCTTAACTTCATTGTTCCATATGATTGACTTCGGCCCAAAGGGGAGCCTCCTTTGGAAGACTTTGGCCTTGGTCCTGTTAAGTAATTAGAGGGGTTTTGAATGCAAGAGTAGATCAATGCAGAGGTTTATGCTGATGGTTGAATAACTCTCCCATGGTCTTCTTGTGCTGTGAAAGAATTTATTGGTGGGAAGAGGCATCAGGATGTTGGCATGCTGCTAATTGGAGGTTCATCCTGGTAGATGACAACTCATGTATTTTATTACTGTTTTCTTTAGTATATTCTGATATTTGAGGTTCGTGTTGTGTCAAGAGTTGGCCTGGTTTTTCTTATTTTGTCACCTTTGTGGAAGATCATTCTTGATCAATGTCACGTGTCTATATTTGTTAAAGGATCGTTCATATTTTTTTATCTGTGATTAACCTTTATTTAATGAAATAAAGTCTCAGTTTTATATTGTTTTCAAAATCTTTGTTCTAATAATGCTCTTGAGTATACTCGAAGTGAAATTTCATTGTTTTGTTATGAGCATGGTATTATTCATCTTACCAGTTGTTCTTATTCTCCTCAGCAAAATAGTGTTGCTGAATGGAAATACCAACACTTGTTAGAGGTTGCCAGTTCTTTACTTTTCATATGAACATGCCAAAATTTATATTTTTGGGACGATGCTGTTTTGACATCGTGTTATCTTATTATTCGCATCTTCTTCTGTTCTTCTAAATCAGTTGCCAATTTCTATCCTTTTTCCTCATCTCCATTGTTTTCTTTGCCTTGTACCTTTGGTTGTAAATGTTTTGTCCATGATCTTTATCCTGGTCTTGGTAAGTTGTCTCCTTGAACTTTTTCTAGTTGGATATTCTAGGATTAAAAAATGGTATCGTTAAAATAACCCTATTTCTCGATGCCAGTTTATAAGTGCTGATGTCACTTTTTTTGAGGATACACGGTACTGTTCAGATTCCGTCTGTGCTACCAAGGCGTCTCCCCCTATTCCTTTGCTGGTTTCATTTACTGAGCCTTCTTCTGCATCTGGGCTTGCTCCTCTTCAAGTTTACAAACGGCAGCTTCAACCATCTTCTCTGGTTACTGCTGTTCCATCTACATTGCCCCCTGCCCTGTCAGATTCTTCATCTGAAGATCTTTCCGTTTCTTTCAGAAGGAACTCATACATGTACGTAGAAATCCAATACAACTTATCTCATTGCTTAGTATGTTTCTACTTCTCATTCCGTTGTCCTTGTTATGATATGTCATTAGGGGGAGGGAACTCTAGGGATTAGCGCTAATCTCGATACCCGATAGCTCCTCTCCCTCCTTTTATTTTTTGGTTTATGCTTCTTTTACCATTTTAGGGCTATGTGCCTTTATATATTGAATGGAATGGGATTGCAACATGTTGATGAGACTCCCAAGAATTACAGCAACCTCTCCTTCTCCTCCTCTCTATTTTCTTCTTTCTCTCTATATTTTACATGGTATCAGAGCTTGATCTCTAAGCACTTTAATCGTGTTCGATACTTCCTTCATTGTTCTTTTATTTTTTATTGTTACCTGTCCAAACTTTCAGTTTGCATTTCTAATCAAGAGGGGGTAAGATCACCCCTGTTTTCGATTGTAAAATATGGATTGATGAATGTGGCTGAATCGATGCAAGATCGAGTAAGCCCTTTTTGGCGGTAATATTTTGAACTGATTAAGACTGAATCGAGATCTGTTTTGTAGCTGTATTGATCTGATTTGTGCTTGACGTCGAGATCGATAATTGCTGAATCAAATGTTTTGCCTGAATTGAGATCTGTTTTGTGATATCTGGTCTGTGTACAATTAATTATTTGTTTGTGATTTCATCGAGTGAGTGACTCGATTTTTCTGGTTTCTCTTTTTGCTTCTTGGTTGGCTGAACCAGAGTGTTGACAATTTTTTTTTTTTTTTGGAGTTTTTTTTGCATCTTGGTTGGCTGAACGCAGTGTTGATATTGTTTTCTGAAGTTCTTTTTTGCATCTCGGTTGGCTGAACCAAGTGTCCTATTGCTACTCTCTGAACCGAGTGTTATCAAGATCAATTTTTCCTGACTTGTTAGCTCGATTAAGGTCAATGGCTGAATCCAAGACCATTGTGTTGTCTCTTCTTCATCCAGTAGGATTACAGAGAAGAAACTGGAAGGACTTGATAATTTCCAGCAGTGGCAGAAAATTGTTAAGTCAGTTTTCATAGGGCGGGATCAACAGATTCACTTAACACAGACTGCATCTTGTACAGACACTAAATTGGACACAGTTGATGCCCGGATTTTGGGATAGTTGTTGAATTCTATGGATAACTCTCTATTATGGACCTTGTTTACCCGCATTGATACTATTAAGGAATTGTGGGAGTATTTGAATATTTTGTATTTTGGTCACAATAATTTGTCTCGTAATTATGAGTTGTCTCATGATTTTTAACGGGTGGATCAGAAGGGTCACCGGGGTCACCGCTTCACTCAATATTGTGCTGATTTTAAATGGATGTACGAGGAGCTCTACTCTCTAATTCACGTCTCAGTAGTCCCTCACTCCTCTCTCCTCTTTTCTTCTTCACTTCTCTTCTTCCTATCTTCTCTTTGGTTTGGTTTGAGCATGATCTGATTTTTACTCTAGGTATTGTTTCAAAGCTCATAAACTGGAGTACAAATTCCTTACATGTATCAGAAATAACAATTTAATAATACTAATGAAATTATTTCTTGATTAAAGGGGTGCCTGATATTTTGTTGACCGATAATAGGGTAACAAGTCTTATAGTGCTAGGCTTCTATGGTTCTTCTGTTTACCTTATTGCGAATTTATGAGTAATTAAATTCACCTAATCTCTCATGCTGGATTGTCTTGGAATCTGAGATTTAGTAGGGGATTGAGAGATTAAAACAGTACAATTCTTTTGATCTCTTTCAGAAGATTTCATCATTTCAGATTGTTCAGATCCAAGATTGTGGTCTACTGATGCTTTGATAGAATAACCCCTTGTCTCTTTTATAATCCAACATTATGTAAATTAATCCTTTTCTTGCAAAGTATGCAAATTTCTGCTCCCCCATATATGTGCATGTGCACAGCCCGCATTCAATGAAGTTAGATGAGCAATCTCAAATATAAAAAACACCCTCCCCACCACCTATATAAGGAACCAATGGGAGAATCGCCTATCTCTCTCTCTCTCTCTCTCTCTCTCTCTCTCTCTCTCTCTCTATATATATATATATATATATATATATATATATATATATATATAATTTTGATAACATGATATTTTCTGGGATCTTCGAAGTAGGTGTTCCCTTTCACATATGTGGTCTCTGTGCTTTTATCTGGTACCCACCCAAAAAAAAAAGTACTTCCAACTATATGATGCCTTTTCTGGAATTTTTTTTTTTAGGTTCTTTGCTGGACATGTGGATGGTATGATGAACAGAATTATATTCTTGTGAAGTTTGTCTGCATCATGGGTGGTTTATATAGGGAATGGATGATGGGATCTTAGAATGGTGTCACCCTGCAACTTATTATGAAGGTTTGCTTCTCTAATTGCTCTTTAGCTGCTTTGTAGAACTCACACGTCTCTTAAGACTACATCAGTTAAATCCAGTGGAATTTTGTGCCTAAAGCTCTTTTCTTCCCTGAGTTGGTAAGGTAATAGCTTTCCCTTTCTGCGGGGGCGATCAAAATCTTGTACTTAGATTTGTGCTCGATGGATAATCCAGGCTTTTTGGATTTTGAGGTATTTTGTAGAGATGCCTCAAAGAATCAATGTTCAGGCTAGAAGTGCATTAGGTTATATGGGTGAGGAAATTTCGATGAGGACAGGCTAAATTGGTCTTCTGTGCTCTGACTTATAGTTCTTCAGTTTATCTACAGTTTGTGGAGGAGGACAAATGCAGGAGTATCCTAAGATTCAATTTGGATGGCGAGGGATTGCTCCACTTAGAGTCAATTTGTATATATTGGGGGCAATATTATAATTTCATTTTTTTTGGGTGAATAAATGTATTAACAAAACCCATAAGAGGGGAACCAAACTCCTTTTTTTTTTTTTTTTAATTAGTTGTGTGGTCTTAATAGTGGTCGTGTAAGGGTAATATTTTGCCCTTTTCTTTTCTTTTAAAAGATGAGTCCAAGCATGCATTATTAGAAGCTGTTTGCTGGTGCTTGTAGTGAACAATAACTTTGTCTATAGCTGAATTATTTTCTGTTAATGTTTCATGGTAAATATTTGGGCATAGTCAAAGATATATACTATTAGTGTTGACTAGTGTAAGAACTATGAGGGGGTCAAGGCAGTGAATTTCCAATTACAATTGGGTGACATCAAGGATTAGCTTTAAGCCTTTATTTGTTTGCATTTATCATGGATGATTTAACCAGATTCATTCAAGATGAGGTTCCTTGGTCTATGCCTTTTGCTGACGATATTGTTTTAGTGAATGAGACAAAAGCAGGGATTAATGTCAAGTTGGAGTTATGGAGATCAATCTTGGAATCTAAAAGGTTTTATGATAAGTAAAACAAAAACGGAGTATATAGTTTGTAATTTTAGTCACACAGACACTAGGACGGATTATGAGGTAGTGAAAATTGATGGGAGGGAGATTCTGTAAAGTGATTTTTTAGGTATCTAAGCTCAATCATAAATAAAGAAGGTGATATAGATTATGATTTTTCATAGAGAAATATGATGGATGGAGTGGGATGGTGCGTCTGGAGTATTGTGTGATTGATGTATTCCTTTTAAATTAAGGAATATTTTATAGGACAATCATTCGACTGGCTATGCTGTTTGGTGCAGAATGTTAGGCAGCTAAGAAACATCATATAGATGAACTCTGTGTAGCTGAGATGAGGATGTTGAGATGGATGTGGCAAAACTAGGAAAGATAAAGTAAGTAATTAATATAGGACTGATTTGAGTTTGGTTGGTTTGGCCCAGATTTGTATCTTTCGGTTCAATCTGGTTCATTATTGAACTACATTGCTGTTCATGTGACTGGTAGCACATGAACAGTAATCACCCCTCCAACCGCCTTAAAATCAGCACTCATGGATATCTTTTTTAGGCATGTGCTTACGGAATTCCTGAATTTCTGGAACTTTATCTTTAGCCACTTGTGGGGATCTTAGGATTATTTATTTTTATGTAATCAAGATTGGATTAATTTTATGAAGTCCTTTCTTTGCAAGTTTGTTTCCAGCTTTATTAATTATATTAGGAGTTTTCTTCTTACTATGCAGTTGGAGAAGATTTGTCTTGGTTTATTTTCAAGTTTCCTCTACTGTTTGATTCTTTCCTATTAGTTGATTTAACTTAGGATTCTCCCAAAGGATATACTAAGTTTCCTTTTCTATTTGTATCAGTTATCTTTATTGATTGAGTCACTTTAGGAAAGTCATCTTATCCAATTGATGGGAGGTTTTAAGAACTATTTTATTTCTTCTTTAGTTTTATTTAAAGCCATGTAGGCCTAAGCTCGCCCCACGATTTGATGGAATGATTTTGAAGTGGAAGTTGTTGCCTCTTCCTCTCTCTTTTCTCTTTTCCCTACAAATCACTATTACCAAGTACTTTTCAGTCTCAAGAACAGCCCTTTGTTTTCCCCATTCTTCTCCTCCTCCTCTTATTGACTCCATTAGCTCATCATCAGTAGATCTATCCCATCCCTTGATTCGCACCAAGAATAACCTTATTAGAACTGATTTGGGAGTAGCTCCAATACATGATAAGCTATGAGAAAGTTGTTTGAGGTGGCATGGTCATGTTCAATTGCGGCCTTTAGATGCTCCAGTACAAAGGAGTGATTTAATTCAGATTAATGGAACTAAAAGAGTCAGGGGCAGACCTAAAATGACTCTAGGAGAGGTGGTGAAGAAAGCCATGCATAGCTTTGGTCTTGTATCCTATGCATAGTTCGAGGAGTCGGTCGAAACCGACTTATCTCGGTTTTGCAGCTAACCGAGACGAGACCCAACCTCGGTACTAAAATGTCCCCGGTTTCGACTGGAGTTGATTGGTTTTAACCTGGTTTCGACCAGACCTGGTTCAAACCAGCATTATAAATGATAATTTTTTATCGAAACTTGTCATTTTTTGCAGGTTTTGACTAAAACATCATGTTTGACTCTACAAGATGGTTTCAACATTTTTGAGTGAAAATCTTCAACTACCTTCGATCTTTTAGAAGTTTCTTGTCTAATTCTTCTTCCAAATCATCAAGAACTTATTTCCCTCAAGTTCTAGCTCTTGAAGGTATACCCACCTTTCTCCAAATTTTATTTTTGGTAGAATTAGTATGTATGTAAAGGTGTCCATTCAATCTTTTATATGTTGGTATGGCCCGATCTACGACTCCACGAGTCGGATTAAATGTATTAAATGGATTAAACTTATATTGTTTTAATTACATAATTTCATGTATAGTTATTATATTTTAGTTAGATGATATTAATGCTTAATAGTTAGGTTCATAGGGTTTAGTTTGCTAGTGTACAACAATATTCAGCCATCAACGTATACTAGCAAACTTGGGTCCACACCACGTAACATCATTTTGGATTTTTTTAAAACTAATATTGGAAATAAATGTAAAAAAGTTAAAATATGCTGCAAAAAAAAAAAGAAGAAAGAAACACTTCTAGACCTCGAAACCAAGATTTCGAGTTGAACCGGGAAAAATCCCAGGTTCGACCGAAACCAGGTTGAAACTTAGGACATTTAGGTTTCGAAGCTGGTTGAAATCGGCCTCGAAACCAACTCCTCAAACTTTGCAAGTATGACTTCGAATAGAGCTTATTAGAGGGTAAGGAGGATCCTTATAGCCAACCCCATTTAGTTGGGATAAAACTTTGTTATTGTAGTTGTAGTTGTCACTTTATTATCTTATTTCTCCTGTCAATCTCATTTCATTATTCTCTACTCTCTTCCTTAGATTTCCATTTTCTAGTCTAAAATTTCTTTCTTTCATTTTATAATGATTTTATATTTCACAACTCCCTCTTTTATAACATAGGAGATGTGCCTCTAGAAAGTAGAGGCAACCATGTGAGTCCCTCATAAGATATTTCATTGGTTAAGCATCTTTAAGAGTTAGTCAAGTAGTAGGCTTAGTTGGTTAGGCTAATCTTGTATTGAAGAGAAGTAATTGTTTGGGGCTTCTTTACATGTTTAGTTTTAAAGAGTTGTGACTTGCGATAGGATTAGTTTTGTTGAGTGTCTTTGCTAAATTAAGTTTAGTTTGCTCTATTTATTTTAGTAGTAGTTTAAAAATTTATGTTGTATCTGGGTATTGTATGTCAGAAAGAAATATTATGTTGTGTGAAAGCTTTGATATCATTTGGTTCACTGGGACAGGGTGAGTTGGGTTTAAACCAATGAGGCCAATGAATATTTCCTTGTTGTAGAAATGGTTGTGGATGTTGTAGGGGTTTACGGAAGGAGGTGATTGTGGAGAAATATGGTCTCAAGGAGGGGCTTGGAAAACAAAGAAATTAATGGGCCTTATGGGGTTAAGGTGTGGAAGAAGATATGGAGGGTATCTCCGAAATTATGTCAAAAAGAAATATTATGTTGTTTGAACGCTTTAATATCATTTGCTTCATTGGGAGAGGGTGTGTTGGGCTAGGGAGAAAGGGGGCTGGGTTTAAACCAATGAGGCCATTGAATATTGCATTTTTGTGGAAATGGTTGTTGAGGTTGTTGGGGTTTATGGAAGGAGGTGATTGCGGCGAAATATGGTCTTAACTCCCGAGGAGGGGCTTGGGAAACAAAGAATTTAATTGGCCTTCTGAGGTGGGGGTGTGGAAGGGGATGTGGAGGATATCTCCAAAATTCTGAGTAGGGGTTAATTTGGTGTTGGGGATGGAGAAGGTGAGATTTTGGCATGAACCACTGGTGTGGGGAGTGGGTTTTGAAGGATATGTTCCTACACATCTTTTTTGTTGTGGAGTGGGGAGGCAATGGTGGAGTAGCATATGGAGTGGGGAGGCAATGGTGGAGGAGCATATGGAGTGGGTGAATGGTAGAAGGGTCTGGGAACCTAAGTTTAGGAGGAACTTGAATGATTGGGAGGTAGGGAGGGTGGCAGAGTTGCTACAAGTGTTAAAAAATGTAAAAGGAAAGGAGAAGAGGGGGGGCTTCTAGCCCTTGCATCAAGAGGTGAAGTATTTCCATATAATGTGATTTGGCATAGATGGGTGCCACAGAGAGCTTATTTATTTATTTTTTTTGGACAATTGTGCTAGAATTTGTGTTGGGGATGAAGAGCATGAGATTTAGTCCATCCTTACTAGGGACAACATTATTGGAATTTTGCTAGGGAGTTCTTGAAAGGTGTGCTATGGGCGATTGGGTTATGCTGGACCTTCCCACAGTCCTTGCTCGCAGCATTGGTGGAGTGGGAAGGTTGGTCGTGGGATGGACGAATGGTGACTTTGTGGGATCCCTTCACTATCTGTTGATGCATCTGGAAGGAAAGTAATGTCAGAATTTTCAAGGCGAATGAGGATTCGGTTGAGAAGATAGCTGCTAAAGCTAGGAGGACTTCTTTCGAAGCTTCTTTTGTCTTGTTAGTTTCTATTTTTGAGTCGTAGTCAGACTAGGAGGTATTAACACCAAGTTGGAGTTGTGGAAATCAACATTGGAATCAAGAGGTTTTAACATAAATAGAACGAAGACGGAGTATATAATGTGTAATTTTAGTCCCACAAGGATGAATAATGAAGTGGTGAAAATTGATGAGAGGGGGATATAGCAAAGTGATTATTTTAGATATTTAGGTTCAATCATAAAGAAAGAAGGTGATCTAGAGGATGATGTTTTATAAAGGATTAAAATAGGATGGATGAAGTGGAGAGGTGCGTCTGAAGTACTGTGTGATCGGCATATTCCTTTAAAACGTAAAGGAAAATTTTATAGGACAATCATTCGACTGGCTATGATGTATGGTGCTAAATGTTCGGAATGTTGGGCAGTTTAGAAGCATCATATAGATAAACTAACTGTAGTTGAAATGAGGATGTTGAGATAGATATGTGCCAAAATTAGGAAGGATAACGTAAGGAATGATCGTTTTAGAGTTGATTTGGGAGTAACGCCGATACATGATAAACTATGAGAGTTGTTTGAGATGGAATGGCCATGTTCTACAGAGATCGTTAGATGCTCCAGTATGAAGGAGTGATTTGATTCATATTGAAGGATCTAAAAAAGCTAGGAGCAGACCTTAGATGACTCTAGGGGAGATGGTGAGGAAAGACATGCATAACTTAGGTTTTGTTTCAAGTATGACATCGAACAAAACTGATTGGAGGACAAGAATCCATGTAGTCGACCTCATTTAGTTGGGATAAAGCTTTGTTGTTATTGTTGTTGTCCTAGTCGAACTAGGAGAGCTGTTTCTATAGTATTTTTTTATTTTTTTTTTGGTGAATGAATAAATGTATTAACAGCATCCTAGAAAAAAGGAAAACGAACCTGGGTGTCCAATAGACAGAGCCAGGCTCCTTACAAAAACGAGGGCAGAAACCCTAGACAAAGAAATCCACAATAGGAAACCACCTCAGCTGGAGTCGAGGTTAAGGATGTAAATGGATAACCGAAAATTCGAATTCGATTTGAATCCACACCCGTTTAGGGGCATCCGAATCCGAACAATTGAATTTGGATGCGAATTCGGATAGGTGAGGTCAGAGGCGGAGGCGGAGGCGAATTCGGATAATGCTTTCCTCGAGCGGTTTTAATCCACTCCGAACGATACATGTATGTGAACAGTTTTAACATTAAAAAAAATATTAAATTCCGTTTTCACCAACCCACTACCGTGTTTCTAGGGTTTGGAGCACGCACTGATTAAGGAGATATTTTAGGATATTTTAATTATTTCTAGTTTCTTCCTTAATCTCCTTCCTTTTTCCTCATTTCCTTTCTCCTTTTTTCTTCGTTTCTTCTTCCTTCTGCTACTTCTTCGTCTTCTTCTTTCTTCATTTGAAGGACCGTCTGGGTCTCATGACTCATTGGGAGGAGAGAAAAGAAAACAAGTGGAAGAAAAATGAAGTTGCAGAGAGATTGAAGGGATGAGGTATAGAGATGGCAGTTAATTCGTTCCATTTCTTCATTCTTACTTCATGAAACTAAGATCTTGTCAACCTCCTTCCTTGTCACCCTTGAAATAGGCACCAATTTTTCAAGCCAGTGAAATAGGATTTCGAGACTGTACCTGAGTTGAGTCCCTCCTGATGAGTTGAGTCCCTCCTGATGAGTTGAGTCCCTCCTGATGGCTATTGCTTCATCTCTCTGCTACTTCCGGTGACTCAGGTAAGGTGATTGTTCATGATGAAATGTACAAGATCATTTCTATGTATTTAATGTGATGTCTGTTCTTGACTATGTAATTTTTTCTTCCACCATAGCCTAATATCAGTAAGTGACTCAGTGCGCTGTGCTCGAAGACAACCCTGATCGTTGTTGATTGTTTGATCTGAAATTCTTTTCAAGAGGCAATGTTGAACAGTCGAAAAGATATAAAACAAGAGTGTGGTTTCATTTCGGAAACAATTACAGCGGAAAGAGGGAGTCCGCTGGTGACTGGTTCGATGGATTGTAGCTTTCTACTATAGGAGAACCTTCTCTTTGACTTCCCCTCTTTGATTACTAATTCTCCTCCTCTGCATATCAAATTCGAATCGAATTTAACTGGATATCCGGTTAAAATTCGAAATCGAATTCGGATTTAATTTCTACATATCTACCGGTTTCCGGATTGTTTTCGGATAGTGTGATTAGAAGGCGGATTCGGATTCGGATAGTAGTCTATCCGTGCCGAATCCGATCCGTTTACATCTCTAGTCGAGGTTCCAAGATGATAGGATGAACCTATTCCTGGAGGAATATGGAGAAGAGGAACGTAAAGGCATGATGGTTCCGTACACATCAAAGGTGGTTCCCAAATATGGGCAAGGGATCTCGATCTAGCTGTCCACTTTCAAAGATTCCTCTCGAACCAAATATGGTACAGATCCAACAAAGGCGAGCTTGACAATAGTGTTGCAAGGAGACCATCTTTGAACTTTTTGGCTATCCACTTCCATTCCAGTTTCTGTAATATTATTAAGTATTGGAATTTCTATTCCTACCGAGGAGAGTTTCTACATTGATTTATGATTGAAGTAGAGGCTTAAAAGGCTGTTTGGCTCTATAAATGCATGTGTTGGCTCCCAGATTGAGCCCATGTTTTTTCTTAACAGATCTTTGGCTTTTCTCTCTCTCTCTCTCTCTCTCTCTCTCTCTCTCTCTCTTTTCCTCTGTGGGATGGATTTTCTAGGCCTTGGTGGATTCGTAGGATAATATATGGGTGAATTCGTGCAACCTATCTGTCTTTTCTTCTCAGGTTAGAATTCTGCTTCCCTACAGCGTCCTAGTAATACCTTGTTTTGTGCTTGTGTTTTGCTGAACTATTTCTAATTCTGTTTTTTTTTTTTTTTTTTTGAGATTCAGATATTTAGTTCTATCAGTTGTGGTCATTAAATCTGATGTGGAAATTATGTTCTATTCCCTCATGCTACCGTATTCTGTTCGGTCAATTCTAATATTATCCGAGTCAGACCAATACTATTGAAAGAAAAATCTTTGATTCTGGTTCCAACTAGAAAATGTGATCCCTTAGAGAACTAAACCTGAGTTGGTGAGATTTGGATCATTAGTTCGAGTTATATTGATGTCTCTTATCAAGTATATTGAATATCTCTTATTGAATCTTTGTTAACCAACAACTAAAATAGAAGAATATGGGCCCATTTGTAGGCCCATTCCAGATGAGTCAGAGATGCGTTAGAAGATAAGTGGTTACTGGTTTGATTTGGTCATACCAACAGATGTTGACTCATTGGAGAAGTGGCAGCAGAGAATTAGTTTCTTATCTCTTATCTTTTATTACTCTCTTAATGTAATTGGAACTTCACCCTCTCTTGTGGAATTCCCTTCTCCTTAATTGGAATAGGACTGCTTCTCTTTATTAAAATAGGATTGTTTTTCTTTTTCTTTTAGTTATGAGAGTCCTTGTCAAGTTGACATGTGGAATTCCTATTTACTTTATAACTAGGACTTCTTATCTTGTGGAGTCCTAAACCTATCATTTTACCTATTTTATTTTGTCTATAAATAGTGATTGCTAAGAGGAGAGGAATAGACATCAATTCTCTCTTTCTTCTGGTATTTTCTATTTTGGTACATGGTATCAGAGCAATCACCTGGGTTGCCGTTTTGAGAGTCGTTTAAGGTTCTCCATTAGGTGTGCAGCTACCACTATTACTGTTTCTGCTATTGCTACTACTACTACTATTACTTGGTTCACAGCATGGAATAAAATCTCGACGAGATCTCTCCGATCTCGCCCTTCTCGGCATTAGCCGAGACGAAAACAGGGTCGATAACCCTTTTCGTCTCGGCAGATGCATAATCTCGCCGAGATCTCGGTAGATCTCGCCGAGATCTCGGTAGATCTCGCCGAGATCTCGGTAGATCTCGCCGAGATCTCGGTAGATCTCCCCGAGATCTCGGTAGATCTCCCTGAGATCTCGGTAAATCTCGCAATTTCTCGGCGAGATCTCAGTAAATCTCGCCGAGAAATTGCTTCTTTTTTTTTTTTTTCTCTTTATAAAAGAGAACTCACTGTTCTCGGTCGAGTTCTCGACCGAGAACTGCTGTTTCCTCTTTTTTGTCAGTTTTTTAAAAATTTTCTTATTTCTTCCTCATTTTTTCTTTGTTTGGGCTTTCAACTTGCAACGGGTGGTGCTTCGGACTGCGGGGATTGCTGTGGGAGTTTCATATAAACTGTTGAAGGTTAGATTCTTGCCCAAAAATGAGATTTTTAAATGAGACTATGAGAGAAAAAAAATTGGTAGAATCTGATGAAATTTTTATATACGTGAGTCCGATCTACGAAACTATGGGATCATTCAGTATTGAACATTTGAACTATGATGTAATGATTTATAATGAAGTGTTATTTTGTTTCTCTTTCCCCCAAGCATTATGTTATTGTCTCATTTGCCATATTTGATTGAATATAATAGACAATATTAGCTTAAGTTTACAACAGACTTCAGTGTTGACTGCCAAAACATGACTGTAAACCCAAACAACCACAAAGAGTCATTATTTTTACAATTTTATGCTCTAAATGTGTTTATGTATGTAAAAATGATGTTCCCCTGAAGTTGGAGACCTAAAAAATATATTTTGGCCACCGAGACAGCCTTTTTAAGCTGTCTCGAGACAGCCTTTTTAAGCTGTCTCGGAAAAAATACAGTGTCTCGGCGATCTCGCCAAGATCTCGGTTTCGGAGGAGGCCGAGACTCCTTCGAAACCCGAAATTTTAAACCTTGGTTCACAGTGACCTATAATGTGCTGCTACTACTACTTGGTTCGCAGTGACCTCTACTGTGTTGCTACTACTAGTATTTGCAGTGACCTATAGTCTTATACTATGACTATTTGGTTCGCAATAACTTCTACTGTACTGCTATTAGTTGGTTCGAAGTGATCTATACTGCATTACTTCTACTGCTATTGCTACTACTACTGCTATTGCTACTACTGCTACTGCTATTGTTACTGCTACTACCTGCTTTACTACGGAAGAACCTATGCTTCTTGGTGTTCGTGAGTTGGTGTTATTACCTAAATACAGGTGTTGCGTTTCTTATTTATTTATTATTCCAAGCTGGAGCATGATCCAGCTTGAGGGGGGTATTAACCACCGACAGAAATAGGGAAATATGGGCCCATTCATAGGCCCATTCCAGATGCGTAAAAAGATTAGTGGTTGTTGGTTTGACTTGATCAAACTAGCAGATATGGATTCATTGAACAGGTGGCAACAAAGTTAGTTTGTTATCTCTTATTTTCTTTGACTCTCTAGTTTGTTATCTCTTATTTTCTTTTACTCTCCTAATATAATTGGAACTCCACCCTCTCTTGTGGAGTTCATTCTCCTTAATTAGAGTAGGACTGTTTCTCTTTATTAGAATAGATTGCTTTTTTTGTATCCTTTTAGTCATGAGAGTCCTTGTCATATTGACATGTGAAACTCTTATTTACTTTGTAATTAGGACCCCTTATCTTGTGGAGTCCTAGACCTATCACTTTACTTTTTTTATTTTGTATTTAAATAGTGACTACTAAGAGGAGAAGAATACATATTCCATTCTCTCCATCTTCTCTTATTTTCTATTTTGTTACAATCCTAAACCTGATTTATTTTTTTCTGATATTTTATTCTGAAATGTGAACATCTCTATTCTGTTATTTACATGTGTTATTTCATTTTATTTGATTTAATTTACTTCTATTCTCAGTATTAACAATCTCAACCTTTAGGGTTAGGGTTTTGCTACCTGCATTAGATAGTTTGGAATGCTGGTTTGGAATAAGAATTATATAACAGGTATGGTTATGTAATAGGTGCAGCAAGTTTTTGGCACCAATAGTGATGGATTTGCCGCAATGATATTTATTCCAGATAGAAGTGTTTGTTTGTTAGTGCCCAGACTTTGTGGGCATCTGTCCAATTTTGTTTCAGTTGCAGGTTGATTTGCCAGCTTTAGCAGACTTTGCAATGTCAAACCACCAAATTTTATTCCTATCCAATGGTCAAATTGACTATCAGATGCTGCTACGTGGTAGAAATTTTATGCATCAGGAAAACTTAGATACAATATCTCAAAATTTCTCCTTTATATTATAGCATGATATCAGAGATATGATTCGATGTATTACCCATACAGTTTACCTTATTAAATTGTTATTATATGTTTATTCGTTATTTCATAATTAAATGGGATAGGTACATTATTAGATTTCAAAAAACAGAATATAGCCGAACACATCTAAGTACTTTGCATGTTGAAAGGGTTTAAGATGCTGTTTATGGTTATTTTTGTGTTAATATTTTAAACTTGCATGCTTTTTAATGAATGTTAGACAAAAATTTACATTATTACTTATAAAACATTTGATCCCTCTTATATTGTTTAGAAGTTATTATTATTATTTTGTTACTGTGTAAATATTATTTATGACATCATAGTTTGATATGTATATGTGTTTTTTTTTTTTCAGGAAATTGTTTGCAATCTTGTTAAAGTTTGTAGTTTCAGTTGAAATCACATGTTCCTGTCTAAACTGTCGAAATTTGGTAAAAGAGGATTTGCATGTTTTCAGTTTGGTCATTTCTACTGAAACATATGAAATAAACCAGATTTAAGCTAAACATTTTGCCCAAAATCTGGTAAGGAAATCCATTATATGGGAGTTCCAGTGAAATAAAAATATATTGCTAAGTTTCAGTAGCTTTGGTTAAAATTTACACTATGCTTTGAAGTACCAGGTTAACATGGTGTATGATTAAACTTTCTTTGATCTGTTGTTTACTATCTAAATCATAGTGCTTATATATTTATATATGTACATATTTATGCACTTCTCTTTCTCTCATTCACTCAATATTTTCAACCAAAACCATGTTGATTTGAAGAGACCACTAAAGATTTAATTTGTTATGGTTGTGTTTAAGCATGGCCAATTCTCAAATTACATTCTTTTCTCAGTCTAATCTATCAGGTTCTCTCAAATATGTGAAGCGTAGTTGATTCTTTAGCAAATATACTGTTTGTTGATCTCATAATACAAAATTTCAGTTGAAATGATTGAGATTTTGTGAAATAACCTGGTTTCGAGAATCATCGAAACAAAATAGGGGCCTGATTCTGTAGGCATACAAAATTTTGACTGCAATTTCGGCCGAAATTTTGCTGTTTATTATATTTCGAGTGAAACAATAACATTTACCAAACCATAGTTATAAATATTTTGTACTTCGATGCATTTGTTTAATACTCCTGAGAGGGGATGAATCTGTGGCACTCAAAAACAGACTCTAACCCCCTAAAACAATTCAACACCGCTAGGAAGTATTCTGTTGCCAAGAGCTTCTTCTTGTTCACAGGCTCACATCATACCAATGGCAGATACACAGGAGCACATACATTTCCACAACATGCACTCAACCATCCACAAAAAACTAATCCAAACCATAAATCTGGTAAACAGATTAAATACATGGTTCGGCGATGTGTCTGTTCCACGTTGCAAATGGTAGCTTGGGCTACAATCCAAATCTTATCTTCAGCCATAATGCAAAATGAACTATTTGATGCCTACAATTATCAGGAGTACTGATCCCTAATTTAGGTTTCATCTATTGCCAAGGAATACAGACCCCTTTTTCAATCAGCACCCCGAGTTGGTTCTATTATTGTTTCTTTCTCGTTTTATCTCTTTCATTTTTTTTTTCTTTAACATTGTGTACGAGGGGGTTTTAACCTATCGAGTGATATGTATGTTTGTAAGGTCTGATAAACCATTTAAGATTCAGATAATTTGTCAAATTGATCGATTGGTCCGTTGTCCAATTTTTCTTAAATCCTCACATTAGATTTGCTTCTTTATTTCATAACATGTTTGGTTCAACCTTAGATTAGAAGGATTTTGCACCTTGGTTTAGGATCCCTTTGAAGCCTAGTCATTCATTGACCATGAATGTCAGAATTTAAAGTATAAGAAATGAATGATACGGAAGATCGATTTTCAGATTGGGTAGTTTAGATGTCTAATATCTTCCCAAACTATAACTTTGATGCTTACCCGATCTCTGAGGAGACCAAAACATGATTTATGGGTTATGATCATAGTTCTAAATTTCAGCCGTAATTTTGGATTTAGGTCGAAATGTTTCAGTTTTTTTTGCGAGACCAAAATGAAATGTAGGGTCAAAACAATAAACTCCTAAATTTCAGTTTGAAATCATTATATCGACCATGTTTCTATTGAAATCTCTAATTTTGGTCGAAACTTGGTTCAAACACCTTGTAAAATATCAAGTTTCCATTGAAACTTGGTGTACTCTGACATTAGAAGTTAGAGTAGTACAAAACAAGGAACCGTGTACATGAGGGATGATATACAGCACATAACATTTATTTATGACTAAATATTATTTAAGTTGATTATACTAGCTTTCCAACAAACTTGACATTGTTTGAATCCAAATTATATTAATGGAGTTACGTGTTGGTAAATCTTGTTTGGAGTATGTAAATGCTATTTAAAGTCATTTGAATGAGAATAATTTTTTGGATATTTAAACAAAATATTTTGGTAGACTTTTAGTTTTTAGTGATATTTTATTTTAATAAGACTTATAGAATTTTTAGATTAGAGAAAAAAAATTAGTATTTGAATGTTGAAAATTATCTTGTGATTGAAAATCTAGTTTTTGTTTTTTAATTGAAGATTTAATTTTTTATTCTTTTAGAATTTGATTTTTAGAAATGGGGTGTTTGCTTTATATCTTAAGTAAATAAAATATAAAATTTAATAAATAGTTACTTAAATAATATTAGTCATAAATAAATGCTGCTTATTTTAGGTGGTGATTCTGATTTATTTCCGTCCACCCACGCCGGTGGACAAGATCATAGGCATTTTAGGAATAACCTCTCATTTTTCCATTAGATTTCTAAAACTTTCTTTCATGCCAGGAGAGAGGATTTTGGGAGGAAAATCTTATGTCCTCACATTACTCTGGAAACGTGCTGTGGCAGAGTGTGCGGCGGCACTAGATTTCTTATACAAATGTCATTCTATAATCGTGTGGTGGCAAGCGTGAGGGCGCATGTGCATCCAGACCCTGCCATCGGACACATTTTTCCTGAATAAATGTCATCTTTCTAAGGTCACAATACTCATCTAAAATCATACTAAGGTCAATTTCAATTTTTAACTTGACATTAAAATTTAGTAAAATTTATGATCTTCATCTTCCTTTTGAAATCTGTCATTAATGGACCTTTGAAGGTTTGCAATTTGCAGAAACCTCTAAGGATCATCCGAGCATGGTTTCTATGTTAAAATAGAAGTTAGGTAAGGCTTGCTTACCACAATGCAGGCTTGATCAAAGGCTCACAGCTCCTCCTTTGGTTCTACCGAAAATTCTAGGAATAGAGTTCCTTCTGATTCCTTATTCTTGTTCCTCCTCCTTTGTTCTTCGTATTCTCTAAGGTATGAACTACAGAATGCACTACAGAGATCAATGGAGGAGAGGCCTCCAATTCCTTCCCTCTTTCAAATTTTATGCTCCTCACATGAAACTTTAACGAATTTACTTCCTTTCTTCTTTGTTTCTCCCAAAAACACTTGCATGGCTTTTCAAGCCCATTAACTCTTGGTAACCTTCTAAAAGTGAAGAAACCAAGTTAAAATGCCCTTGGATGATTCCCTTTGCATGAGCATCCATACATTGATTTCACATTTCTAGTACCTTTTTAATTTAGGTACCAAGTTTGCCTTTACTTAACTCCCTTATTTACAGTGTAACCAAACCAATGAGATAGATTCAAAATAAAAATCATCTCCCAATCACACATTTTCACATAGGCACTTTAATCCAATGACGATTTCCACTCAATAATTATTCCACCTACGCATCAATTGATGGCCAATAGTGGGTTACCACTTATACACTCATTGTTACTAAACATTCCATTAACTCCATACCAATGCATGGTCATCATAATGCCAAGTGTCCTATCACTTGCATTCTACTTGTCCAATGACCACTACATGCATGCCACCTAGGCCCTCTTTCCAACTAAACTTTCCACTCAATTATCCACCAATACATGCATCTCAAAGTGCCATGAAGTTGCCACCTCACTCATTCTCTCCATGCCACTAGTCATGACATGATTTATTCCACCTCATCAAATGGGGTCCACCTCATGTTTACATACTAAAATGCATCCAAAATTACTTAAATACAATTCTTCAGAATATGGAGGTTTGAACCAATGACCTCTTACCTAATCAGTTAAAGCAAACCACTAGTTTAAGTCTTTACCCAAAAAAAAAAAAAAAAAAACAGCTAAGTGGCTCTTCCATATATATATATATATATATATATTGTAACAAAGGTTTGTTATGTTTAGAAACGTAACAAAATATATCTGAACTATTCATTTTTACTATTTTTTTAATCTAATCTAATCAAATTTGGATAGTGTCATAGTAATGTTTAAAGTACTCGTACACATGCATGGACATACACGGGATGCCTGTCAATACATAAGGGGGTATTTGATTGAATTAGAGTTTGAAATTCAACATGTGGATAATCTAGACCATGTTCTTTCTATCCAATAGTTGGAATAGACACATCATCTACCCATATGGCAGAATAGATTCCTTGTTACGTTTATTCCTTGTTACGTTTAGAAAAATAATAAACCTTTGTTACAATAACATTTCCCCATATATATATATATATATATATATATATATATATATATATATATATATATATATATCAGCATTAGGCATCCAAATAATATCTGCATATCCTCTAGCATAAAGATGCAATTTTAAATAATATCCATATAAAACTCACCCATGAGTGGGGTGAAATTACAACAATGCCTTTCCTTCAATCACACTCTCTTCCATAAATATAGAAATTATATCAACTTGCCTCCAACAAGACTTGGACCTTTAAATTTTCCACACAATAAACCATCGGTCAAACCACTAAATCACATGAGTTACACAATGATGCAGCCCACGTCCACACCCATGTGGCTGCCCCTACCAATTTTCTATTAAAGTGAGCCAACCCATGTTTTAAGAAGGTCAGCCCATAATCAAGCAAGGCCCAAGCAAAACCCAAATTCAAGTCATGGTCCACACTCATTTTGGAACCAGCACAATCAAGTCTGGATTAACCCATATGGTCCATGTTGTGAAAACTAATTTCCAGCACATAATAGTCTTTTCATGTGATTTAATGGATGATGATGTGGACTCTCTTCTTGAAGCTTCTTTGACCTTCTCCACCAAATTGACTTTTCATATGGATAGATTAAGAGTTTTTTTTAAAGTCTTCTTCTTGAAATAAGTTTCTATGCCTTGGAATAAGAATTAACACATTGAAACAAGTCTCTATGCTTTAAAACAAGAACCAATATATTGGGACAAGTTTTTATGTATTGGAATTTTTAAATCATTTATGATTTTCTTTTATTTTCTCTATGTACAATCTCAGCCTCAAGATTATAGAGGATGGTTGAGATTATTTTGAGTTATTTAAGGTTTGTTAAACCTATAAATAGTGGTTTATTCTCTTGTAATAGAAGAAGATGATTTGGTGAATGAATTTGGATTGAAGTTTATCTTCTCCTTTGAACTGTGAAGAGTTCATCTTGAAACTTAGAAGAGTTTCACTTCAACCTTGAAGAGTTGGAGCTTTTCCATCCCTATTTACATCCTAGAAAAGTTGAGAGTTTCACTTCAACCTTGAAGAGTTGGAGCTTTTCCATCCCTATTTACATCCTAGAAAAGTTGCAAATCCATTGAACTATAGACTCATCCTAAAAGAGTTGAGTTTAAGCCCTTGAAACCTTGAAGAAGTTTCATTCCATCTTAGAAAAATTAAAATTTTATTCTTCACCTATAACCTAGAAGAGTCGTAGGCCACCATTTGAGTTGATTTACATCTTAGAAAAGAAGTAAGTCGTTCTACCTTCACTTCCATCAATTATTTCCTTTTTATTCTTACAACCTGGAAATTTTTCCAAAATTCGTTTTTGCATTTCATGTCCCTTTTGGTTTCTTTGATTTTATATAAATTCACTCTCCCGATCCATTATTTTTTTATAATCCAAAGTCAGTTTACATCATGCAAGCACATAAAAATATTGCAATTACATCAAGCGATTCATCATTTAATCATGAGATATTGATATACATAACACAATATTTTCATATATAAATAAACAACTCACCTCACAAGGGTGGCAAAAATTAACATAAATTCTCCCATATTTTCTTTCTTCATTGATCCATCCAAGATAAAGAAAGAATTGGAATTTTCCTACTTGCTTAGGAGCTGGGGTGTTACAATATGTCTACAAAATAATTTGAAGCTTTTGAAGGTAAGAGTGCTTTGCTTGAATAAAGATGAGGCAATCGTTGGTGAAGAAAGAGTGGGTTATCACGAGATTGTGCCGACAAAGCCTAATGCCTTCAATTGCTCCTTCCTGAGCTACTCCAGAAATCAAGGTGGACAAACACTTGGTACATAACAGAAATAGGCTGGGGATAACATATTCAAATCCTCTCCTCCAAGAGAATCTGGAGGAGAGGTGGCGCCCCATACAGATGGACGACACCTATCTGACCCCTCCATCCGAGCCGACTCCGAGCCGATAGTGGGTGTTAGCTCGGATGGAGGGGTCAGATTAAGGTGTCATCCATCTGTATGGGGCGCCACCTCTCCTCCAGATTCTCTTGGAGGAGAGGATTTGGATCCGGGGATAACAGGTCCCCTTGTCATAGTCCTCGAAATGGAACAAAAGAATCCTTCCCTGGGAGTGGATCGTCTGTACCATTGCTATGTAGCAGTGCTGATCCTAACTGCTGGGAGTTCATCAGGATATGTGACCGATGCACTCTCAACACTCAGGATCAGCACTGCTACCTGACAACGCTATGGAAAAAAAATTTCCTCCTCTACCCATTGACAAGTAGAGAGTAGGTGACAGTCAAAACACAATGCATCAGTAGAAGGACCCACTTGTCACATAAATCCATCCAGCGAAGGATAGCCTCTAGGCCACCAGGGGAAGATGTTTAGACATCATGGCTTTCAGCATGTAGACTATGAAGGCACTCCCCATCCCTTCATAGTTCCAGCTTAGTAGCTTCATAATCCCATGCGGGATCGCACATTACGAGACACCATGGCTTCAGAGGAGTAAGCAGCAGAGATTGAGTTACCTAGAGTGGACGACGAACGTAAGGACTGAATTGGGCAACACGTTTCCAATTGCTGCGACCTAAAATTGGGCCTCCAGTAGTGACAGGTAGAGTTTCAGGGGTAGTAAGGGAACAAATAGAAAGAGACTTTCCAGCAATGTGCACTTGTAAAAATCTAGCAGAAGTATCATCTTCCAATGGTGGTGGAAGGATGGACAATGCTTGGAGCTTGTCTTCAGGGGAGGAACAACAGTCAAAGCTTTGGTGATCAGAGTCAAGATCTAGGGAAGAAGACGGCAACGGAAGATCATCGCTCAACTCTTCATTAAATTCCTCGTAAGGACACCCAACAGATAGAACCATTGGAGTAGTAATATCAAAAGTGGATTGTAGGGGGATATCAAGGGTGAGCTACAACTAGGGGTGAAAGTTTTGCCCTGACGGCCCGAGCCCACCCAAAACCGCCCCGAACCTGGTCAGGGTTTAGCCCGGCCCGTACCCTGATAAGGTCCAATAAGGGTACAGGGTAATTTTTACCCTGTCAGGGTAAGGGCGGGTTAGGGTTGAGGCCTTGGGTAGAGCCCGGCCCGACCCTGACTTTTTTATTAACAATTTAACATTATCTTTTATGCTACTATTTTGAATTCTCATGGAATGTTTTTACTTTTTATATTACTCTATATTTCTATTATGTTGTGCTTTATTTTATTTTGACCATCTCTATTAAGTTATCATTAATCTTGTTACTGTATTCTTCTTTTTGATAATCATTCATGTCTTATACTTGTAAATATTTAGCATTTATATGTTAAAATGTTGAGTTCAGGGTAAATCAGGGTAAACCCTACCCTGATTTAGGGTCAACCAGGGTAAACCCGACCTGGCCCGGCCCGATCGGGGTAAATCAGGGTGGGGTAGGGTTTGGTAATACCTTGCCAGGGTAGGGTGCCACACCCCAATTCTGTACTATTCAAAATGGTGTGATGAACCGCTAACAAACCAACGGTTCAACCAAGATCTCGAGTAGGCTGTATCCGTGTTATCTAAACTCCATACATCCACATTCATAATCAGAGTAAATATATAATAGCGAAAGTCTTATAGTAAAAGGAACTGAGAATCTACTGTGATATTAATATTTAAATAAAAAATTATTTTGTATCAACTGAGACATAAATAAATATCAAATACATGTCCATAATAATTCCAAGTAAGAAAACTAAGAAAATATCTAATCAAATACACATGAGTTGCACTAGCAAGAGGAGTCATGTGTATCCACTTCAGCTTCAACTTCCATCGCCGCAACGTTCCCGTACGTTGGAGCATTTACATAATCTTCAACGGTATAACCTACATCATCAACTAAAAATATTCGACGTCGAGGGGTGAGCACACATCATGGCTCAGTGAGCAAACAAAACAATGCAACAGTACATATGCATGCAATCAATTCATATCTTTGGTCTGGTTTATAGTTTGCAATGCGCAATAGAAAGATTGGGTGGTCAAAGGTTAATGTTTATTGACCCCGCCTCTATACACAAGGTGTGGAAGTCCGTCCAAAGGTTAACGTTTATTGTCGTCTCCATCCACCCTAATCATGAACATTATACAACAAAGGTTAACGTTTATTGTTGTATAGTGTCATACCAACACATAAGCCCCTGCTGGCGAGGGCTTGCAAACTGGGCTCGCAACTAGCCAATCCTAATGCCAAACAGTATATCCAAGGTCTCACCCCAGCATCCCTCAGAATATCCATAGAGATAGAGCTAAGGCCCCCCGGTAGAGTCAGAGACTACAAGGATCGAGACCACCTCCCCTGATACTCTACGACATAATAGTTCTGCTAAAGTAATGGCGATACAACGATGCTAATGCACAAGACTTGAGTTAGAGATAGAGCTAAAATACTGAGACCCGTCAAAGGTTAACGTTTATTGACGTTCTCATCACACCTCCCTTGATACTCGCTCGCATCAAATATACCAACCACACACATACAATCACATGTGTATTCCTATCATCATCATCATCATGATGTTATAAACAATAAAGTAAATATGCATGAACAAGTAATAGAAATATTGGATGACATGTTGTATGCACATTACAAACATAGTCGTATAAAATCAAGCATGGGATTGGACTCAAGAAAAGAGAAAACAGTTTGTTATTAACCAATTAGTTTAGAGTTCCGTTTCCTCACCTTAGCTTGCTAATAGATACTCTTCCAAGCTTTAGAATCACCTTTATAATGTTATTATATTGCTAGAAGATCTAACAAAGTCGATAGAATTTAATTAGAATTAATTCTGAATTTAAAAACCATTCTGTTAACTGAGGGTCGGAGGTAGGGTCGGAGTCATGATCGACCCTGGGTGCGACCCTCCCCAAATTTGAACTTCCAGAACCCTGAGGGTCGATACTCAGGATCACATAGGGTCGAATGGTCATCGACCCTCTGTGCGACCCTCGGTGGTTTTGGTCAATTTTCCTCCTTTTAATCCATTCTTCGTGTTTGGGGTCTCATGGCTTGCTCCTACAGTCCATTCAACATGCATTCCATGGTCTAGAACCATGAATCACCCACCCAAATAGCTTTCATGTATTCTCCCATGGTTTTCCATGAAAACCTAACCATGGGTTGATGGTTTGGGTTTCTCCGAGATCACACTCTCATCATTATCTAACCTAAGGCCTGTAGAAACTCATGGAATTAGTGTCCATACCTGAGAAGAACACTCCTTCTCTGCAACTCTTCTCCTTTTGCTTTCTTCTCTACCTTATTTCTCTTCTTCTTCTCTTCCTTCTCTTCTCTTTCTCTCAATTCGATTAGGGTTGTAAAAAGAGTGAAAGAGGCTTAGGGACGTCCTTTAAATAGAGTAGAAGCATCCTAAATAAGTTCCTTTGAGATTAGGAAAGAATCCCAATCGAAATTATGAAAATTTCCTAATTTCAGTTTCGGCGGCAACTGAGGGTCGATGGGAGGGTCGATGATCCCGTCGACCCTAGGTTTCTAATGTGTCCGACCCTCCCTGTAAAACAGAGGGTCTAACTTTCTGTCTTGGGGGGGTCCAATCCTCCCTTGCTGGGTATGCGACCCTCCCCCTAATTTAAGTGTTTTTGGGTCGATTTGATACCTGGGATCACGATCTCCTTCACGCCCTTGGTCCATTTGACTCAACCATGATGGGTAAACCTGGTTCAAAGTGATAAAACCGGGTTAGTTTGATACGGGTCTTACATAGGGTAAGGGTTGAGGTTATGTAATACCCTGACAGGGTAGGGTAGGGTTTGGGTTAGCATGAAATTTTTTTGGGTAGGGTAGGGTTTGCAGATACCCGGCCCAACCCGACCCTATTTCACCCCTAGCTACAACCAAGGACAGGAGCTCAGACTCAGAGTGATTTGGCACCAAACACTTTATGGCTCAGTTTGGTTGCAAGGAAAAATAAAAGGTAAGGGAAATGAAAATTTTAAACTTAAAAAGGAAACTTTGTATAGGTATAACGCAACATGATTGTATAAACTATTTGAATTTCTAACCATAATTAATAAAGATACTTATTAGATGTAAAATTTATTCAAGGGATTTGGTTGCAAAGTGAAGTGTAAGTTAATAACTATATATAGAATGATTTGGAGTTAGATTACATGGTAATTTGATAACATGCGTTGTAATGATTATGAAAGTTTTTCTTTCTAAGTAAAAATTTTCACTTCCCTTTCTTTTTAATTCCCCATGCAACCAATCAGAGCCTAAGGGAAATGGATTTGGGATTAATGCAAGATTCTAGATTAGATCAATGGGTCAAAAATCCAAAGTGTGACTGCAATGCAAGACATGAGGGAATGGCTTGTTGAATAGACCATCGACTGGACTGTCTGGGTTATAGCCAAATTAGTTGACACAGTAGGATATAGGTTGGAGCTCTCTGCCTTCAAATTATTGCTTTGTAAAGAGGTACTTCCTGTGAGCCCTAGCTACTAATCGACCACCACCAGAGCTAAAGAAGCAGCACCAAGATAGAAGAATCGTGGGCATGCAGTATCAATGAGCAGGTAGACAATGGTGAGTCCAATGTTTGTGTCAGGTGGGGAACCAGATTTGGGTTGTGTTGCCGCCTGCCAAGGGCCGGATTTCAGCCGGCCCACCCCCCAATGTATTGGTAGGCGGCCAGACTGAACCCAGCTCCCTTGGATCGGCGGCAGGAACCTCCTACCGCAGGAGACGATTTGGATCCTGTGTTGGATCCCCTGCGACAGGAGGGCTGCAAACATCAGTAAACTAACTAATGACGTATGGAACGATCAACCCTGAGGTCAACATCAAAACGACGAAATGTACGGTGCGGACAAGAGTACTGGTTTTGACACCCGAGAGAATCGGAGTGTGCTCGCACCCATTCATAACAAAATCTACAATAGGAATCAACATGGCCGATGCAGTCGCAGAAGTAGCAAAATAAATCCAACTTCTCATAACGAAGCTGTACGGGGGTTTCGGACACCAATAGCGCAATGAATGGCCATGCCCCAACAAAGTAAGGCAAACATCAATCTAAAGTTCAATGCGAACGTATTTGTTCCATGCACTGAGGCCATCAACCACTACTCCACCGATAGGCTTTCCCGCTCATTCTGCAAGTTTCATTTTAATGTCAGGAAGAAAGAGACCAGAGACAGAGCAGTGCAGACGATGCCTACTAGGGTATTGCAGGGAGCAGCAGATTTCGAAGAGACTCTCTTTGTCAAGTGCCATCTCTATGGCAATAGTAGTGGTAGTGGAAAACAGTTCAAGTTTGAGCCCCGGCCGTTTTGGATTTATGTCATTGTTGTTGATGCTGATGAGCTTGATTTTGGAAGAAGTTCTGTGGATTTGAGTCTACTGATTCAGGAATCAATGGAGAAGAGCGCTTTCAAGAAACATCAAACCCTAACGTTGGAGTCCTAACAATATTTAAAATCAATGAGATCAAAACAAACATCCGAATCAACAGAAGACTAACAAAATATAACATGCAAAGGAATATTCAGGACGAAATATGCAGGAGTTCACATTAACCATGGGGATGATTGGAGTCTGTGAAGACGATGAGAACTACAAAAACGAACTGAAATCGCTGCAATGAAGATGAACGGAACTCCAATTTGCTGTGAAGACGATGGGAACTCCGAAATGGAACAGAAATTGTCGCCGTGAAGACGATCGGAACTCTAAAATGGAACAGAAATCATTGCCGTGGGGATGATCGGAACTCCGAAATAAAACAAAAATTGTTGTCGATGACTAGATCGTTAACCGAGAGCAGATCAGGAAATAATCAAAGAAGTGCCACCATCGTCAACCACTACACAAGAACAAATCGAAAAATTATTCTATAAACCCTCCTTTTGTTGATTTGCTCTTAGCCCCCTCTCTCTCTCTCTCTCTCTCTCTCTCTCTCTACAACAACAGAAAATTCGATATGAAATCAGACCAGAGAGAAGAAAGGGTAAAATCATATTTTAACTCGGCTCAAAATGGTAGTATTGTTCATCAACGGTTCCATTTCAACTGACTTCAGCAACTAACTGGAATCTATGGACAGAATAGGTTATTTGATTAACAGTGCAAAGATTTTGGGTGGTAGATGATATTTTTGCAAACTTATAGGTGGTAGATGATGTTAGCAGTCCTTGTTAAGGTGTATATGAAATTTAAATTATACCATTTGTTCTTGTGATCTTATTTTTTAAGAAACATTTTGAAACCTAAATTCCCATCCCTTACTGATTCCCAAGTTGTCTATGCTATACCCCAAGGAAATAGCTTAGGCTTGAATTTTTGCTATTTAACAAAAATTAAAAATAATGTTGTTTGTGCTATAATAAAAATAGTGGTAAAATGAAAAATAGATTTGGCTCTTGTCTAAAATGTTTTGAAGTCTTCCTCTTCCTCCTCATGGAGTGTTTATTCCTCTTCCCTCCGTCAAGGGATTATGAAAGAATCAAACCGGAACCATCTTTGGAGACGATGTCGCCTCCGTTGGAATGTTGTCGCCGCGCGTTGTTGCCGCCAAAGCCGTCTCTAGGGCGAAATTGCGGTCTGCGTCTCCGTTTTTTACCGTTCGTCAACCGGAAGAGTGCTTGAGGGTTTGATTTGGGGTGGTTTTATAAAATGAAAGTAATTCTTTTTTCCCTTTATTTTAACACTGTTTTAGTGTTTTTGTACAAAACACAACAAAATATTTTGACCAAAACCCAAAAGGGTTGGACCTCTTTTTGATTTTTGCTTGTTTTTATTTTTGTTTTTCATAAATAGTATTCATAAATTATGCCAAATCCCTTCAAAACTATAAATTTGAACAAAAATCAAAAACAAAAATGATACCAAACACAGCCTTAGTTGGTAAAAGACTAATACCCCAAAATGAAGAGGTCATAAGTTCAATTCTTCCTAAAGCTCTATCTACCCAAACAAAAAAAATAAAATAAAATAAAATAAAAGTTGTCTATCCTATCTTCAAGTATGCGTTGAGTACATCAGTTTGACCACTTTTTCATCATTAATGTAAATGGCACCAACCTAAACTTTGAGAGAGAAAAAGAGATCCAAAGTTATTTAGGGCTTTAAGTTGCAGGGTTCATGACTTCAATCCAAGGTTTTCACAATTTTCGCAACAGGTTCATAGCAACTCCCCTTTAGGATTTAGTAGAAGAAAAAGAAATGAAAACGAATTGAATACCTTGTAAATAGATGACCAAATTAAATGATGTATACATGATTCTCATAGATTACGAAGAACAAAATAGAGTCAAAAGGGTGAAAAATGCAGACCAGTTTCAATGAAACAGAAAGGATCCATAAAATAAAAATAAAAAAAATTAAGAAAAATAAAAAAGAAGAAAGAAAGAAACTCACCTGCGAACTACAAGGGATTTGAGGTGCTCAAGCGACAAAGGCATTGGAAACTGTGAGGGAGACTTTGCCGTTGTAGGCCAAGGAAGCTGAATCGGCTACTGCTGCAACTGCAACTATGCCTCACCAAAACGACTCTCTTTGCTGTAATAGGAAGGAACGGAATTGAAGCACAGAGCCACGAATCTAAATGCTTATCCTTTGGACAGGGAGTTTTCTCGACCGGAACATATGTGGAATGTCGGGTTTCTGTGAAGAAGAAAACAATCATGGCCAGCGAGAGGAGCTGCGAGGTAGACCATTCTGAAACGATTTTATTGCATCTGAAGTGATGACCACTTGGAGTCTTGATTGAAATATCACTTGATTCTGTATTTCTCATTTCTTCTCCTTTTATCTTACTCCCAAACCATTTGAAGCACTGGATTTGTCATGCGTCAGTTGTCGCTCGGTCACCCATTGACGGCGGTTGGCTCCTCTCAACCGCAACAGAAGAAGATCCCGATCCCCCCAGAACCCGTACGCTCAAATCATTGAAAAGAATAAAGACTATGTATACCCAGCTCCCAACATTAATGTCCTCAAGGATTCTATCCTTCAATGCCACCTCTAGAACACTGAGGAAGCCTGGTGAGTCAAAGACAATCAAAGAAGATACTTTGTTGTTGATTAGATAGATGTCTTTTGCAGCAATGAAATTGATGGGACATTGGATGAAGGTCACAGACAAGCTAAAAAAAAAATAATTTGAGTGTTAAAAAGGGGTTCTTATCACCAACCCCCGAGTGTTAAAAGTTGTGCTTATCACAGGTGATAAAGAACACCTTTTAACACTCAAATTACGTTTTTGAGTTCGTCTGTGAGTTTCATCCAATGCCTCATCGACTTCATTTCTGCTAATTGTCCAAGAGCTTCATTTAATGTGTTTATGCAAAAGAAATCCATCTAATCCTGGCTTCATCAGTGTTCCAGAGGCATTGAAGGATAGGAACCTTGAGGCACCAACTAGGCTGAAGAGGATCTTTTTTCCAGTCGCTATTCTTTCCAAGGATCTGGGCGTAGTACGGTTCCGGGTTGGTGCCATTACTTTTGAGGATGGTGTCTTCTAAACTAGCGTGAAAGAACAAACCCTAGTCAGCATCGAAGTTCTCTCTGTTACATTAGCCACCTCTAGTCAATCTTGTCTCAAGTAGCGAAGCTACTTCTTCGTATGTAAAATTGTAAGCAGATGACTTGAGAATAGAACTTCAAAATCCTTTCCAGCAATGGCAAAGGTTGTCAATTCCGGTAAAGAGAAAGTGTCACAGAACCCAACTCTCCATACTCTTGAAGATTTAAGCATCCGGGTGCCAGGCGCATCTTTTTTTGCTCGAATTGGAAATACTGATGGCTGCTTCAATAGAGCTCTTTTCCAGTTCAATGTCCTCTGGCCGAAACTGAACGATGGGCCTAAGAACTTCATGAATTGACCAGGGACTTGGACAAAGATGCCTGGATGATTGATCAGGACACTATTAATTTGATCTTTCCTTCTTTGTGTTCAATTTTCTTTCCAGGAAGAAGAGTTGAGAAGGGGGCTATTGACAACCCTACGAAGACAGAGGTATGCAGCTCTTCTTATTTAATTCACAAATTTTGTTATGCAATCTTTGTTCCTCTAGCTTGAATCGAATCAATTTGGATTGATTCTAAAGCTGAGATGGATTTATTTTATAGAAGCAAGAGCGATTCCGAAGCGCATCGCATTTGAGCACCATGAGAAGGGAACAGAGATGATGTACCGCAATGTCAAGAAGAAGGCGACAATATGGGTGTGGATGGAGGTTGAAGCTACCATTTCGACTTATCTGTTTATATGCTATTATGGTAACATATGACAAAGCCTTGATGTTGTGTATTGAATCTGATACGTTGTACATCATTTTAGATACATCAATTTAGTTTAAGGAAAACCCTGTTGCAGTCAAGATTGGTTCAAAAGAAATTATGATCTTATAGTATAATGTAATTTTTTTTTTCAATGAAGGTATCTCCCCCCATTTCATATGTCTACTCGAAAAATGTACAATGATAATGATTTTTTTTTGTGAATAAATAAATATATTAAAAACACCCGAACGAGGGAACGAGGGAGAACAGACCTAGAAATCCAAAGGATAGAGCTTGGCTCCTTATAAAACACAGGTATTAGTCCAACCAGAAAGGAAAGGAAAATTCCAAAAAACAGTTCAACTAAAAAATTATCCAAATTCCAAGATGACAAAATGAGTTTATTGTTGTATTAGGGGGAGGGGACTCAATAGGCATAATGGCACTGTGAACATCGAAGATAATAGCTTCCCAAATCTGAGTGAAAGTTCCAGACTTGGCGACCTACTGTCTAAGATTTCTCTCGAACCATATATGATATATCGTCACGGTGAAGGCGATCTTGGCAGTGGTATCGCACGGGGACTTTTCCTTGACTTCTTGGTCATCTACTTCCATTTAAGATCAAAAGAGTGGATTCTTCTTCTGATAGGCCAGCATTTTATGAGGATCTTTTCCCACACTCAATTGGAGAAAGGGCAATCGAAAAAGAGATGATAGAAATTTTATTCCACAGCCCAACACAAATCACAACTAAAATTAGGGATGACGCCCGGGTCATGAAGAACAGAACCTGTTGGGAGAAACATAGTCAAAGCTCTCCAAAGGATAAAACTATGCTGGGGGGAGTGCCCTTGAAACCGCACCGCATCATACCAAGCAACTTTGGGACTTCGAGATCAGACAATCCTCCAAAGCAGAGGTGGAGGAGAACATACCATTTGTGGCGACAGTCCAAGTAGTGATATCAACGCTCCCAGTGGGATGGTGGGTGACAAAATTGAGAGCTTCCCAAGCCTACAAAAACCAAACTGAAGAAGCCCGATTGGTGCACTAGACCCTTTCTAAAATAATGGAGGAGACAATAACAAATATATCATGTCCATAATCAAGTCTAATTCTTTTCCTATTCGCCATCACCAAAATGCCATGAGGGTGCCAATTGTCCAACTAGAAAAGAGAGGATGATCCATCATCAATAAGAGACTTGATGTGGGGGAGCCAGCTGCCTATAGTGAAGCATTATCCTCCAAACCGAAGAAGGATCATGGCCCACAGAGATTGTCCAAATAGAGTCATTTTTCAGATTTCTACTATAAATCCATTTAACCCATATACAATCTTTTTTTTTTCTGTCAGTCACCATTTCAATTTTATAATACATGCCATATTAACTTCTTTGACTCTTCAGAGGCCCAAACCACTTTCCTCGTTTGGAAGACAAATCTTAGTCCATCCAATAAAATGAAAGAATTTACTGTTGTCCGCACCTTTCCACAAAAAGCATTCATAAGGCCTTCAATTTTTTGGATGATTGAACTAGGGATCCCAAAGACACCAGTCTTATACAAGTAAGAGCTTTGCATGACCGTTCTAACAAGCTCCAATTTACTTGTATAGGATAGGAATTTTGCTTTCCAAAGCTGAAGTATTTTCTTCAGCCTGTCAAGGATAGGAGAGCAATGATTAACTAACAATCTAACGGAGATCAAAGGGAAACCAAGATAGGTGCGCAGCAAATTTCCCAAGGGAAAATCCATTAATCTTCTGAGATTCTCGAGAAACGGATCATCGATTCCAGCGAAAACAAAAGAAATTTTTGCTTATTTATCGATAGACCCAACACAGCGCTAAACAATAAGAGCACATCAGATATGGATTTAAGAGCCTTGGCATTACCTTAAAGAACATAATGTCATCCACAAAAGCAAAATGAGTGAGGTTAATCTCCTTGCAACAGGGAAGAGGTCAATATCATGCTATTGGGAGCTGATCTAGATAGATCCAGAAGCCCTTACAAGACAATAGTAAATAAGAGGGGAGACATAAGGCATCCTTGCCTAATACCCCGTCTCGCATGGAAGAACCTAGTCTGACTACCATTAACCAAAATTGAGAATTTGACAAAAGAGATACAACAAAGGAGCCACTGAGAAACATTCAGGGAAATTCATTATGGCCAAGGCTTCCATAAGGTATTCCCATCTAACATTATCATAAGCATTCTAGAGGTAAATCTTCAACATAGCAGTTGAAGAGTGGTTTCTTCTGTCAAATCCAAGAACAAGGTTAAAACAAATTAAAATATTCTCCACAATATTGTGTCCTTGCATAAAAGCCGATTGGTTTGGACTAACAAGATCCCCAACCACTTCTTTCAACCGGAGAGCAAGGATCTTAGCAATAATCTTATAAATGGTGTTACAAAGGAAGATGGGCCAAAAATCAACAATAGAGCATGCTCCATCCTTCTTAAGAATAAAGCATAAGAAAATTTGATTAACTTCTTTTATCTAACTAGGGTTAGAGAAAAAACTTATAATAGAAGATCAACCTTAATAACATCCCAAGCAGCAACAAAGAAACTCATACTAAAACCATCAGGGTTAGGGGCCTCCTAGGCTTCCATGGACTTGATAGCTTTAAGATCTCATCGCAGAAATGAAAGCCAGATTAGCACTTTGATCAGGAGATAGAATTGTGTCAAGTAGTCCCCTCAACAAAGGAACTATCAATCTGTGGAACTTGTATCCTGAGCTGAACAGCATTCAAATCATTTTTGCATTCCTGTATTGCACTCTATATATTGCCAAAAGATCTCTTATTCCAAGTGACGAGCTCGCTTGACCTCTCTTAATTTCTGCGCACATCTGACCAAAGGCTGGTAAGGGTCCACAGGAGTCCTCTCCCAAGCCTCTGTCACTACTGGAAGAAAACTCCCTTGGCCAGCCCACATGTCAAAAAATCTGAAAGGCTTAAGGCCACAAGAGATATAGTGGGAAATAGTGAGCTTGATAAGCAATGGTCGAAGATCCTAAAGGATTCAAATCAAACCACTAAGGAGCTAAACTTCAAGAGCCAATTGTCATTGACCAAAACTCTGTCAAGTTTACAAGATACCTTTTGACAACCTATTCTTCTGTTGTTCCAGGTGAACTTCAATCCAACCCATAATTCATTCAGGCTGTATTGCAAAAACAACTCATAAATGTGGTGGGCAAAATAAATAAATAATAATGTAATGAAAGAGCTAGAAATTCAGTATGATACATCCTCTATGAAAGCTCCAAATCTGTAGGCGTATAACTGATCACAACCTATATAGGAGGAAACTGACAGACACTTCTTATCTTTCAACTCTATATTCCACAACAAAAAACCAATGGGAAACTCATCTAGATTTGAACTTTCCACTAAACAATACTACAATGCAAAAGTTCTGGTGGCATGCAGTAAAAGAACGCTTATAGAATTCATAGTTACACATCCACCTCTTCTCTGTTTGCAGCATCTTTCAAGCCTTTTTCTTACTTGGACTGCCCAACCAATTACAAAATAGATGATGGTTTTCAGCTAAGATGGTTCATCATCCAATGGCAGAAGCAAGATGTCTTATTTGGCTGTTATCAATTTTCTTTCCTTTCATATCCCCTTCTGGAGCTATGTACTGTATCTTCCTTGCTTAACGGAAGGCTAGGCCCAGGGTTTTAATTGTATCATTCGAAAAGGAAAAATGAATCAGATTTCATGACTGTGCAATAACTCAGGACTAATCAAGAGCAGCTTTTCTTCTTCCAGTTATTGGCTTTGGCAAGCCATCAAATATTGGTCTGGCAATAGTGGCCGCCGATAAAGCCTGTAAGTCTGATTTCAAATTCCACTTTGAAGTTGACCAGATGGATGAGGAGTTATTGTTTTCCGAGTCCTGCAAGCTGGGTGTGCTTGATGATTTCCGTACTCCAGAAAACGCATCAGCTATGATAGAGTCCCCCAGACCTACAGGAACCGGGAACAACCAACTTGATTCAGCATCAGCTACAAGATTTGTTCGGCTAGAAGACTTTGGCCTCATAGCTAGACCCCTTCCGGCTGTTGTTGAGAACCCACGGCCACCACTGTTATCCTCCTTCAATAACATTTCTGGGGTGCGAGAACCAGAGTCATTTTCAGCTTTTTGCCGCCTGCGGACAGACTTATCATTAGACCTCTCAGCCTCAAGATCCCCAGCTTCCGCAACAGGAACATCCTTCCCTTCACCATTCTCAGAAAAGAAATCATTAACTAAACTCCTGGACTTCCGATGGAGGCCTGAAGATGGTTCAGAAAATGGTGAGGATTTGGGCAGTTCATCTTCCAAGTAATGAGCTCTGTCTGTTTTGTAAACTGCCATCTCTGTTTCTGCTATGCCATTGTTACTTGAATGCTTAAGCCCATAGTATCCCTGTAAAGTGCTCATGGCTGGAGAAACTTTGTTGTGTTGATCAGATTTCAGCCTTAGTGACTGGATAGATTCCAAAATATCAGAATGCCGGCGAGATGCAGTCTGTCCACTGATTTTCTGTCTGCAAAAGGTACAGAATAAGCCACAATGAAGCCTTTGACATAATCCAATTCTGAGTGAGAATCATCCCAAAACCAAGATACCATGAAATAAAACTTCAAATACCGTATTTTGCAATTAACAGAAGTGGTCCATGTTGATTTGAGATTTTGATGGCAGAAAATTTGTCCTACCTTAAACATTATCGCAAGGCAATAAACACTTAACTCGACATGGTTAAGTTTGAAAAAGTATCTTTCAAAAACAAGCCCTTGAGAATGTGCAGTTACACCCTTGGAAATAATTATATTCTGCTTGAAGCATCATACTATTGATAATTATATAAAAACTGAGTGTCAATTTAATAACCAGCCAGATAGAGTGTGAACACATGAACCAAAAAAAGGGAGACAGAGATCAAAGTTCAGTGAATAAAACCCAATTATCCACCATGTTGAACAATCTGTGTCCCATGCTAGATACAAACTATGTCTTATTTAGAGGTATCTTAATTCACTAAAATAAAGCTCTAATTGTAACTAATATACATATCTAGGGATCCATTACCATTAGCTAATCAAAAGACAAAAAGTCTATCCTGTTAAACCAACAAAAATACCTTGTGAAAATTCCAAAATACACGAACAAGAAAAAATGAAAGAACAGCCAGCATATCAATTGCTGGGGACAGTTTGATATTTTCTGGGCCATGTTTGATGACAAGAGTTCAAGGCATAAGGGATAGACATTCAAAGCCAATAATTCTTCATTAGTTTTACTCTACCAATGAAATGTTAATACACAAGTTGGCAATTGTTGATTTTCATAAGCTTCATTTCCCGAGCTACGGATCTAAAGATCCAAATATAATTAAATGATAATGTGGGTAACAGGAGCAGAAATGAATCTGTTCCAATGGTTCCTTATAAGTTTCTTTCTGGGATTCTATAAGAATTGTTAGCTTTAACAGGAAGACAAGCTACTTCAGCCTTACAGAAGACAAACCATAGTTGTCAAGGCGCTAAGGCGAACCAAGGCGTTTAAGGCCTGACAGGGCGCCTAGGCAACCAAGGCACCTGATTTTCCAAGGCGTCCCAAGGGCTCCTGGGCGCCTAGGTGATGCCTTGACAACTATGAAACAAACATCCATGGATAAGATCCATAATTAAGATTATACCAATCAAATGGTCATTTAGATCCTTCATAGTTTGAGGGTCTGATAAGGATATTGAGCAATAACACTGGAATATCAAGTTATCAAAGTCATCATAATAAGCAAAGGCTAAATAGTGGTGCAAGTTCTTCATTTTTCTCTATTTATGAAATAGTTCTGAGACTAAGCTGGGATTATGTGGACCTCCACAGGTTATACTGAAATTTGAAGATTGAAAGAAAAAAAATTAGCAATATCCTAGTCATTGATACATAGAACACTAAATTACTGAGAAATCTGAATGCCATTCGAGGAGAAACCATTCTGATAAAATAAATTAACACGGCAACAAAGTAAATAAAAAATACATGAAGACAAAAGCCTGCACATATTTCAGAGCAGAAAACAAAAATGTACAAAAGATGCTAAAAGCATCACATCCTCACAAGTTACAAGTGGGAAATTCATGGACTTTCATGATCAGTAGATATTGGTGATGTAAGCCAATCACTTGGATCTCTTCATTCATCAATCAATATTTTTTGACTTTTTTTTAATCTTAGAAGCCAACAGCAAAGATTATCAATCGAAGTCCATTAAAGACCTAGATTCTCTCTTTTATTTGCTCAATAACGGGAACATTTTTTAATAAAAAAAAAAGTGCACTAAACATTCTTTTTTTAACTGTAAAATGTGTTGTCAAATTCTATGTTCTCCAGAACAAAAAGGTTTCTTGAGGGGAAAAAAAAAGGCCCAAAAGCTTTTAGGAGCTCTGTTAAATGCTTAAACACTTCGAAACTGATGGCATCATAGAAGATCCAGAAACTGTTTTTTGGCCTACATAGTTGATAAAGTTTTGTTTTGAAGAAAATATATACTCACTTTTAGTGTATCTTGAGTTTATAGGAGGTTATTTTCTATTTTCATGTCAAGATGGTCCACTAAAGCCTCTCATTTAGCATGTAAAGGTTAGGACTTTGCTGTTACTATACTTTACCTCATGAATTTTATACTCCTATTATTGTAGTCAAAATTCACAAGGTCACAAAACATGGAATTCACCAGGATTCAAGGTTAGAGATGGGTAAGGAAAAACTTAAAAATTGCTCTCTACTGAAATTAGTATGTGAATATTCTATGAATTTGCCAAGTCAGAAGCCTTTGCATATCCACAGAAAAAGAAAAAAAAAATCAAAGTGGATAAGAGAAACCACAGGAAGCTTCATAAATTAAGAATTCCCAGGTCAACATTCATGAAAAAATCATTACTAATGCCAAACCATTGTGAATATGTTGGAGAACATGAATAAAAAGTGTCTAATAAGTAAAAATTAAGAGCATAGCAATACCTTGGGGTAGCTGAACCATTTGCTAGACTGGATGATGGTGGATGCCTTCCTGGTAATGGTATTTGCAGGGATTTGAGAGCAAACATTTGAAGATCCGTAACCAAGTTATTCATCCTTTTAATGTCCGCCACCTAGAACACCTCAAACCAATTGTATCGAAGAAAAAAAAGAACATAGTAAACCATCAAACTTTCTTAGTATAGCCTAATTTTAAAATCCCAACATCAATAACTGCAAAAGAGAATGCATGAATTTATGCAAAGGGTAAACCTAAACCAATATGCTAATCGAAAGAATCAAAAGTTCTGCAGTTCTGCTGCCTCACATTTCTGTGCAGCGATCAATGTATGACTCATTAATCAGAGGCCTCCACTTAATGCCTCCACTTAATGCCTCACCTCAGAGAGGTCACCCAAAAGATATACATATTGGATGAAAAATAAACTGAAGTTTAAGAATTTTTGTCTTCCCCAGATTACCTTTTCTCATTGTCTTACTAATAATTCTGTTAATAGCGTCTTAAAGAATGTCTAATAACTGTTTCAACTAAAGAATTAATAACAAGCCTTTTTTGGGCTTTCAAAGAATGTTTTTCTGAAATAAAATTCTTCTTGCATAAAGGTCTGAAATTTTAGAACTGCTTTCTACTCAGTATGACAAACGTTACCAATAAAACCAGATTAGAGCTACAAGAACTTGAACTCGTGAAAGAAATCGAGCCAGTTGATTAAAAAACTAATTGTTTCGGCCACAAGTCTTGCTTCGAGTGCAAAAGGAGATGAATTTCTAAACTCCCTTCCTGTTCGAGTAATTGCACAGGTTTACATCAAAAGCCCAGATGAGACAAATGGACAAGAAACTAGAAAACAAAACGATTCAAACAATCACAACAAACATTGGGTTTCTTCCCCTTTTTTATTTATTTTTTTTTTTTTTACCTCGACGCCATACTTAATCGCCACGCCTGCAAGAGTATCGAACTTGGACACATGATGTTCGATATAATTAAGGCCACCGATGGAGGTCGAAGGCGTTGACGGAGAAGAGGACGATGATGCCGGGAACAAAAGCAAATTACTGGACATTGTCGACTGATCGTTCTCCCTGCTTTCGCCCACTCGATCTAACGCAAAATGATGATTTCCATTTCCATTGCTACGGATTTTATCGAACTGCATCTCAAACAACCCTAAACAACCAATAAACACCTAAATCCTTCCAACCCAAAACAACTCTCGACATATACTCATAGGTAACCCTCGAAAACCAGAGAATCTTAAAAGACCCACAAAATTCTCCATCATCCCACACAGATCCGGCAATGCTATACCAAAATCCAATCAGAATTCACGAAAAACCCACCGGTGAATGACAGGAAAAGCAGAATTCGCACGAAATTGTAACGTTTTGGGACTATAAATCACGGGGAAAAGAAATTAAAGGATAAGAAGGTATAAATTTCTCAGATCTCAGCTACCCTAGTCGGATTTGGATTTATGTTCTTCTGTTACCATGGGAAATTCTACTTTGACAATGCTTCTTCCTCTGTTCAAACTTCTATGGCCATGAAAACAAAAATGAAAAAAAAAAAAAAAAAATAGAACAGATATGTAGAGAGGAGAGAGAGAGAGAGAGAGATTATAGGTTTTAATAATTATAGTTGACGCGTTTTATGTTGGCATTAGACACGTGTCCAAATTGCAACGAATATTAACTCCGTCGGCGTTACTATTCGGAAAGGAAAAATGATAATTTTTTAGCATTTTATTTTTTTATTTTTTCATTTTTTCTAATTTTTAAATTATGAGCGCAAGTCCGGTCCCAAAATCTCCGTGACTCACGGATTTTACCAACCATTGACGGGACTTGAATTTACTGCCGCCTGCAATTCCTGTCGGCATATATGGACCATTGAGATTGTATCTGTACACGTTCTAATGCACTCTAATGGCCAGATGCAGTTACAGGGAAAAAGATCATCTCCAGCCGTTCAATCGTCCAGTCCAGTCGTGTACTGGACGAACTGGATTTAAAGGACACGCACCCCTATGTATTGATATGCATGTCCTTTTAATCCAGTCCGTCCAGTCCACGACTGGACGACTGGACGGACTGGAGACGATCCAAGTCCCAGTTATAGGGGTTGCACTACTGCAACGATCCAGGTCCCACTGATGGACCCTTGATCTAGAAAAATCTAGGAGAATAGTTTACCGACACATGCATGTATTTTTCAAATCTCATTAGAGTCCATATCTAATGGATTTCACATTCCGTACATCACATGAATGGTAATTAGGTCCTATAGAGAGTACACATACATGCAGGTAAACTAAACTCTTACTCCTCAGACTTTTTAACTTCTCGTGCATCATCTCCCATGGTTTGAGAGAATGGATTGATTCAATCTATTTGGATAGGACTCAGTTAATTATGTTTCCACGCAATTTCTACTGAATTTTGTATGGTTTATTTTGACTAGTTGATAGATGGTGAATAATGTAAATAAACCATATGTTAAATTTTAGACCTTGACTAAGTAAATATTATTTTCCAAAGTGACATTGCAACTAACGCCAAAAAAAAATGGCATGTTTGGAGGATTTTTTTTTTTTTTTTTTTTTTGCGTCTATTTGTGCATAAGATGTGGAATCCTAGACGTTGCAATTTTGTGTATCAATTTTTTGTTAGCTTAGGTTTCTAGAGCCTCTCATTTAGAAAAGTGTCAAAAAAGCTTTGCCAAAAATCATTAAATGACATATAACCTAAAAATAGATCATGCTTTAATTACTAACTATACCAAAAAGATTTATTTATTTATTTATCATTATAAGCTATTTTTATACAATTTTATGGATCACATTAATATTTAATATGTTTCAAATGCATTTAGTTTGGTTCAGTCTAATTCTATGAAATTATTATGTTACATTTTTGTTTCTACCAAAAAAAAAATAAATAAATAAATAAATAAATAAATAAATATAAATATATATATATATATATATATATATATATATATATATATATATATATATATATATATATATATATATATATATATATATATATATTATTTAATAAAAAATATTCTATAAAAATTTGCTTCTATAGAAAAATATTATTTTTGTGCATCTCATCATCATGCTTTGCTTTAAATGTATTCAATCATCCCATGAAAATAACATAATTGACCCTAGCTCTTTTTATAATGTTGACATAAATTATCTTTTTACTTTTATTTCATTTAAGTTTTTTAGTTTTAAGAACTACATGATTTTAATTTCTATTAATGTAATTTTTCTATAGAAACAAATTTTTATAATTTTTCTTGTTATTTTATATTTTTTAAATTTGAAAAAAAAAATAATTTTCAAATTAATTATCAGATTTAAACTTTTTTTGCCTTGGATAAATGGAAATTTTCTAGTACTTATTAGCGGTTAAAGGCTAAATTTATATATAACAAAAAATCATACAAACGCATTACACGTGTCATTAATTAATTAATAAAATTCCAAAAACAAATGCTTTACTATTTATAGCAATAGGATACATGGTTTAAATTTCATACTAGGATGGACTTAAGGTTTGCATTTAAATTTTTGTCAGTTTAAATCATATCTAAAATTATTAAATATTTTTTATTATTAATGATAACTGTTGGTGAGTGCAAGTGTTTCTCTGAATATATGACATTCAATTAAAACTAAAATTTTTTTTTTTTTTTTTTTTCTGCTCCTTTGATTATTGCTATAAATTTTGTCCTCAATTTTTAAATCAATATGAAAAATGATCTCAGAACATTCTATTTTAAGTTTTTGGAATTTAGTAATTACATTTTTTATCAATCTAATAATAAAAATGTTAAATCATTGTATCCACATTTGTGAAAAAAAAAATAGAGAGAATGTGATAAAGGATTTCCAATACAATCATGTAGGAACTCTTCTTCCAATTTAATTAATATTTTAAAAAAAAATTGTTTTCTAGACAGTCCTTCTTATAGGAATCCCTTCACTTTTACCACTTGGAAGTGTTATGTAGTACTTTCAACTATTTATCTAAGGAATTCTCTAATTGATATAGGTCACATGTCGAATTATAGTACATTTATTGTATTTTTAATTATGGCATGCATAATCATGTTGTCTTAAATTTTTAAAGTTCTATTTTCACACATGACAAATTCTATTTCCATGAAACTTGACAAACTAGCCATAAAATTTAGGCCCACAATTATTAAATTACAGATTTTTCACCTGTTTGAAAAAACCTACTAGACTAATCAATTAAAAATATATTTATAAGAAAAAAAATAAAAAAATAAGAATAAAAATGCTTTTATAACTCCTCACCAACAAATTTTATTTATTTATTTATTTATTTATTTATTTTTTTTTTAGGTAAGAATGAATTTTAACTTTTATATTGAATGAGAAATGAACATTGTCATCAAAGGTGCCTTGTTACATATAATGTCTGACTTTATTAATGACAAAAATCTAAACACGCAAGCGGGGGATTATGATAAACTGCTTACACATAGTTAGTTAGAGCCAAATATTATTGTATATTAGTTTTAAGGCATCAAAGGGCATCTATAAGATATTTAAATAAATATATCCAAAAACCATAAGACATTGAGAGTATTATTGGCATTCAACATAACATGTAAAGTCATTTACGATTTTATCATTTCATTTCCTTAACTTGATGAAAGAAAACTTTCACTATTAACATTTAAAAATAGGCGATCAACACGTAGCATTTGACACACCAAAGGACTAGGGCAAGGCTAATACGATCCATAAGGAACAAAAAGTTTTGCAAAGAGGGCACGCAAAGTTTGATCCATTTGAAACCAAACTGGATTCCGTTGGAATCTGGGTTCAATTACCTCGACTTACTCTTTGATACTGGCGATCGGACATCCTCAAACTCTCCATAAAGATAATCATGCAACCTAAATTGTCTCCAATGGGGATTAGACTCTACATCCCATCAAGGATCGCTAACATCATCTACACCCACAAGATTGCCTAAACATCACCTAGGTCCACTTAACTAACGAAAATCACTAAAATTGTTAATATACAGTTTTACCCTTCTTATTTTAAATTGAAATTTTTAAAAATTACTACTTTGACCTTTGTCGTCTCCACTGAAGTGGAATATTGACAAACGGTGAGTTAGAGATGGGAGGCTTAGCTAGCTCATCTGTGGAAAGTCCAGTGCCAATGGAAACTTTGGAGAAGAAATCTCGTTGCCGGTGATTCAGGGGAGGATATGGGATCTACGGCGACCTCATCTCACGATCATTGGTCGATCACTTCAAAAGAAAAAAAAAAGAGGAAGAAATCCGAATCGTTCACATACCTCAACAATCTCGTCGCCGGCAAATTCAGAGGAGGATATGGGATCAGGTGACCTCGTATCACAATCACTGGTCGATCACTTCAAAAAAAAAAAAAAAAAAAAAAAGATTCCATTCGTTGGTTCTCTCTGGTTTCATGTCTATGGTGTCTCCATGTATATTCAGATTCCACTCTGCTATGTCTATTACTGATCATGGTGAAATGTCTATTACCGATCATGGTGAAATTCTTCTCACTGCGACCATCGACTAAAACACCACCTAATAATAAAAACAAACAACCCATGTAATCTGCCGCAAAACTAGCCAAGATACTACTTTCGAAGCCGCTATTCCCCAATGTGTTGAAGAAACGATCAAAGCTTGGGAAACAGCAGCGGCATCCGGTAATGGTTTTGCTGCAATTCCCGCCTCACGGAGATAGGCAAGCAACGGGAGTTGGAGTGATGTCAAGAAACCTTCAGGTTCCTTAATATCATCTCTTTTTTTCTTTACTTATTTCTCAAACATGATTATCGATCCCTCTCTCTGTTCCATCGTACCCAATCCCTCCAGGATTGCAATTTAATAATTTGCCCGAGTAGTCAGTTCCCATTCTTGTAGTGGAAGACGTGAAATCTCGAATCCTCCACTGATGAAGGGCTTCGTGAACTTGATTTTAGGGATCTTGACAACACTTTCTGAGTTATCGTTGTTTTCTTAGTATTACATTGATAGAGACGCAAACCAAGAATCCTTTCTCATCTCTCAATCGTTCGATGAGAAACTCATACATGGTCTGAAGACCCTAAATTCACCATCGGTCAATCTCTCGTGGCTCTCCCTGGCTATCGATTTCCTCTCTTCTATACACCCCAAAGCAGCAAGGTTGGTCTCCGATCTGAAAGTATCGAGTTTCTGAAATTTCTCTTGCTTCGTATTTGGATGATAGTATCAAGCTTTTGGATCTCTGTAACTCGATCGTTTTGGATATCGAACGTTTTCGACACGGTCGACTTCTGCTCGTTTTAGGGATTCAATGGTTGCGATGAGACCTGGATCTGGCATCAGAGGAGCTATACTGGGTGAGGGATTCGCTGTCTGATTGGGGGAATCACTTGCAGGTTCTCAAGAATCGGATATTGCATAGTCGGAGCGGAACGGTGACCCTTCTCATTGGGGCAATCATGGTTGCGGTCTTGACCGAGTCGCCGGAGAAGATATTCAGAAGAGCTTACAGACTCTTTTCGATTTTTTTTCACGAAAGGAAAACCAAAATTGAGGTAGGGTAAAAAATCAAATAAAAGGGTATATTGGTCTTTTTAGCCGACCATAAGGATATTCTCGTCTGTCAAAAATTCCAATCCACCTGACGTCAGCATCTAACATGAATCAATTGACGGAGTGGACTTCTTTGATTACCACAACCAAAGCTTTAGGGTGTAGATGAAGTTTTTGCATTCTTGTGGGTGTAGATGATGTTAACGATCTTTGATGGGGTGTAGATGAAATTTTTTCTTAAATAAATATATCCAAAAACCATAAGACAGTGAGAGTATTATTGGCATTCAACATAACATACAAAGTCATTTACGATTTTATCCTTTCATTTCCTTCACTTAATGAAAGAAAACTTTCACTATTAACATTTAAAAATAGGCGATCAACACGTAGCATTTGACACACCAAAGGACTAGGGCAAGGCTAATACGATCCATAAGGAACAAAAAGTCTTGCAAAGAGAGCACGCAAAGTTTGATCCATTTGAAACCAAACTGGATTCCGCTGGAATCTGGGTTCAATTACCTCGACTTACTCTTTGATATTGGCGATCGGACATCCTCAAACTCTCCATAAAGATAATCATGCAACCTAAACTGTCTCCAATGGGGATTAGACTCTCTCTCTAATCCCCATCCTACAAATAGGCAGGTAGCTAAAGGTACAATATCTTATTGCTGACATATTAATCTTCTATTCTCAGCTCATACTACAGTTGCTCAGATTTCTGACTTACGCATCGAAGAGACCCACATGTCTTTTGCAGTACTTTGGTTCAGATTTCAACCGCAACACATGGTTTGTGTTTTTTATATATAATTAAATGTCTTTAACAAATTTTTAAGTGTTATATTTAATATACATATCAATCAACTTAATTGAAAATTAATTAATAATTTTATCATTTTAATTATAGGACTTTTTTTGCTCAGAGTCTCTTGTATCAGTTCAAAACTCTCACACCTCTCCTTCCCAAATACCAAAAATGCTTCTTATAATTGTGAATAAATTGTGATTCTATGATGTCCCAACAAATACACCCAAAAGGAATCGATGTTGAGAGGGCCTTGACACTGACCGATGTCAATTAGAAAGACCCTTTAATTATTAGATAGAATCTAAATTCTTTATATATGATCATATACATGTGAATTCAGGACCTATATCGATTGTATAGCACATCACTCCAAAAACTTGAAAAGGATACAATTTTAACAAAAAAAAGAAAAAGGAAAAGAGAAAAAGAAATACTTTATTAGTTGATTTTAAAAAATATTTTTTTGAATATGATGAAGTCTAATTATAGAATATCAGAGGATGAACATGACGTGGATAACATGTTTACAAAGTAGAACATTAACCTAATTATCATGCAGTAAATATAGCCAGAAAGCTTCCATTTCTCCTACCAGTTGTCCTCTTGCTCTATCCTTCCTGCTTAACAAATGCAAGTCCGACGGTAAGTGGTGCTTCTAGTGGTGAACGGGTGAGTAATGTGTAAGACCTGAGAGTGAGGAGGAATTGAATACTTCTTTTCAAGTACATGAAAGTAGTTTCAAGCAACTGCAACCAAAAGAGCCTACGAGGTGATGAAATAGGCTAAGATCCTATCTTCCCCACTTTAGAAGGGACGAGCAATTTCTCTTTGCTTTTGCTTTTTTTACTGCTTAGCTAGACCGATTTGCTTGCTCAACTACAGAACTCGAACTCTTGGCTCGCAGTGTGCAAGAATTCCATATCAAGTATGACCTGGAAGTCATTCATAGGGACAGTCTAAAGATTGGTGTAGTCAAAGTATGGATCCGAGTAAGTTTAAGACTATCACATAGTTATAGAAAAAATATTGATTATATTTAAAATTATCAAATGCATTAACATGTAGTAAAAATTATTTACAGAATTTAAGAATTATGAACAGAAATAAGGATAGGGCTGAGTTGTGCACTGGTTATTATCCATAAGATTAAATTCACCCCTTACGTGCAAAGAATTCCCGTGAAGTTTAATCCCCAAAATAAAACAGTCCAAAAAAGTGAAGCTTCTTCTAGGATAAGTTGCAATCCAAGAACTGGTCTTTGTCAGAAACCGACGGCTACAATTAAAAGTTAATAAGAAACAAAAGATTTTTGAAATTTTAAAAACCAGAGTAACGTTGGAGAGAGAGAGAGAGAGAGAGAGAGAGAAGAAAGAAGTTGTTCAATCCAAACTTTCTATAACCTGTGCCTATTAATAGTCATTCTCTTTATAGAAGACTGAAATCATAATCCAATGGATATGATCAACAAGTGCACTCATCCAAAGGGTCACGATGAGTGGGTGCATCTTTAGAATGGATGGTCTAGATTTAATCTTCTCAACGATCATAAGATCAACGGTTGAGTTCAAACTCCCTTAGAGTTGTATAGGTATGAATGTACCTATTCATGTACGTCATACCTCTGCGTATTCAAATACGTAGAGACATATTTTTTCAAAAATAAACTAATAGATTGACCTGGCGTGCGTGTGTGAAAAGTACCCCGGACCCCCCAAACCCTTCCCTCTAGAGGCATCCTTTAATTTAAGAGCTCAAGAAGTTATAGGTCACAAATATATATATATATATATATATATATATATATATATATATATATATCCTTATATATATCCCTTCAATCTTATCTCCTTAAGCAATGTGGGATTAAAAGAAGTCCTACAAGTTAAGCCAACTAAAATCAAAAGAGGGAAAATTTCCCCAAAAACTAAAAAACCAAAATAGAACTTAATTTTGAAACTTTTAGATTTTAAGTTTGAGAAACCCAACAATTAGTCTTTTAAAAACCCAAACCCAGGGTGGTCTACGATCATCTAATGTTACATCTAATGTTAGGCTTGATAAATGGAACTTAGGACCGACAATTGAAAGAACGATCAATTGGAAGTAAATTAAGAGAAGGGGACCATCGGGAAAGATACTCGAATGCATCGGCTTGTTTGTTGTTGTTAGTGTTAGGTATTGTTGACATCATAGTTCACGATTTAGGATTCTATTTTGTCATCAATTCATCACCATTCATGTTTTTTCTTTTTCTTATTGATGGATAGTTCTTATTGCCACATTAACTTCCATCATTGGAAACCAACAACCTAATATCCAATCTAAGATGTTAAAAAAGAATTTTAAACAGTTTTTTTATTTTTATTTTTTATAAAGGAATTTTAAACAATTCAAGGCACCCTACTCTAAAATCCAGATAGAGTGAGTACACAAGCACGTATGTTTACCCCCAAGGAACTTCTTGACCATTCATAACTAATAGGTTTCACATTCTAGAGGTGAGTCGTATCATGAACGGTGATGGAGTCCAATGGAAAGTATACTTATGTGTAAAGGAACCATCCGCCTCTAGTCATACCTTTAAAATGAAGAAAATAAAAAATAATATTTATTAAAATGATTCCCTTAGACAACAATATGACTAGAAAGACCAAAACTCAAATAATTTCTAATCATTTTATTAAAAATTTCTGATCTTTAGCAAAAAAAAAAAAAGCTCAAATTAAGTTCAAGTATATGATAAAAAATTAAAGAAAGCACATAATGCTCATTGATTCGTTTACACATTACAAAGCTTAATCAGAAAAAAAAATAATAATAATAAAAATAATAAAATATAAAGCGGCCTTTTCATTTCTCATATCATTTAGCACTACTTTGGCTTTTGGTCACCATCTGCATGTTCCCTTGGAAGGACAAAATATGGTTCTGTAAAGGCCCTCTCACATGGGTCTGGCCTTTCCTAGTCATAAAATTATTGTTAGATGGGATTGTCATTGATGATGATGATACATCAAATGACATTGAGAGGAGACGTAGAAGGAAGTGTTGTTATATTATTGTTGGGTCAAAATTTTTTATAGCAATCTCCATCAATGGATATATAAAAGTGGTCCAAATATTTTTGCTGTGATAGATCAATTGGGACCAAAATTATAGGAATAAACTTCAAGATTCTTTTTCAACATGTAAATTTCAGTCCAAATCAAATGTGTGAAATGTTCAAAGTAAGTAATATAGGTGTGCATAAACATATATGTCAATATAAAGAGATTATCTGATCCAATAAGGCTCTCATGATGGATTACTTTGATAATCAAAGTGGGCCCCACTCAAATCAATATTTATATTATTATTATATATTATTATTATTATTATTATTATTATTATTATTATTATTATTATTATTATTATTAAAAAATTCATTTTAAATCATGCTTCTTTAATTTCATATCCTAATGCAATAAGAAATCCTTATCAGAATGCATCATTATTTGTGTTCATGAGCATTTACAGTACTTTGAACAATACTATTGTGTATTCTCTTATTGTCCTTATTTTCAAATAAGGGTATCAATTTTGGGACCGAATAGGTAGTCTGGACCAATTCGGCCCAAATTAAACCAAAACCAACCCGGATCGAACTGTTACTGGACATGTTCAAGCTCATCGGTCTGATTTTTTGGGCTAGTCTGATCGGAACAGGGCCAACCCAATACCAATCCAATAAACTAAGCCTGATAAAGAACCGACACCCAATCGTCCCGTTAGTTAATGTGCATAGTGCAGCCCACCCAGCACGAACCTCTTATAGACATATTTCGATCAAACCCTATAAAGCCTGATAGCAATTTAATCTAGACCGAAACCAATCCTGACCGACCCGTTGATACCCTTATTTTCAAGCATTTTTTTTCCCCTTAAAACTCTAATTGCGATGAGATTTTATATGTAAGCGATGAGATTTTATATGTAAGCAATGGACCCTAAAGTATAACTGTTAACAAAAAATTTGACCTTGATCAAACTAATTGTTATGTTGTAAATATTTTGATTGTCAATCATTGAATTATTATTGTCACAATAATATATGTTGTTTTTTTAAACGTTACAACTCACAAAACATCTATTTTTCCTAAAAATATGTGTTCATTTTGGAAATAAGACATTGGTCTAGAAAAGGCACTTATCAAATTTCATAATCTAATTCAATTAAATACATTTTTTTGTAGTGTCATGCATCTATATATGTCTATGAATATGTATCAGTATTTTAGAATTATTATTCACAACATGAACAAATGATTTACATTAAAAAAAGAGAAAAAAAAAAAAAAAGAGTAACACAAATTTGTCTTGTGATACCAGAATTGTCACCTTCTTTGTTCCATTGATAATTATTTTCTTTTATTATAATATTGTAAGTACTCTTATAATAAGCCAGTAGGATACTGCCGACAGGGGCCTAAAACCACTCATTTTTTTTTTTTTCTTTAGTAAACTAAAATTACTCCTTTTTATCAAAAAAAAAACTGAAACCACTCCTTTGGAGTTTTTTGTAATGTGTGCCGCCAAGATATAGTAATAGATCGGACACACGGCTCAAATGATTGATTGACACGTGATGATACAGATTATATATATATATATATATATATATATATATATATATATGAACTCCATCTCCTTTGACTTTGAACCTACAATAATGGGAAACCTCCTCCATGGGGATGGAAAGGTTGAAACATACCCTCCGGATTATAGAGTAAGTGGGGTAAAATTGCATATATTTTATCATCCTTAAACTTTAAGTAACGAAAACTTTGTATACTGAGTCATCGTTCTCCTTATTATGGGGTAAGGTTATATATATCTACCTTCCCCAGATCATATAGTAATGAAAACCTCGTACACTGAGTCATCCTTTTTACCTTGACTTTGAGCGCTTGCCAATTTTTAAATTTTAACTAGAACAAGTTAAAGAAGGATTGACTCCCGTTGCTTTTGGTGGGTATTTAAACAAATGAATTAATAAATGTTCTTTTAAAATTAGCTGGACAACTATTAAATCATCTATTACATGGTTGAGAGTTTCCTAATATTCTAGAATTTGACTTCTTGATGTTGTATTTTAGTGGGTAATTTTTTATTTTTGGTAAAATATTTTATTGGGTAATGGAATTTGGATTTATGGTGGGTGGAGATTTCCAAAGTTTCACTAATCACCAAGTTTAATCATTAATGGTTTAGTAGTCTTTGATCAATCAAATTTAAAATGGCTTTCTTTATTCTTATATGGATTTTTAAGAACTCAATGTTGACCATTAAGTACATTAAAAAATTAGTTCATTTCAATAGATTATGACTTTGGTACTTTCGTTCATGTGGGTTGTGAGGAAGAAATATTTTAAGGGATAATCTCATGTTCATATTAAATTAACCTGTTTACCTGGTAGAATCTTCTTTATTTATTGGGATTGTCTCAATGATATTTCTATAGGCCTGTCTAGAACATTACATCTTCTTTTTTTTTTTTTTTACCCGTTAGCTTATTTCCAAAAAATTTAAAGCGAAAGGTAGAATAGCATATTGGAATGAAATGACAATAAATACTTTCATTAAAAAAAACAGATGTATTATACTGAGAAAGCAAAAAAGTAAGATTCCAAGTTATTTGACATTGCTATAGGCCTCTTTAGAACACGATATCTTATTTTATTCTCAAAAAATTTTTAAATCATGGTAAAATGAATTTTTCATAAACATTTTGAAAATAACTTATCATTATGTTATCATTAAAAAAAAAATTTTGATAAATAGATATTTTATTAACCCAGAAAGAGAGAACACAACGAGTTTCCCCCAAAACAGAGGAACTGAGAACAACAATATAGACCCAAGGGAAACTCCAAAGAACCACAAAGACATCCACCAGTAAGGGCAAAGCATAGGACAACTCAATTTACATCAAACACCCAATTTGTTTTTAAGAACCGCATTCTGAAAGAGAAAGAGGGCCCCTCACAGTTCAAACTCTTGATCTCTTTAATGATGATGTTTCTTATCATGTCTATATTCTTTGACTTAGGCTCTCTTTAGTATAGTTTTAGTGTTTATATTTATGTTTATGAATTATTTATAATAAATCATTTATGAGAATAGATTATGAATCATAAATAATAATTGTTTAATATCACTAGATGTAAATAAGTAATAATAGATTATCACAATAATGATAAACACCTTCTAACCTATTTATAGATTTTAGATTATATCAATTTATTTTAAATATAAATAAGTATTATAAATCATACCGAATGATATATGTCGTAATATATTATATAATTAATTTTATAATACATACCAAAGAGAGCCTTAGAAGTAAAAATCCTTCTATTTCATTTTTTTCCAGATATGTTTATTGTCTCGCACTGTGTTCTTCTATTTTGCATTTTATCAATTTTAAAATGGTAGTTATCCATGTAATAATGGGATGTGACCCTTTTGGAAATCACAAGTGAAATCGGAACCATCCATTTTTGTGGATTTTGTAGTCTAAGACGTATGTTCTTACTTAGACTTGAGAGAGTGCAAACTAATGTTTAAAGTATTAATACACATAAATAGATATTCATGGAATACATGCAAATACAACGGGGGTATTTGATTACATTAGACTCTCAAATTTAACGCAATGCTATTGTAGATAATGTTCACTTCGTCCAATGGTCGGAATCAATACATTATCTATCCACATGGAAAAATAGATACATTGTGGTGTTTGGTAAAATAACATGCAGTTGTGACAAGAATAATTTGCCTAATATCATACAGATTTTTTTCACTCTTCATTTTTTAGATTGCTTAAAAGGTTTTATGGTATTTTATTTTCAATATCTTATTATAACAGTTCTTTAAAGAAATAAATAGAAATCACAACCAGTAAAAATATATTATTTAATTGGATCGGAATGGATTCATACAGGGTATCTAAACCCTTATTAGATTTGAGTTTGAATTGTTTATCTAGGGCCCATTTGATAACCATCTTGTTCTCAATCCTTTAATCTTGATCTGGGGCAACTTTGATACTCCCAATTTTTTTTTTTTAAGCAAAATACTATTTGACGACACTGCTCTAGAATCTATTCCAGAGATTATTGAGAGAAAAAACTCATTTGATAAAAACTAATCTGGAATCAATACCAAAGCTAATTGCGATTAGAATCGCATTTGATAAACATTAATCTAGATTCCAAATCTTTATAAAATAATTACAAGTTATACCATTTTTATATCTAGATTTTTGTTAACAACGTTTTAAACCTTTCTTACTAACAGCCTTATTAATGTATACATACAAACCTACCTAATGCGTACATACAAAAATGTCTTTCCATTTATTATTCAATGCCCAAAGTTGACATAGCATCCACCAAATTATTTTCAAATTTATAATTGAAAACTACATGCACAAACACTGTACGTTATAAGAAAGACCAGTCCATAATTTTCAATATTCTTTGGAATCTAATATTTGTCACTATAATCTAATTTGATTATTTTTAGCAAGCAAGGGATGGTGGACTTTAGGAAAAGTCCATAAATGCAAAGGTAAGTAAAGTATCATCAATAATTGCTTATAAACATAGTGGAATACAAGGTTAACAGGGTGTTTGATGACACTCCAGAAGTTGGATTCTGATTTCTGGAGCATAAATGGAATAGAAGCCTATTCGGTAACCCGGTTTGGGCTTCTACAGAATCCATGAGTGAACCAATTCTAAATCGGCTATAGAATCCAATTTTTTAGAGCATCAAATAGATGCTTTTCGATTTCAGAGTACAATTTTGGAGTAGAAAAAATCACCCCACACCACTACTACTACCAACCACCACCAGCCACCAGCCATCATCGCCACCACCCTCCACCACCCACCGTCGCCACCACCACCACCAGCACCGCGCCACCACCCACCACCACCATAACCCACCATCCCACCACCCACTGCCACCACCACCACCACCCTCCATCACCACCACCACCACCACCACCATCACCACCCGCCACCTTTTGCCACCACCTCCCACCCACCACCATCACTCTGGAGTCTATGACTAAATTAGGTTAACAAACATATTTCTATTCTCATTTACTCTTGAATCATTTTGAAGTTGAAGTAGAAGTTTGAACCAGAAATAAGAATTCCAGAATTGAGGTTTTATCAAATTGCTCATAATTGGCTAACTGACAAACCCACTTTCCACTATATTTTTAGTGGAAAAAAATCATATCATGTTGTTTGGTTTTTCTAGACGTAATCTAGAGGTTGAAATTTACCTGGTGAATTCCAGTTGTTGGATCACGGTTGGAGTCTCTTCAATGGCAGGAAATTATCTGAACCCATTTTTAATAACCTTAAAGATATTTCCCAAAAATGGTGATTCTTTCTTGCATCATTGGTGATTCTTTCTTGCATCAGTCACATTTCCATGCTTGACTTGGATTAGCAAAGAGGGAAACATTGGGGTGGGTTAGGTTTTTGAAAACTCAAGTCCTATCTAGGGTTCCATATGGCAAAGCTATCTTGACTCTATATTTTCATTTTCCTGTTAATTTTATAAAATAAGATATAATTTTTAAACTATATATATATATATATATATATATATATATATATATATATATCAGCAGTATATATTAAAATGTAAATTATGATCATTAATCCTAAAGCTTTATCTTGCTGTAGCCAAAACTGTGAACTAAATTGATTGTCCATTGTTTTATTAACAAAAATTCTTTTTATGTATAGGGTAAAAAATGTTTTTAAAATAATTAAAAAGTAATTTATCATCATGTCATTCTCAAAAATTATCATTATCTATAATGCTTTTTTATTACATTTGAAATGGCAAGATTTACCCTCATGAAAAAAAAAAAATGAAAAATGATCTAAGTGTGTTATACAAAAAAAAAAGAAAAGTAAGTTTACAAACTCTCTCTCTCTCTCTCTCTCTCTAAAGGTCAGCAATGTATTATAATAGAAAATAAAAGAAAAATACATTGATGATAGTAAAAGCTCCACCTTTGATATTACCATCAACAGAATGCTACCATCGATTAAAATTTAAAATACTGAATAACTACTATATAAAACAAAAACGTTGATGCTCACAAACGTCCCAAACCACATTTCTTGCTACAAAAGATGGGTAAGAAGTCCAATTTTCGAATACCATTTCTGTTGCAGCTTTCTTTGCTAATCGTCAGCTACTGGATTGATCTCTCGGAAACAATGAGTTATCTGGATTTCAGTATTTAATAGCTCTTCTCATAGCCAACTCCATTGTTGGGCAGCATACCAAGGTGGGTTATTTTCCATAAAGCACATTGCCACTGGCAGTGAATCACACTCTACCCAAATCTTCGGTATATCCAGCCTTCTACATTCTTTGAAACCAATCAAAGCTGCTTTAGTTCCACTTGATAATTATACAATATATATACATTTTTAAGATTTGTATATGAGCAAGGTAGGGTTGGGCTGGGTTGGGATAAACCCAAATCTTCAGACCAAGCCCAGCCTAACACAAAGCCTAGAAATCCCAACCCTAGCCCAACTCAGGCCTTAAAATTTTTGGGCTGACTTTAAGAGGGCTCAGGCTCAACATGCCAAACTTGTACCCTTAAGACAGATATTTCTTTAGATTTGGTTTCCAATCTTAAGAAGACCTATCCTTTCCCTTGAAAAATCTTCCATAAAGGACTTTATTGCAAAGGTTACAAATTAGTCCAAACCTTAGAATCTAAAATAGCAGAAAAGCTATAAGACAATGGAAAAATCCATTTCAGTTAAGAGCAAGAGAATTTATTGTCAGTTGAGCAAAATCATTATCAACATCTTTTGCATTTATAGGAATACATTGTACTTTAGTATTTTCTAATTAGACTCTTTTTGTTTTGACGTAAAATTTTACTTGAAAATTTTCAATGACAGCAATGTCTGTTTTTTATATTACATTTTACTGTAAAATTTTATTTGTAACATTTTATATATGTAAAAAAAAAAAAATTTAATGCCTGTTTTTATGAGGTAACATAATGATCTCCAAGGGGTAGGGAAAAAGGAACTTTGTCTTTCTTTTACATCGGAACAAACAGAGCAATTAAATGTTTTTCCAATGTTTGCTTTCAAGAGATAAAATATAGTGATTTATAAGGAAGAGGGGAAAAGAAGTTCGTCTTTCTTTTACTCTTGTAGGCAAATATTGAAAAAAATTCTTAACTTGCAAAATGTTACAAGTAAAATTTTCATGTAAAAATTTACAACAAAACATACGGAGCCTTAACTGAAGAAGAAATGACATTAATTAGTATTTCCAGTGAAGTGCCAAGTAATTTCTTTTCCTTAATGATATTAGGGAATTCAAGATCATGAACCAAGATAGGGGTAACAATTATTAGGCCGGGCCTAGCCTGGCCCTGTCAAGATTTATCGCTTTGCATATTTTTGTATACAAAGTTTTTGAATTTGCTCCTAATATGTGCATTAACTTATGCTCTCTCTCCCCCCCCCCCCCCCCCACCCAAAAAAAAAATCGTTAGGGAGAATTCATTTTCGGATTCAGATCCTCTCTAGCTGCTAACCCGTCCAAACCACCCCTCGTCCATTGGATCACGCTCAAGTCCAAAAGATGAAAGAGATCCAATAGATGTAGGCAAACTAGACAGCTGGAGATGATTTTTTTTTTTCCTTTATCTTCTACCTTGAAGTTTACCTATAATATCATTTTCTCTCCTAAAAAAATTTTACTTTCATTTGCAGCCAAAAAAAAATGAAAACTGCATATCAAGAATTCCCATTGCTTTTTGAAGTGTCAAATGTTTTTAACCTTGTGAAGTGGAGCTTACATTGAGCTTCATTCTCACAAGAAGCAGTGATTGGTACTATCTTTGGTGGTGAGTGGGGATTAAGACTCTCTTTGGTTTGTATTATATAATGTATTATGAGTTATTTGTGACAAATCAATTATGATAATAGATTATGAGTAATAAATAATGATCGTTTGGTACCACTAAACATAATACATTATATAATAAGAAATATAGCAATCACCTAATAAATTATTCTAATAATGATAAACAGCTACTCACCTATTTGTAGATAATGAATTATATCGATTTATTTTAATTATAAATAGACATTATAAATCTTACCAAACAATCATAAATTTTATAATATATTATATATACTTATATATTTCAAACCAAGGAGTTTCAGTTAACATTCTAGTCAGGTTGTATCTCAAATTTGGTGTGCTGAACCTTGTTGGTCGGGTTTTGATTAGGTTTGATCTTTAATGCATCAAATTAGTTCTCAAATGAGTTGGGCAGTTCTATTGCCCCTCTTCAGACCCTGTAGTAGTGGGAGACTTGTGCATTGAGATGTTATAAAAGCCTCTCCTATTTGGGGGTGAGGGGAGAGGTTGGGTTTCACAATTGAGAGATGTGAGGTGCAACCTCCTACAATTTACATCGGCCATAGATTTCTACAAGTCTACATTTACTTGTAGAGTTGTCAAAACCTAGATCACACCAATTAAATTGATCAAGCCTGACCAAAAAAGACAGAAACTATACCTTTTAATAAACATTTAGGTCATGGTCTTAAATGATGTATTAATTAGTTGTTCTCTAGTTCCTGAAGTTGATTAGAAAACCGACATATCTCCGATAGAAAACTGATTAAATATAGAAATTGATATAGACCGACCAATTAAAGGCCAGTTAAGTGGCCATGTGTTTCTCTTAAGTGTTTCCGTTTTCCTTTTATAACTTGTGCCTTTCGAACATTTTCTTTCTCCCATAGATGTGGAACTAATTGTTGTAGATAATTCAACCAAAAAAGGAAAAAACAAAATTGGTGGTACATATTCTGTTAAAGGAGAGTCTCTCAATAATTTTTTTTGTTAATCAATTTGGGACTAAGTTTTTCATATACTATAAATACACTCCCTTTCTTTGTTATCTCCATGGCTATAGTCCTAAATCTTGAAGTGGTGGGGACTTGTTAGGCCCAATTACATTTATTAAATAAAATGGTTAACACCCTAACTTCAATAAGACAGGAGAGTTGAATCTGGGACCTATAATCACCAAGGGATTACCTATCCTTTGATGACATGTTTTTCAAGATAAGCTCACAGTTCATAGTCAACTGCTTCACTTACAGCTATCGGGGCATGTAACAAACACAATTTCAGTTTGAAATTCAAATGTAACAACCAGTCTTCTCAAGACTTTCCCCCAACCAACAAGTAGACTCTTAGCTGAAAATATCTTTGTGATAATTTTATAGAGAAAGTCATTGTGTATAAATGATAGATAAAAATCGTCTCTTGTCGAACACGGGTCAGAGAGTCCGCATGACTTGCGTCAGCCACGTCCGGGATCGAATAAATATAGATAAAAATCATCTCTTGCCCGCGAAAAAAAAAAACCTTCACTCAATGTGTATATCGATACATGGTAAGAAATAAGTGCCTCATCAAATCTTGTTACTGATGGTAAAAGTTGCAGGTTTACCAAAAAAAAAAAAAAAAAAAAAAATGTCAGGCTGCAACGATTTGATTCAGTTTTGTTTCAGGCGACTCAGTGGTATAATCTTAAGATATATTACTTTTGGCCTAACCGTTGGATTTTGTCTAATCCACGTTTCGTTTTCTAGTGCCGAACTGGAAGATAGACAGCCATCCCTTGCCATAGAGGAGTTCAATCCGGACACATCTACATATGCATTAATGAAACTGCAGGAATTGTATGGTTGTAGAGGATCCAAGCCCGTCTAATTCAGGCGTAAAGCACGACTCATCTTAAAAAAAAAAAAAAAAGGCTCGACTCATGAGCGGGAGGAAGTGCAGCAGAAGGAGAGAGAGAGAGAGAGAGAGAGAGAGGGAGAGAGGGATGGAGTATCGACGGATTCGGGAAGAGAGAGAGAGAGAGAGAGATAGATAGATTGAGGTACCGACGAATTCCAAGCTGTTTCTGAATATTCTCTCTTCTGTGTGGTATTCATTCTCGTTCGGCTCTTGGAATCACATCCAGCAGTGGTTGGACAATGGTAAGAGGTCCTGCAACATCTCTGTTTCAAATTATTTCATCCAGAAACAAAATTTCTAGGGTTAGGCTTTTGCTTACCGGGCGGTTATTTCATTCTGGTGAGAAATGGAGGTTTTCAAATTACAGGAAGAGTTACGCCTTTCCGTCTTTCGTTTCGGAACACAGAGTTCCAAACGGGTTGATGCATCTAAAATCTGTAATACTTGGGGATTGTGGTCTTGTTAAGAGACAGCAGTTCTCAACGTTTGTCGATAATGGAAATCAAGTTAATGAGGATGGTTCTCTGGATTCAGAATTGATTGAACGTGAAAGTATTGAGGAGGACGATAGTCCTGGAAGTAGTGGTTGTGTTGGTTTTGAGCATGTAGGTTCTCGTGATCCTGTTGAAATTTATAGGGAAATTCGGGCATCTGAAAAGAGGTCGAAGCTTACGCGATCTAATTGGGACAGCTTGGCTGAAATTTTTCGGTGTTTTGCGATATCGGGTTGGGCATCCAACCAGGCTCTTGCTATCTACATTGGTGCCTCATTTTTTCCTACTGCGGTTAGCAAGTTTCGGTCTTTTGTCTTCAAGAAATGCCCTGAAGATGTTGCGAAGTACTTGGTATCACTGGGTCCATCTGAATCAGTTGAGAGGTTTCTTTTCCCAATTTTTGTTGAGTTTTGCTTGGAGGAATTCCCTGACGAAATCAAACGTTTTAAGGGAATGCTTAAATCTGCTGATCTTACCAAACCTCATACTTGGTTCCCTTTTGCACGGGCAATGAAACGCAAAATCGTGTATCACTGTGGTCCGACCAACAGTGGTAAAACCTACAATGCATTGCAGCGTTTTATGGAAGCAAAGAATGGTATTTACTGTAGTCCTCTCAGGCTCTTAGCCATGGAAGTCTTTGACAAGATGAATGCTCTAGGGGTCTACTGTAGTCTCCATACTGGACAAGAAAAGAAAAATGTCCCCTTTTCTAACCACATTGCATGCACCGTTGAGATGGTTTCCACGGAAGAATTGTATGATGTGGCTGTTATTGATGAAATCCAAATGATGGCTGATCGTTGCAGAGGATATGCTTGGACTCGTGCTTTACTTGGACTAATGGCTGATGAGATACACTTGTGTGGGGATCCGAGTGTTCTTGCAATTGTCAGAAAGATATGCTTGGACACTGGGGATGAGTTGATTGAACATCATTATGAGAGGTTCAAGCCTCTTGTAGTTGAAGCAAAGACTCTCTTGGGAGATCTTCGAAATGTTCGACCTGGGGATTGTGTGGTCGCATTCTCAAGGAGAGAGATATTTGAAGTCAAGATGGCAATTGAGAAGTTCACCAAACACCGTTGCTGTGTTATTTATGGTGCCTTGCCTCCAGAGACGAGACGGCAGCAAGCTAGCTTGTTTAATGATCAAAATAATGAGTTTGATATTCTGGTTGCAAGTGATGCAGTGGGGATGGGTTTGAATTTAAACATTAGACGAGTTGTCTTTTATAGTCTTTCTAAGTATAATGGTGACAAGATTGTTCCAGTACCTGCAACACAGGTGAAGCAGATTGCCGGAAGGGCGGGTCGTAGAGGCAGCATTTATCCTGATGGACTCACAACCACCTTGCATTTGGATGATTTAGACTACCTGATTGAGTGCTTGAAGCAGCCTTTTGATGAAGTTACAAAAGTTGGTCTCTTCCCTTTCTTTGAACAAGTTGAGTTGTTCGCAGGACAACTTTCCAATGTTCCTTTCTGCCAGCTACTGGAGAAGTTTGGTGAGAACTGTCGCCTTGATGGTTCTTACTTCTTGTGTAAGCATGATCATATAAAGAAGGTTGCAAGGATGTTAGAGAAAGTGGAGGGATTATCTCTGCAGGACCAGTTTAACTTTTGCTTTGCCCCAGTCAATATTAGAGATCCAAAAGCCATGTACCATCTTCTGAGATTTGCTTCATCATACAGCCAAAATGTCCCTGTTAGCATAGCAATGGGAATGCCCAAGGGCTCTGCTCGTAATGATGCGGAGCTCCTTGATCTGGAGACCAAGCATCAAGTGTTGTCTATGTATTTATGGTTATCACACCATTTTAAGAAGGACAATTTTCCATATGTACAAAAGGTTACAGAAATGGCAACAGATATTGCAGAACTTCTTGGTCAGTCTCTCACCAAAGCTAACTGGAAGCCTGAATCAAGGCAGGCAGGGAAGTCAAAGCCTCAAGGGAAGGAAGATGGCTATAAGAGACCAATGTCACTTATTAAAGTGTATCAAAAGTAAGTTTCCTCATTTATTGTTTACCGTTGTCTTGTTTCTGAATTAATATAATAAGATGGTTTCTCCATATTTCCATTTAGTTCTTTTGCCCCCTCTTATGGCCTGTTTAAGGTGTCCCGGTGCACAAGGCTCCCGCTACTTCAGGGGCTGGGGAGGACAGAATGTATGCAACCTTACCCCCACAATGTGGAGATGCTGTTTCTAGGATTCGAACCCGTGACCACTAGGTTGCAATATGACAACCTTACCGTCACACCAAGGCTCGCCCTCTTCTTATGGCCTGTTTAAGATGGGTTAATTTCTTAGTTCCATTTTTCTTTTAATTTTATGGCATATTGTATCATCCTCCGATTTAAATCAAATTAATATACATTAATAGAAGTGTGATTTGAAACATAATTGTGTATCTCATTTCTTCTTTGCTGTCTTCTGTTTGCTGATTCATGTGCATGCTACCTCTCTGATGTTCCATTTTTTTTCTTTTCTTTTTTAGCCCATCAGAATCTGACATGGCAATAACCCTTTTGCCTTGCAGGAAAAGGGATGAAAAATCTTCTCAGCATGGTTTCTCAAGTATTGCCCCAACTTAATACACATACCAGGTACATCTATCAGAATTTTACTCACATAATAGAAAAGCCTCCCAGTGTGCCACCCGTGTTGGTTGTCATGATAAATTTCTGCTATTAGAGACCTTTTCATCATTTCTATATATTTCGGGATTTGGGCAAGTGGGTAGGGAGAGAGTAAGTGATGTAGGACAGCCTAGGCTACTAGGTTTCCTACACTTACAATTAGGCTAGGTATTAAGTTACTTAAAGTTTGGCTAGTTAGGGATGGGACAGCAGCATACATGACTTGCATTAAGAGGGTTTAGAGCTGAATTTTATCAACTAATGATCAATATATATATATTCCTAGCATATGAGTTACCAACTAGACAATGATCAAATAGGTTGAAATAGAATTTCAGCAAATAAAGACAGCATTTGACAAGTAATGTGAGCAGGAAATTTCAGTACTCCTAAAACAGATAACAGTTAAGTTATTTATGCATAAAACACCCACTTTAATGTTAATTTAGCAACAATTCAAAACAAAGAAGAAGTAGGGTACTAATTAGATTGACTACTGACACAATAAAGGTGAATGAAAGATTCTACACAATAAAATAGGTACTGTAAACAGTAAACTGATATGTGAACAGAATATATGCTGTTTACAGGAATTAAGAAACCCAAAAGAAATAAAATAACAAGGACATGAACAGGAAAACACAAGTCCTAAAAATCTGAAATCAATTATATATATTCAGAAATTGTTATGGCAGAAAAAGAAAGAAAGGGGGAATGGAACATGTACGGTAACAGAAACTTAACATTAAAAAAAAAAAAAATAAAGACAATAAAATATGGGTTTCGACTGGGTAGTAAGAAACATAAATAAAGAAGTAGATAAATAAGTGATAAAACTTACCGAGAGGGAGAAGTGTAGAGATACCATGAGGGAGGGAGCAGTGAGATGCCATAGGGGAAAGGGAGGGGCCAACCGAGAAGGGATTTGGGAAATGATAACTGAGAGGGGAGGGGAGAGAGATTCCGTGAGGGGGAGGGGAAAAAACTTATTCAGAGAGGGAAGGGGGGTTGAAACCGGGAGGTAGAATTGAGGGGGATTAGCACAGGGAAGGGGATAACTTACCGTGAGGGGAACAACCAGAGAGAGAGAGAAAGAGAGATTGCTATAGAGAGGACTTCTTCTTTTTTTTCATCAAAATATTCATCAATCTTATTATTGAGAAAAAGTAGCCTTTTAAAGGCTTACAAACCTAACCGCAACTTAGGTTGTTACTTGGGCAGTAAGCCAGTAACCCACTACCCACTAACCACTAACATAAATAATTAAAATAAAAAAAAACAAATAAAAAAGTTAGGGTGGGACCCTCTATCAACTAATAAGCACATGATACAATAAAAACGTGGGGGGTGGGGCCACTAGCTAAAACGTGAAGGGATTTAATGCCCTTTTACAAATAAAGAAAAAGAAATAATCAACATAAATTAGAAACAAACATAGAAACTATAAATAGAAACAAATAGTTTCTAGAAACAGAAAATAAACAGAAATAAAAAAAACAAAAAAAAACTCCTAAACTAATTGCTGCTCCCTGGCTACATGGTAGCCTCGAAACTCGTCATCGAATCACAAGGGAGGGTGGAGGGGGGGAAGGCTAAAGACTATGCCTCCTCTGCTGGTACACTCAGAAAGGTGGGTCAGCATTGATGTCCTCATCAACTTTCCCTGGCTTGGAAGAATTCACTTTTGGTGAATAAAGACTCAGGTAGTGCTCAAGCATAGCCGGGTTGAGCCGTTGTAACTCTTCAATGGAAATCCATGTATTATCAATCTCAGGTCGTCCACGCCATTGAACTAAGAACTCTTGATAACCGCCAGTATGTGTAAAAGTGACTCTCTCGTCAAGGATGTCTTCAATCTCCTCAACGTGCTGATCAAATTGGGGTATGGAGGAGTAGAAGTAGCAGGATCAGATGTAGAAGTGTCAACAATAAAGGGAAAGGTATCAATAACATCAGGATAGATGGAAGGGGAAGCAGAAGGGTCATGGTAGGGAGCCAAATCCTGAACATTGAAAATGTTATTGATTCCCATGTCAGTGGGCAAGCACATATGCATTAACTCTTACTCTTTTAAGAATTTTGAAAGGTCCTGCATTGCGAGCATGTAATTTGCTCGACTTTCCCTTGACAAAACGTTGCTGTCTAATCCTGGCCATCACCATTTCACCCTCTTGAAACTCTTGCATTCGTCGGTGCACATCTACCTTGGATTTATATTGGTCATTACTCAATGTTATCTTGCGTTTAATCTCTGCATGCAAGCCATGCATGTGTTGCGCAAATGACTCGGCTGACTGGGATGACCTAGAGCTAGACACGACAGTGAAAAGGTTTATGGGAGTCCTGGGTTGGTGGCCTAAACAAATCTCAAAGGGAGAAAGGCCAATGGTTCGGTTCTTGGAAATGTTGTATGTAAACTCAGCTTGGGTAAGAATACGATCTCAAATAGTTAGATGTTCACCTATAAGACAATGCAACAGATTTCCTAAACTCTTATTTATAACCTCAGTTTGACTATTGATCTGAGGGTGGAAGGCTAAAGAGAAATAGAGTTTAGTACCTAACATTCGCCATAGAGTTTGCTAGAAATGACTAGTGAACTTAACATCTCTATCTGACACTATTGTCTTAGGTATATCATGATATTTAACAACCTTCCTAAGGAAAAGTGTCGTGATGATTGATGCATCAGTAGTCTTTGAGCATGGAATAAAATGTGCCATTTTTAAGAAGCGATCTACTACCACGTATACAGAATCATGGCCTCTCGAAGTTTTATGTAATCCAAACACAAAGTCCATACTCAAATCTTGCCATGGAGTATGAGGGACAAGAAGAGGAGTATACAAGCCAGTATTTTCTTTCTGCTGTTTAGGAGTTTGATATGTTTTGCACTGGCTAACAACTCGAGCCACATCCTTCTTCAGGCTAGGCCAGTAAAATCGGTCCTCAACGAGGGCGATGGTCTTATCTCGAGCGAAATGACCAGTAACTCCACCAACACGTAATTCCCAGATCAGAAAATCTCTCAATGATGTTCTAGGAATACACAAGTGACTTCCTTTAAAAAGGAAACCATTTCTAAGAAGGTAATCTGAACTAGAAAGAGGAGGATCTTCACTCAGAGAATTGAACGATTCACTAAAATCTAGACACGTGAAATATTGCTCCTTGACTTGTTTGAAACCTACAACCTCAACACTCATGGTCTGGAGTAGGACACTAACCCAACTTTTGACACTCATAGGACAGAGGGACATGTGTACCTGGCTTAATGCATCTGCAGGAATATTGTCAACACTAGGTCGATGTTTGAGTACAAAGGTGTACTCCTGTAGAAATTCAGCTCATTTTGCATGTCTTGGGTTCAATTTCTTTTGATCACTCAAGTATTTCAGCGCCTGGTGATCAGAATATAGTACAAATTCTTGCGGTAAGAGATAATGTCGCCAGTAGTGGAGGGCTTGGATAATTGCATAGAATTCTTTGTCATATGTGGAATATTGTTGCTTAGGCTGCGTTTGGTAACGTTCTCACTTGTTCTTGTTTTGAATTGGAAGAGATTGGTCTTTTTCTGTTCTGTTCTGAAATAAGTGTTATTTGGTTGTTCTTTTGGCCTTAAGGCTGTTTGGCAAATATGTTCCAGAATTACTCTGAGAACACTGTTCTGACCTGTTTGTTGTTTGGTAAAATTTGTTGTAGAACACTTTTTTTCAAATGATTCAAATATTACAGAATTGCCATTAAACCAATATCTTACAAAATATGAAAATTTGTTAACCATTATCCCCGTATTAAACATATATTATGTAATTGTCCAACATAAAAAATAAAATATTTAAACCAATCGTGAAGCGTAAATGAACAAAATAGTCAGCAAAAGTACCCATACAAACAAGAAAATAGAACATCCCGCCGAAAATAGTATCAAAGTACGATCTCTACAACTAAGGCACGTCCCTCGTCTATTTCTCCAGTATTAGATGTGATTGGATAGACAATTCACAAACAAAGTAGCTTGACATAGCAGACATAATGGATTAAAAGTCTTAGAAAAATAATTGTTAGGTTACACAATTTCTTGCATTCCATGAAATTTAGCTAGTTGATTTGCAATTTCTTTTCGTTGGTTAGCCATCTGTCTTGATCTCTCTCGCTGAGTACCATACCAGGTATTTGGTTAGGTATTTCAATAATTTCATTGTCATCTTCTGGGTCTAACTCATTTGCCACATTCTCTTCCTCATTCATTAATCTTGCAAACTCAGTATTTGCTTGTTGCTCAGATTTAATGAAGTTATGCAAACCACAACAATTAAGAACTATATCGTTTTGCACTCTCAAAGGGTATGATGGCATTTTCCTCAAAATTTGTTTTTCAATACCCCAAAGCAACGCTCAATGACATTCCTTAGCGATGAGTGTCTGTAGTTAAAAAGTTTTGTAGGTGATCTTAGTTGTCTCTGTCTCCCTCCTCTATAGTCTTGTAAATGGCATCTCTCACCTCTAAAGGAGGCCAAATAATCTGTATGGTTTGCATAACCCGAATCCACGAGATAATATTTACCTAGGAAGAAATGTATATGAGTATTATCAATAACAATTCAAGTAATAAGCATGTCATAGGATTCCCCTACGTTTTTTAGGTATTATAAGATACTTGGTGGTGGATGAGGAAAATTCAATGCTGGGTTTGTTCGGGTATCTTCAAATATCTGACAATCATTTGCACTTCCCTCCCATCCGGTACAAACGAATGTGAATTTCATATCAAAAGAGTATACACACATTACGTTTTGAGTCACTAAACACTTCTGATTAATGTATCGTTGTTGGTCTGATCTGGGGACAACTACACTTATATGTGTCCCATCAATGGCTTTGATGCAGTCCTAAAAAACAGAAATTAGATGTAAAATTGTATGTAATCCTAAAATGTATTAGAAGTCTATATAAAATAATAGCAATAGAGTATTTTACCTTGAAGTATGGGGTATATTTCTGATTAGTTTTGAATCTTGAGTGGGGTTTCATCGAAGGGTGGAGGTTTAATGCATTCGTCAGACAACAACCTCATACCTTTCAAAACTTTCTTAAAGATTCGGTTGATTGTTTCTCCAGAATGTTGGAACCTCTCTTGTAAGTCTTTATTTGATGACCCTCTACCAACAACAAACATGAATATCCCCACTTTTTCCTCTGCTCTCATATAATGTGTATGTGCTAACCATTGTTGTGAAATCATTAGGTTGCACAAGTTAATAAAAACATGGAACATGTTAAATATTGTTCAGAATGACCGACTAGTATTTCATTAACCCACTGTGCACCTGGTTGATTCCCATCTGTACATGGTTCTCTATTTGGTACTAATGAATACAAGACTGGTACAGCTGCTAGGAGCAACAACTCCTCATCTTTCTTAGCATCAGATAAATTTGCCCACTTCTGTTCCTAAGATGATGTCAAATACACTGTATTACTACTACAAACTATTAAACTCAAATAAGATGACTACTAATAACCACAAGCTCATCATCCATAACAAAAATATAATATAATTGGTCAGACATCTTAAAACTCCAAATAAAACTACTAATAACTAAAAATTCATCATCCATAACAAAAAGAGAAAATTACTTGTTCATCATACTACTTAAAAAAAAAAAAAAAATAACAAAAGTGAAATTGTTCATATTGTTCAAGTCCTTAATGGCTCGTCCTTCATTCTAGCATGTTTAGAAATCTAATTCTATTTTCTGGCTTTGTGGAAACAAAAGATTCCCTCCAGTTGTTGTCTACCCACGAACGCTTCACTGCCTTTGTAAACAATTCTTCTGGCAAGTTTTTCATCTTGTCCAAAATCTGCTGACTTAATTTGACATCAGAAACAGAAGCAGATTGAGACTGGAGAAACTGCAGAAGAGGTAGGACTGGATATCTCTTTCAACCTCGATTGGCACAATTTGTCAATATTTGAAAATATCCTCCGGGCATCTCCAGTACGACTACAGTTCCTCTTCGCAGTGGGAGTTTTATCCAAATTTTGACTGACAGTCGGACGCACCTCTTCTTGTTCAACCTCTATTTCATCTTCCCAGCCAACTTCCATTCCTGGTTGTCTGGGAGGTGAGTTAGTTTCAGATATGTTAAATGCCATATCATTATCTTCCAAGTCCACAGGTTCTGGATTGTGGGAAGATTGACTGACAGCCAAATCACCCCGTGTATATGAATCTCCAAAAATCTGGCATAGTTCTTTCTAGTATGGTTGACCTCCCTTCTTATATTTAGCCCAATTTGGATTTGCCTGAAATAATTAGATTAAAAATGTTTAGAATTCGGACCAAGCAGAATATACCTGAAATAAGTATTTCTTTTTAATTTTTAAAAAAACCTGAACAGCAGTTTCCCATACGGCAGGTTCAGCCTTAACGGTATTATTCTCTTCTTTCCATCCAATACCACTCTGGTCCAACAAACTCTTAAAGCTGCTATAATCAATCCTCTACTTGTTCATTTTATTTCGTAGTTGTTCCTTGGTAAAACTACGACATTTTCTATTCTCAAGTTTGTTTTGATATCTAGCCATCCAGCTTTGCTAAATGTAGCACTAGTTTTGTTCCCATTTTTGACATTGTCTATCATCAAATTAATGAAACAGTCCAATTCATTGGCTGTTCATTTAGCAGTATCAAAGTTCGAACCAGTTCTATTTGCCATTACAGTCTGATACAATAAATTATAAGAATAGAATTAAAGTAGTCATCAAAACACAAAACCCAAAACATTTATGAAAATATAGAGAAAATCAATAAGAGACTTAGGTTAGGCTATCCTCAAAGATCTCCTGGAATTGCTTGATGTTTCCCCATGTTTTTTTTTATACTGCAGGTGTATTTAGGAAAAATGAACAGGGATATTAATTGAAACAGAATAGGTTTAGGAAATTGGTTTAGGAAGAGGGATAAAAAAATAAGAGACCTAGGTTAGGCTATCCTCAAAAATTTGAAGCATTTAGGAAAAATGAACAGGGATAAAAAAACAGAAATAAAGCAAACAAGAGCAAGAAAAAATATGACACCAGCACATACTGATTGAAACAGAATAGGTTTAAGAAAGAAGAATGGCAAATGATTCAAAACAATATTGCAATATACTAATCTTACAGCTAAAAGAAGCAATCTTCACAGTTTCTTCAATTTATTATTATCAAGATTGCATTATAAAATCACCCGCTCTTACTACATAAAACTTGCCAAACCCTTTTACCACTCTAGTTTTGCTATAATTTTCATTATCTTTCTGTAGTTGACTCAGATTTAACACACCTAAGCATGATTTAAACATATGCCAATTGTTAGACTACTTGGCAAGCCAGGATACTAAACCAAATGGATTTCAAATTTGTGATATCTACTCAAGAAGATATCTTAAAACTTAATCCATAGGTTAACAAAAACATGAAGAATGGTTGAGCCAATGAAGTTCTATTTCCTGCATATCCTATGTAACACAAAAATTTTCGAGCATAAATTCAGTAACAATAGAATAATAACACAGAAAGGCCTATTTCAGTAGTCAGAAGCCAGGCTAATAGATGAAATGGAATTCATTTCAAGACCTGCCTGCAAAAGGCTTTTTTCCAGCTGTGCTAATTTAACTTGGAAACAAACAGAACCTCGGAACAACCTCTACCAATGGGTAAGATTTGGTTTCTGGGTATATCGGGCATGTAATTTGAATTGAATCCATTTTTTGTTGGGAAATACACCTGCATGGGATGTGAATTAAAGGTTTCAAGCATGGATGTGTATCGGGCACATTGGTTAGATTCTCGTGACTGTAAAAGACTCAATAACAATACTCTTGGATTTTCACCCAGTTTTCCAGAAAATTATAGCTGACCCTGGAGTCCTCTTATGGTTGCTTTATTTTAAACATCATCAAGGTCTGTTATGATCTTATCTGTTAACCTCAGAATGAAATTGAAAAAAAAAAAATATTGTGTTAAAAAAACCCCCCAAAACAAAAATATAACACCCCCCCCCAAAAAAAAAAAAACCCCCGGGTTTCCACCCCCCCTTTAAAGGAAACATCAGGCAGTGGCTCTACGAAGATCGCTAAACCTGAACATCAGGCAGCGGCTTTGGTAGAAGGAAACCTTACTAATACATTAAAAGGTAAGCAATCAATCCAACTATCTATCCTGGAAAATTAATCAAGAAACCTTACTAACACGACAATAGGTACGCAATCAATTCAACTATCTTTCCTTAAAAGAATCACTGAATGTAACTATCTATCCTGGAAAATTAATCAAGAAACCTTACTAACACAACAAAAGGTAAGCAATCAATTCAACTATCTTTCCTTAAAAAAATCACTGAATGTATAAGACATAAAATAACTTCAAAAATTGCAAGTCAAAACATCATACCCAAAGGGCTTTGTATCACACAATATTAGTTTATTACCCACTACCACATTGCCATCCTAAAACTCCAGATAACATCAAATAAAGTCTGAAAAACAATGTACAGAGTGCCACAGTAGTCTTCTCCATAGAAAGACAAAGCAACTAATGCTACAGTTTCATACCGTTTCATGTTTACAGTTTTTATGATAGACAAAAGTGAAACTATGTATTTATTAACCTAAATTCTCCTTAATTCTACTTGCACATTGGGTTTGAAGTAACCACCCCCCCCCCCCCCCTTTTTAATTCCATGTTTGTTCTCTGTATTTTGGCAAGTAGCAGAAAACACAGAGCTTAATCTCAAAATACAATTCAGACATAGAGACATCAAGAACCTGAGAAATTACATTGAAGATTAGGTCTTTGTTTTCAGAGATGAGAGCCAGTCCTCCTCTGTAGTGGAAAGCCCATATACCTAAGCAGCGACCACTATTCCCAATAATCGCACCCAAAGAACGATCTGGAATCGAACAAAGTGGAGACACTAACGACTGACGAGCGAGCCAGAGGGGTCACAGTGAGGGAGAAGACATACCTTTCTCCAACCCCTGAGTTGCAGAAGAAGGTAGCTGTGTCTAGTGAAGAAGAAGAGGGCTTTTATTGCGAACACTAAACAACAAATTGTAAAAATCAGTGTGTTAAACCTCGAAATACGACGATACATCACAGAATCCATTGAGAGAGAGAGAGAGAGAGAGAGAGAGAGAGAGAGAGAGAGAGAGAGAGAGAAGACATACCTTTCCATCGGGGGTTGCAGAAGAAGGTAGATGGCGTCGAAGGTAGAAGAAGAGGGCTGCGTTGAGTGAAGAAGAGTTCTATATCGAGCTTATCGCGAACAGTGTTGAATGAAGAAGACGACTTCTATAAGAAGAAGACTTCTATATGAATCTTATCGCGAACAGTTTTAGGTTTTGTGCTTTTCAAACCTATTCCAGAACGTAAGAACATGGTTTAGATGTTCTTTTCATCTGGTTCGTTCTTTGAGAACGAAAGAATGAACTAGATTTGCCAAATAGTTTTTTGCTGTTTTGAACACTTTTTCTGTTCTGTCAGAACGGAAGAACAGAAGAACTGTTCTCTCGGAGAGTTACCAAATGCAGCCTTAGCCTCTTTAAGTTTCTTACTAAAATAAGCAACAAGGTGTTTTTTTGTACAAGGATGCCATCAATTCCAATGCCGGATGCATCACATTGCACTTTAAAAACTTTGGAGAAGTCAGGAAGGTGAAGAACTGGTGATTCCGTCATCAATTTCTTAATCTCAATGAAAGCCTTGGCAACACTTTTTGTCCACTTGAACTCCCCTTTTCTAATATAATTAGTGATGGGAGCCATGATAGAACTAAACTGGTAAATGAACCTCCTATAAAAAGTAGCTAAGCCATGAAAACTTAGCACCTCATGGATATTAGTTGGTTCTGGCCACTCAACAATTGCCTTTATTTTCTCAGGATTTGTAGATACTCCATGTGTTGAGACAGTAAATCTCAAGAAAATAACTTGATCATTCATAAATGTACACTTCTTCAAATTTACATAAAGTTTTTCATTCTGAAGTGTTTGGAAAACTTGTCGTAAGTGATCCAGATGGGCGGTCTGGGTTTTACTAAAGATGATGATGTCATCAAAGTAAACCACTAAAAACTTGCCATTGCATGACCATGCACCTGATTCATAACTCTCATAAAGGTACTAGGTGCATTGGTCAGGCCAAAAGGCATGACAAGCCACTCATAGGGTGCGTTTGGTAACTCTCTGGGAGAATAGTTCTTTTGTTCTTCTATTCTGGCAGAACAGAAAAAGTGTTCAGAACAGCCAAGAACAGCCAAAAACCGTTTGGCAAATCTGGTCTGTTCTTCCGTTTTCAAAGAACGAACCGGATGAAAAGAACATCTTAGAACAAAAATTTCAGAACATGATTTACCATGTTTTTACGTTCTAGAACATATTTGAAAAGAACGAAACCTAAAACTATTTGCAATAAAAGCCAATACTCCCGATAAAAGCCATATCTTCTACTAACAACTTCATTGCACTCTTCTTCTTCACTCGGCGCAGCTACCTTCTTCTGCAACTCAGGGGTCTGAGAAAGGTTTGTCTTCTCCCTCCCCCCCTTCTCTCTCTCAACGTCTTCTGCAAGAAGTATGTCTTCTCCCTCCCTCTCTCTCACTCCCTCTCTCTCTCCCTCAACATTTTCTGCAAGAAGTATGTCTTCTCCCTCCCTCTCTCTCTCTCTCTCTCTCAACAGATTTTGTTATTGATGTATCAACTGGTTTCAAGCTACACTCATGGATTTTTGCAATTTCTCTCTCTCTCTCAACGGATTCTGTTATTGATGTATCAAATGGTTTCGAGCTGCAACTCACGGATTTTTGCAATTTGTTGTTTAGGGTTCGCATTCAGGTTCATCTTCCTATTAGTTCGATTGTCGCTGTAATTGGTTCGTTTCTCTGTCATCCAAACTAATTTTTTCTTGCTTAACGATGATGGTTTTGCTTTGCTCATTCATAGCGTTGAAAACATTGGATAGAATAAGATATTTCTAGTAGCTTTCCTTCTGGCTTAGCTGTTGAGATTGGTTTTGCATTGGCTGTGATGGAGTGATCTGGTTTGTTTCAAGGGTTTTTGGATTCTGGTTTCACAAGTGTCTTTGAATTTGATGGTATAGATAGATACCTAGATATTGCTTTGTATAATCAAATTTATATTATCAGTTTGTCTCTGCAGACCAATTAATAATACAGCTGTAATGAGGATTATCTTAAGAACACTGGTATTAACAGGCCGTGGATAGAAATATCTGATTATCATTAGATTGGAATGTGGAATAGGATTTGGTTTAATCAAACTTGTAATGGTGAAGTTGGGTCTTGAGGGGATGATTAACTCTAGTAGCAGATTCAGCAAGTCTCTTACAAGTTGTGCCCGAATCCAATGTAGAAAATGGCTACTGCTGCACAAACATCCATTAGATGTGAAAGATAAGGAAACCAGAGTGTTTTCTTTGACAACCCCATACGACCACCAATTAATAAAATTTAATTGTTGCTCTTAAATTTTGATTCAAATTAGGAGAAACTTAAAATAGTATATATGTTCGGATATACTCTGTATTTACTAACAGTGTAGATTAGTGCATTAGTGCACATGTACAGATGATCAGCAACCACAGTACAGTGACTGACTGGTTTTCTACTTGAGAGATTGTTTTGACAAGAAACTGTCATGATCATTGCAATGCAAATACATTTCTCAGATATGAAGACTTTAAAATTATCTAAAAATCAAATGGTTGTAGATTATTCACTTTTATTGGAATAGACTCAACACAACTAAAGTAGAAAAGATTAGCATTTGCACCAGTCAATCAAGTCCTTCTAAATGGGTCTTCTTTTTAAGTAAAGAAATTTGATTTCTATGTTGGGATAAGTTGCTGAATTCAGGTATTAGGACAATGAATGAACCTCTATGTATGGAGATGTAAATGGGGGATGTCAAAGGGAATAAGTCATTATAGTAAGGTATATTGTAAGAAAAACAATGAAATTTACAGAGAGAGGGAGAGAGAAAAGATGTCAACTGTGAAATGGCAATAGGTTGTGATTGGGATGATTGTAACGTTTACCCACTTGTCCCATCCGTACAGAGATGTAGACAGTTTTCCACTTAATACCAATGAGGTTTATTAGTGGGCAATCTACCCTTCTGGAGGAAGGCAGTCCTCTGACTTTGGTTCAGATGTATTTCATAGCAACTCCAAAGTATCCCTCACCAACTAAGGGTAGGTAGTGAATTACCATGTGATATATTTGATGATAATATATTGTTCCAAAGTAGGAGACCTCTGTTAAGATGCCCAAGAGAGAAACAGCAAGTTGGTGGCCTTGAAAAAAATAGGAAAATATAAACAGGAAAAAAAAATTGCAGATACAGAAAATACATGATATGACAGATACCTGTTCCACCCATTCCATGGTCAACTAGTCAAATGAATTATAAATACCCAAAAAAAAACTAGTCAAATTAATGAAATCGCTTGACCAGAGGAAGGAAACATAGAAAAGAAAATGAAGGAGGAAAACTATCTGGGAAATGCATAAAGCTTTGCTTCCCTTTCCAATTTTTTCTTGTCTTTTATTATGGGTTCAGAATCCTTGTAAGCTTACTGAACTGAATCCTAGCAAAACGAAAATTTCATCATAAGAAATGGTCTCCTTTGTTGCACATTGTATATGTGAATTGTTTGTTCACTCATTAACAATTTAATCAGGATTTATAGCTCTCTGTGCCGTCGGGGCCAGAGGTATTAAAGGGTATCTAGTATTTAATTGTTTATAGTCTCCCTTTATACCAATCTACAACACAGGACTTGCTCTGGTCTGACCTCTGTTGTACCTAAAATCATGCCTAAACTCGGTCATTTTAGGTAGAACTTGGCTGAGTTGGTTCAGCATCGAATTGGGCTGAATATCAGTATCGGACGACCAATTTGTATCAGTATTGCCAAGCTCGATACTGATTCTGGCCGCTATTTCCAGATGAACAGTAGCTCAGAATCTAAGATATTAAACTTAACCATGGGGATCAGAGCTGAGAATAACATGCAAAATTATTTTGTGTTGATTAATTTCTGCATAGGAGATCACTTTGTTGTTTTTCTCAGGAAAGTTTCTCAGGAAAGTAGTGATCATTGACTTGGGGGTTTCTTAGCTAAAGGGTTCAATGTAATATGGTGAATGCAGAAATGACAAGCAGAATGTTCTTCTCCCCGGAGGTGGTGGGGGATAGGAAAAGAAATTTTTTGGAATGCCTTCTATTTATTGAAGGGTGGTTTCCAACGAAATACCTAGGGATTACTCTATTCAAAGGAAGACTAAGAAGGGAATACTTTAATCCTCTGCTTGATCGGTTTAGACATAAATTCTCTACATGGAATGGTAGCTTCTCTCATATGCTGGAAGGGTTGAATTAGTGAGGTCTGTGTTGAGTAGTTCTTTCATGCATTCTTTTGCTGTCTATAAATGGCCTAAGTGTTTGGTAATGGTATTGGAAAGTTGGATGAGAAATTTCATTTGGACTGGAGACCCATTGAAAAGAAAGCCGTGGTTGTTAAGTGGGAGGTGATGTGTTCAACAAAGGAGGGAGGTCTTGGCTTGCGTTGACTTCATGAGGTAAATGACTCTCTTCTTTGCAAATTAGCTTGGAAGATTCAGACTCGGGACTCTGTTTATGCTAAGTTTATGAAGAGTCATTATGTTAATAAGAATGGATCTGTCAGAAGACCATCATGCACTTCTCCAGTTTGGAGTAGTGTGAGACATATGTGGGATTGGACGGCCAAGCACTCTAGATGGTTGGTTGGTAATGGGGAAAAAATAGATGTGTGGAATGATGCATGGCTTGGGGAGTCTTCTCTCCAGGAGCAGATGGGGTTGGAGATGCAACAGTTTAGAAATCAGAGATGGCCATTATCCAGGTTCATATTGAATGGAAGATGGAGTTGGCATGTAGTTCAAGCATCGATATTGAAGTAATGTTTTACATTGGAGCGTATTAAATTAATTCCTCAAGTCGAAGACAAGAGAGTGTGGGTGGGTGAACAGTCAGGCCGGTTTTCTGTAAAGTCGGCTTGGGAGTTATTGCGTAAGAAATCTGTTCATCAACCATGGACACCAGTGGTTTGGAGCAAAGGATTACACCCGACTTTGTCATGGTTTGCATGGAGATGGAGCTGGGGAAAACTTCCCACAGATGACTGCGTTAAAAAAAAAGGGGCTAATTTACGCCAGAGGTACCTGACGTTTTGAGAAATCATACCAAAGGTACTTCACGTTTCAAAAATCATATCAAAGGTACCTCTTTTTATATTTCCAACAATAACCCTACCTAACGTTGGCTTCTTCCAAGTTAACCATTAGATCCACCTCAAACTTTCATGGACTGATCGTTTCTTGTTGAACTACTCTTATTTGGTGCCTGATCGTTGGTACATCCGCAAGAAAAACAATAAGTTGGGGTGCTGAGTTTTCACTGAAGGTATGTACCATAGTCGAGATTTGTGACTTGGTGATGAGCAACTACCGGTGAGGAAGGGTCACGGGAGAGGACAGGGGCATAAGAGGGGGTGGGCAATTGAGACAGCGATGCGCACAAGGAGAATCCGAGTGGTGAGTCTTTATAGCGACGGGATGATGAGAGCGAGAACCAAAGGGGACCAAGAATAATTATGCTAAACAGGGGTAAATTTGGAAGTATAAAAATAGAAGGTACCCCAAGCGTAATATTTTTGAAACTTGAGGTACCTCTGGTATAATTTCTCAAAACGTCAGGTACCTCTGGTATGATTTTTGAAACGTGAAGTACCTATATAATTTCTCAAAACGTCAGGTACCTTTGGTGTAATTTACCCAAAAAAAAAGGTGTTTTGATTGTGTCGAGATGCTCTTTATGTTATTCGGCTATGGAAACATTTGCTCATGTTTTTTGTGATTGTGATTTTACAAAAAGAGTGGGATGAGGTTGGGCGACTTTTTGGTGTCCATAGCCCAATGTTTATCTCACCAAATGAAATGGCGGTTTGGTGGAGGAGGAAGGCTAGAGTAATGTCTATGAGACATATTTGGTTGGGAGTAATGTTTGTTGCTATGGAATCACTATGGCATACAAGGAATGATTCCATTCATAGGAACATTTAGATGCTCTCTGACGTTGGTTTGGGAGAGAGTAAAGAGAGGGTGTAAAGACGTCTCTATAAGACAACCATGTGTGATTAAATCTGTGGAGGATTTAAGGATTGCAAAAATTCTGGTTTTAGAGACGAAGAGGAGGATATATGGGCAAATTATGGAGCTGTTTTGGCAATCTCCACCTCGACATTGGTGTAAGATAAATACAGATGGATGTAGCCTAGGGAATCCAGGACATGCTGGAGGTGGTGGGGTAATCAGATCTGATAAATGATCAATTATTTGTGCTTACTCTAAGCCATTTGGTGTCGCAACATGTTATATTGCAGAAATCAGAAGTGCTATGCATGGGTTGAAGATAGCTCGACAGCTTGGATTCAACAACATCTGGCTTGAATCTGATTCTCAAGCCATTGTAATGGCTATGAGATCCGAAGGAATTCCTTGGGACTTGTTACAGGAATGGAGAGGATATTGAATGACCTTTCTGAATGTCAAATTCGGTATACTCATTGTTTTCAGGAAGTTAATACTATTGCAGATATTCTCGCTAGGAAGGCAGCTAAGGATAGAGTGTCTCGATTTTGGGAAACTTGTCCGGACTTCCTGATTTCTGAGGTTGTGTGGATGCTACGCACAGACCTCATTATAGGTTCTTATAGTCACCCTGGGTGGTCTCTGCTGATGGCATTGTCGAAGGTGGAGGTATTATATCCTTAGAGGGTGTTTTGTATTTTTTTTTTTTCATTTTTAATTTCTTTAATATAATCCTTGCTTCTAGCAAAAAAAAAAAAAAAGATTGGAGCAGGAACCAATGAGTATATACCATGAAGAATAGTGTATATACCTATATGGACATAAGTTGTAGGGAAATCTTTAAATAATGTGAAAGGAAAACACTTTTTTTTGATAGATGAAAGGACAGCATTGAGGAGTGGAATTATGTATATAATGACACTCTCTTTGAGAACAGATTTTGGGCCCTAGGGAATAGAACTTGGTGCATATAGGAAGTAGTTGGGCTACCTCTAGTTTGCTTCCTCCATATCCCACGTCAAGTCTGTTTCATCCATATTACTACCCTGAGGCCTCTCACCTATGATTTCAACAGCATCAAGCTGATATTGAATTTCGTTACTGAATTTAAATTTATGACTTTTATTACATCTGTTGGTGTATATATTTATATATAGATTTTTACATTTATTATGAAATATTTATTGTAGATCAATATGATGGAAATCAACATGCAAGCTTTTGTATGTTATTGGAGACAATGACAGATGGTATTTTGATAATATTTTATGTGGGATGTTCTATTTTCTTGTTCGTATGGGTACTTGTGTTGACTATTTTGATCCTTTACGCTTTACGATTGACGTTTACGATTGACGTAAATATTTTATATATTAAGACGAACAATTAAAAAATATATGTTTAATATTGGATAATGGTTTTATTAAGACAAATTTTTATATTTGTATAATAAAATGGTATTAATATAAATTAATTTGGCAAGATATTGGTTTGGTGCCAATTCTATAATATTTGAATCCTTTGAAAAAAAGTGTTTTAGAACAAATTTTACCAAACAACAAACAGGTCAGAACAGTATTCTCAGACTAGTTCTGGAACATATTTGCCAAATAACCTTAAGGCCAAAAAACAGCTAAAGAACACTATTTCAGAACATAAGCAGAAAAAGGCCATCTCTTCCGGTTTAGAATAAGAACATGTGAGAACGTTACCAAACGCAACCATAGAGACCATCCTTTGTCTTGAAGGCAGTTTTCCATTCATCACCGGGCCTAACCTGAATTTGGTGATACCTGCTTTTGTGCTCAATCTTAGAAAAGATTTTTGACCCAGCCATCATGTCTAGCATGTCATCAAGCTTAGGTATAGGAAACTTGTAGTTGACAGTGATTTTGTTGATGGCTCTACTATCAACACATACGCTAAGTTCCATCTTTCTTTGGCGTAAGCAGGGTAGGTACCCCACATGGGTTAATACTCTCCTAAATGAATCCCTTTTCAAGTACTTCATCCACTTGCCATTTAAGCTTGGCATGTTCCTTGGGATTCATTTTGTAAGGAAGTAAGCTTGGCAGAGAAGACTCTGAAACTAAATCAATAGCTTGTTGAATGTCACGCATAGGTGGTAAGTCAGGTGGTTCATCAGGAAACAATTGCTCAAACTCTTTCAACAAAGGTTGTACTTCTCTAGGAGCCTCGGTAAATTCACTTGACGTAACTGTATTACTCTGTATGGCAACTAGAGCATAAATAATCTCAGAATCTCTACACTCAATTTCAAACTGTTTCGGTTTCATAATGTTGAGTGTTTTCGAAGGGGTTTGTTTGGAAGTACTTCCCTTGTGTTCTGGGACCTTTATTTCTTTTGAAGGGCTAGGGGATAATCTTATCTTCATTCCCTTGAATTCAAAGATATAGGTGTTAGACCTCCCATAGTTTATGAAGCCTTTGTCATATAACCAAGGTCTGCCAAGGATGATGTGACCGGTATCCATCTCTGAGACATCAAACCCTATTTTCATGTCCCGTAGAATGCAAGGGGACTAAACACCTTAAGGTAACGGGAATTGTAGACTGATCAACCTAGGCAACCTTGTAAGGTTTTGGGTGTGCTTCCAATTTGAGTCCCATTTGAGCAACAACACTTTGGGCAACTACATTCATGCAGTCACCACTATCAATGGCAACACGACAATTCTTACCCTGATGACAGGTGTGTAAGTGATAAAGATGTTGGTACGTCGTCAGTCTTTGCTACTCTTGGGATGCGTGACCATACGCCGCATAACTCCCAATCGAGAAATATCTACCTCTTCATCCTCCTCATCTAAGATATTCTCATTAAGCCTATGTTCCTCATCTTCACTTTCTTGGGTATCTTCCTGAACATGTTCTTCATACTCTTGTTTTCCTACATATAGATTCCTATTTGGACATTTTCTGGAATAATGATCGTAGTCTTGACATTTAAAACATTGCACTTGGCCATTCCTCTTGGGTACTTTCCCAAAATGCCTTTGCCCTTATTGTTAAATGGACGTGGGGAATTAGGTCCCGTTTGATAACCATTTTACTCCCGTGGATCTCATTTTGGTCCAGAGTCGTTTTCTACTTCTTCTCTGGAGTCATGATTTTTGGAGTAGAATGCTGTTTGATAATGGTGCTCTAGAAGCAGTTCTAGAGCTGTTTGGGAGTAGAATGCCGTTTGATAAAATTTTCTTTGGATTCATTCCAGAGCTGTTTGGGAGAAGAATCCCGTCTGGTAAAAAGTAATGTGGGAGTCACTTTTGTTTGTTTGTTTGTTTTTTTTTTTTAATTACAATTAAGGCATTCAATTAAAATAGTCTTAAGTTAGAATATATATAATTGTAACTTAAAATGGGCCGTTAATGTCATACTACATCCATTATAGATCCTCTCAATACAAGTTGCACCATATGTAAACAACAAAACATGTTAACAAAAGAACCCATTTGCAGTACCATTCACCCTCCTCCACAAAAGCACATTGGTGGAATGTTGTCACCCATATTTCTGTAACAGTGTACAATATTAATTGCAGAATTCCATTGTTATATAGTGAATCACACAACAATTATAAAGTGTGTGAAATAATTAAGTGCATCATTCTATTTGTAATAAGTGCATAATCCCATTGTTATAACTGCATAACTCCATTGTTATACAAGGTGTGAATCACATAGCAATTATAAAAGGTGTCAATAACATCAGAGTGAGAGTAACAAGTGTATTCTGATGAAAATAAAAACAACACAATCCAGAGTTAATGATATTACAAAAAATAGTACATATCATATTGTGGGTAAATTATGCCGTCTGGCCAATTGATTAGCAATGTGCACTCTCAGTGCATTTAGTTCAGGTCCCGTCCCATGCAAATTATCGTTCTCTTCAACCACAACATCACCCGGCAATATTACTTGATCATTGTCCTGATTGGGTACCAAGGCATCAAAATTGCCTAGTGCCCTAAATGCCGAGTCGGCCATTTGCTCATCTTTGATGTAATTATGTAGCGCACAACAGACAACAACAATAACAGCTTGAATCTTCAGTGGATATGATGACATTAACTTCAAAATACTGAACCTAGCCTTCAAAACCCCGAATGCTCGTTCAATGACATTCCTCAAGGAAGAATGCTTATGATTGAACAATTCCTTGGCGGTTCTAGGTTGACGCTCGGCTCCCCGATAATCACGCAAGGGATATCTATCGCCCTTAAATGGTGTCATGTAACCACGTAGAGTCGGATATCCATAATCTACAACGTAATATTTTCCTACAATAATGTAACATAATTAAATGGTATTCATCAAAATATAACAACTTCAAATAAAACTTATAAGTAATTTTCTTAATAAATACCTGCAGGGGTATGAGGAAATATCAAATTTGGTTCCCGTCTAGCTTCATTGAATACCCAGCAATCGTTTGCGTTACCTTCCCACCCAACGTACACATAGGTAAATTTCATATTGATATCACAGATACACATCACATTTTGTGACAGTCCTTCCTTCCTATTCCTATATCGTACTTGTGCACCCACTGGAACGGAAGCATCAATATGTACACCATCAATTGCCCCAATACAATCCTAATAAATAGAAACAGTTTCGTGGGATAGAAGTGTGTATACAATTTGAGTAATGATACAGAATACAATCATCAGATTCATACCTTGAAGAACGGCCAGTGCTTTACCAAATTTCTAATTTGTGTTGGTACCTCGTTGAATGATGGGGGTTGAATGCACTCTCTAGCCAACTTCAAGAATGCTCTCAATACAATATGAAAGAATCTACTTACGGTCTCACCTGAGTGTTGAAGCCTCTCAGAAATTTTCTATTACTCCCTCTCCCCTGTAGTGCCTGAATGAACATGGCAATCTGTTCATCAACTATAATGTAGCGGCTATCTTGTAGCCAACCCCGATACTTTATCAAGTTACATAAGTTGACGAAAACGTGATGTTCCATCCGAACCTCCTCATATATCCTATTACTATGCCCAAACAAAAATTCAGACATCCATGATGCACCAGGCAAGTTACTACATGGTTCTCTACAATGGATTGAGTTGTCAAGTGCCATTAGGCCCAAGAATCCACATTCTTGTTCTTCCTCTATCAACAATATCTTAATCACATCATGACTAATTTGACCATTCATAGTATATACTGCACATTGATAAGTACACAAAACAGAGGAGTTGTTACGGCTTGTTCTCCCGCAAATTCAGGTTACAGTAATTTCACAGTTGTTTAGGTAAAGAATAACTATAAATAGAATTGAATAAGAACCATCTCGGAATGATATTCAAGAAAACATTGCAATAATACGAAGTGATTGGTTAGTAGGCAAGCATTAAGAAATACCCACAAATAGAAACAATATTCCAACAAGTTATCTAAAAGTAATAAAGTAAAATCCATGAAATCATTCATGCAAAACCAAAAAGACCATACGCTATTGTTCCTGTCCATCACATAACAGTAAAAATTCCCAACAACCAAATTAAAGTTCTTAAAACCACGATATATTGTAAACTATTTTGGGATAGATTCTATCAACCACAACTTCTTATGATCTTCCATGGTCATGAACGCCTCTCTCCAGTCTGGATTGTTCTGCATGTGGTTCACAGCACGCACATACAACTCCCTATCCAAACCAGGCATATTGTCCACAAATTTCACACAAGTTGAAACTGAAAAGCCAGATGATGTGACGGTACTAGGAGAAGGAGAAGAGGAAGCAGTGAAGAACTCTAGTCTAGCCCTAGAGTGATCAACCATTTCTCTGATAGCTCCGGCTAATTCAGTTGTCTTGCTCTTTTTCCTAATACCAGTGGGTGTTTGATCAAGGTTGTGAGCATTTCTATTTGGACGTATTGGTTCGTCACCAAGATCAACATATGGTGGAGCCGACTGAGTTGTAGTTTGCAGTGTATTGGCCGTAATGTCTATCTCATCATCGTCCTCATCCAAAAACTCCTGTGTACTAGCAAAAGCATTTGATCCTGTGGCATACGAATCACCAAAGATGATGCAAAGCTCCGTGTATTGTGTCAATCCATTTCTGCGATACTTTGCCCAGCTTGGGTTTTCTTGTAATCAATGTGTGAAGTATCAATATTAGATCGTTAGATTGCTATACCCAACCTATAGTAGAGGCATGATTTTACCTTAATTAGGGTATCTCAGATGCTGTCATCTGAACAGAGCACCCTCCTAGTCGGATCATCCCAGCCCATTCCTGTTGATTGCACTAAATTCCTAAAACTGCTGTACTCACTTCTCAGCTTGCACAGTTTGTTCTTGAGTTGTCTAGGTTGAAATACTCTACCCAACCTCTCCTCCATCTTTTTCTTTATGTTTGCCCATCCCACTCTATTGAAGGTACTAGTGGTTTTGTTGCCTTTGATCACTTTCTCCACCAGAATAGCCACAAAAGCATTTACATCTGCTTCTGACCACTTCATCATGTCTTTTTCTGGTCTTGAGCTAGTAGCCATTATAGCTTATTGTATGCAAAAATATCATCAATACATTTGGTAAACAACCAATATAAAAAAACGTAGGATTAGAAAAGAATTGAGAAAAAGTGAAGAAGATTAAACAATTCTTATTGAAAAAATAGGAAAAAAGCAAAACAAGTTTCAAACCTAATCCATTGCATCATTGTTCCAGTTACTAGTCCTTTTTGCAAACAATAGATTTCGATACAAAGTGCTCAAATTATACAATGTATGAACCTGAAAACTTTCTTTGGATGGCTGCCATAGCTGGTTTTTGCTCCATTGTTTTCCTTATAGTGTTAGGGTGCCTTAGTCGTGCCATTTTCTTTCCTGTTTTTTTTTTTGAAATGTATATGACTAAAACAAAAGATTGCTTTATCCTGTGTTGAAGAAGTCTTAGATGATTCTGCTGCGGCGTCTATTGCTCTAGTTTTATCCAAATTGTCTCAATCTACTTCTGACTACAATAATGCCATAAACAATGGTAGCAACCTAGAAACCAAGCTGGAAACTAAATTGGAGGACAGTTATATTGAGGAACATGAAATTCCAATTGCACAAGCCCAAATTTCGGAGCCTCTATGTGAAGGTTTGGTCTACGGTTCTAGGATCCAAAATAATACAGCCAATAGGTCTATCAATATTGAGGGCAATGGAACACCAACTGATGGGAGTTCGAACCCTGTTAGCTCTTCTACTGATGAATGAAATGCATCCACAGTTGGCAAAGTATTGAACATCTTTTCTAGGTCAAGACTGTTCCACTGGACTATCCCCTTCATCAAGAAGAATTCTGTAAACTTCCTACTCCCGACCCCCAATCATGTGTCTTCCAATCCATACAGCCGGAAATGTTTGATTCATTTTCTTCTAACATTTAACCTTCAATGAGATGATAACCTATATATTCTTGAATGTAAATATTTTCAGTCAAAAACCATACATCCTTCTAAGAATTAGACTATAAACCATAATAATTTTCAGTCATATAAACACAAGTAATGAATATGCAGGGCTAATTACAAATTAGCTACTGAATCCACACATCCTATGCTCTCTGAACCATAGAGAGTTCATATAATTCAATTATCTTGAACAGAACACATGACAATGTCTAATTATATAGGAAGGCTCCAATGTATGAAGCCCCATTCAGAAGAAAAAGAACAATAAAAGTGGGGAAATAAAAGGAATGTCGAGAAATCCCATTCTAACAAGAATCAAATGAAAATCCGCTCGACTCACTGAAAAAAACGGATGTTACTAACCGATTGTATATAAAGCTGTAAACATACCTGAAATCAGAGAAACTGAATAAAGACGAAGCAAGATCGTGATGTCGAGAAAGTAAATTTGAAGGAAAACCTGCAAACTAAGAAATAGGTATAAGTAGCAATTAGCGCATATATTATCAAGATATAACTGACAATTAGCAAAAGGCAAAGAAAATAAAAAAAAAATTAAAAAAAAGTGGAAGAAACAGAGAATAAGAAGAGAAGAAGGGATCGGTTACCCTAAAAAAATTGGGGAAAAAAATTCTCGAAGCCCTTGAGCCAAACTTTTGCCGCTCTGAACTTAAAGAAAATTTCGAGCTTCTGCCGATTCTGGTAACAGAATCTACTGGTTTTTAACATTTCCGGTTGGGAGAAGCAAGGTGAAAAAAAAAAAGAAAAGAAAAGAAAAAAAACATTGAAGAAGAAGAAGAAGAAGAAGAAGAAGAAGATGTTCCTCAAACACAAGTGAGAAATATGAAAGTTCCTAACCAATAAAAAAGGGTTTTGGGAACCAAACATATTGAAGCAAATCTCATTGAAACAGTGCATGAGAGAGATGGAGAGTGAAAGGGAGAGGAGAGAGGAGTACCCGGGAGAAAACGAACAAATGAAGCTAGATCTTCGTCTTCCACAGACGAACAAGGACCTAGAATCTGGCCAACGAGATTTCTCTTCGTCTTCGCGGTAGAGAACCAACAGTCAACAAAAGGTTTTTTTTATCGGGAGTAACTTTTTATGTTAGGAGTCGACTCCCCTCAGCTCTCTCCCAAAATGACTTCGGAGTTAAAAGAAGTGAGTTTTTTTAACTCCAAAATTTCAGCTCCCACAGGCATTTTCGGAGTGGTTCAAGGCATGGGAGTCAGTTTTTGAACCGTTATTATCAAACGCCATTCTACTCCAGATTAGCTCCGGAGCTAAGAAGTAAGGAGTAGAATGGTTATCAAATGGGGCCTTAGTGAACGGCTTTGGAGCTGTAGAAGGACTTTGAAATGGTTTTCGAAAGTTAAACTCCCTAGCTTGGAAACCACTCTTCTTTTGAGGTGAAAACCTCAGAGTCCCTTCTAATTCAAGTGCTGTCCAGAATGCCTGAGGGACATCCCTAACAAGGTGAGGTGCCATGCGTGATTGAATGTCATAGCTAAGTCCTGTAAGGAACCTAGATAATGTCTGCTTGACATCCTCTCGAGTACGGCTTCAGATTTTTAATTCATTGAATTTAGCCGTGTACTCAATCACAGACATTTTACCTCGCTTCAGGTGTTCATGTCCTTAAGAACTTGTAGCTCTGATACCAAACTGATGTAGGACAGCCTAGGGGATTAGGTTTTTTACATTTACAACTAGGCTAGGTATTAAGTTACCTAAAGTTTGGCTAGCTAGGGGAGGGGACAGAAGCATACATGACTTGCATTAAGAGGATTTAGAGCTGAATTTTATCAACTAATGATCAATATATACCTAGCATATGAGTTACCAACTAGACAATGATCAAATAGGTTGAAATAGAATTTCAGCAGATAAAGACAGCATTTGACAAGTAATGTAAGCAGGAAATTTCAGTACTCCTAAAACAGAAAACAGCTATGTTACTTATGCATAAAACACCCACTTCAATGTTAATTCAGCAACCTTTACCGGAAAAAAAAAATGTTAATTCAGCAATAATTCAAAACAAAGAAGTAGGGTACTAACCAGAGTGGCTACTGACACAATAAAGGTGAATGAAAGATTCTACACAATAAAACAGGTGCTGTAAACAGTAAACTGATATGTGAACAGAATATATGTTGTTTACAGGAATTAAGAAACCCAAAAGAAACAAAATAACAAGGACACGAAAAGGAAAACACAAGTCCTAAAAATCTGAAATCAATTATATGTATTCAGAAATTGTTATGGCAGAAAAAAGAAAGAAAGGGGGAATGGAACATGTACGGTAACCATAGTTGTCAAGGTGCCAAGGCGAACCAAGGCGTTTGAGGCCTAACGGGGCGCCCGCCTAGGCGACCAAGCCGCTTGATTTTCCAAGGCGTCACAAGGGCACCTAGGCATGATGCCTTGACAACTATGACGGTAACATAAACTTAACATTATATATATATATATATATATATATATATATATATATATATATATATATATATATATATATATATATATATATATATATATATATATATATAAAGACAATAGAATATGCGACTGGGTAGTAAGAACATTAGAGAAAAAGTACATAAATAAGAGATAAGACTTACCTAGAGGGAGAAGTGCAGAGATACCGTGAGGGAGGGAGCAGTGAGATGCCGTAGGGGAAAGGGAGGGGCTAACCGAGAGGGGAGGGGAAAAAACCTATTGAGAGAGGGAAGGGGGGTTGAAACTGAGAGATAGAATAGGGGGGATTAGGGTGGGGAAGGGGAGAACTTACCTTGAGGGGAGCAACAACAAGAGAGAGAGAGAGAGAGAGAGAGTTTGCTGTAGCGTGGACTTCTGGTTTTTTTTTTTTTTTTTTTTTTCAATCAAAATATTCATCAATCTTATTGTTGAGATGAAGCAGCCTTTTAAAGGCTTACAAACCTAACCGCAACTCAGCTTGTTACGTGGGCAGTAACCCACTAACCACTAACACCAATTAAAAAAATAAAAAAATAAATAAAAGAGTTAGGGATGGGACCCACTAACAACTAATAAGCACATGATACAATAAAAATGTGGGGGGTGGGGCCACTATCTAAAACATGAAGGGATTTAATGCCCTTTTATAACTGCCGCTCCTGGCTACATGGTAGCCTTGAAACTCGTCATCGAACCACAAGAGAGGGAGGGGGGAAGGCTGAAGCCTATGCCTCCTCCGCTGGAACACTCTGAAAGGTGGGTCAGCCATGATGTCCTCATCAGTAAGCCTTTGTTTATAGAAATAATTTGTCGTTGTATGGTGTTCATTTGTCTTTTTCTTGTTTCCCTCTCTCTAATGAAGTTTGAAGTCACCCGTTTGATCCATTGGCATAGAAACATTCTCTGATAGACTGTTACATTCACTTAGAACTTTATCTCTCCCCCGTCAGTACCTCCCTCCCTCTCTTTCCCCCTCACTACCTAAATGTGTTTGGGTAGAAGACCCTCTCTTCCCTTCTCTGTTTTGACTGAAACACTAGAAATAATTCAACACTTTTTCGCCATTGGCTCTAAAGGGCATACCCAGTGCACAACGCTCCCACCATTTGGGGTCTGGGGAGGTGCAGATGTAGGCAACCTTACCGTGACTTCGCAGAAAGGCTGTTTCCTAATTTGAACCCGGTCGCAATGGAACAACCTTACTGTTGCGAAAAGGCTCACCCTATTGCTGAAACACTTGCAGGCTAAAAGATACTTGAGAACAGATTAGAGTTTTTTTTTTTTTTTTTTTTTATAATAATTTTTTTTAATTTATTTAAATATCTCAATTGGATTCCATCTTACTGTTCTCACTCCTAGATAATAGGAGATCTAAAACGGGTGGGTAATCTCCCTAAATGATCAAGAATTAATCATTCAAGTGTCCCATGTTCTGTAGTGCCCTCAACCATGCAGCAACTAGTGTGGCGAGACATTTTCAACCATCAACCATTCTCCTGAACAGATTTTTGCATTTTTGGTATCTTTCCTACTAAAATCATGCACGAGAAAGATGACACTTAATACTATTGTTGGAAAATAAATTAATTATTTATCATCTCAATACATGCATGACTATCTAATGATGTGAGCTTATTCTAGGCTATAGCTTTCTCTTTAGATCATATTGATCAATGATCCTCGGGGACCTATGGTCCTAGGTCACTTAGTCTTACACGTACAACCTAAAAGGGTCCTGTGGGTGGACTTTAATTAATTAAGCTTTGGCAAGTTCGGAAAACCGAGGAAGAGATATCATATAAGGGGCTTTTAGATCAGGATGAATTGCTGGTAAGTTACTTTTGTTGATCCAAAATGATGTCAATATCAAATCCTGTCTTAAAGAGAACTGAGAGGAGACTAGATTGCTGAAAGTCAGATATTTATCTCTTGTATCAGTGTATGTCAAGATAGTACATTGACAATGATAGCATTTCCCACAACAATCCATGCCCCATTGAGAAATCAAGTATAATATATCAATGGAAACTACCCAAAACCATATATACAAAGCCACTACTGCTCCCAAAATTATAGCCTTTCAACAAAGTTAATATGGTGAAACCTCTCTTCCCCCCCCCCCCCCCAACCCCACACCACAATCCCAAAAAAAAAAAATGAGAGACTTTAAACATTAAGCCACATGTTGGAAAACAGCCTATAACTTTGTTGAGGTATCTTTTATTCTCTAGTCTGGAAAACTTATTGTGGTGCTCTCTGCTCCTATAAAGGTGTCATGCCTTGATGATTCATTTTCTTTGAATGTTACTGCTTGCATAATCAGCATGTTTTCATTGATAATCTTGGGTGGTGGATCATTGTTAAGACTCTACTGTTCCATATGATTTTTATGTTAACGAAATTCTTAGCCATGTTGTAAGACATCTTTTATTTTATTTTATTTTGGTAAAGGTGTACATTGTTGCTTGGTAGAGGAGAGACCCAAAAAAAAAAAAAAAAAAAAAAAAAAAGAGACCCAAACATGTGCATATATGCAAGAACTTACCAATAGGCAATCAAAAATCAGAAGACCTGTCTTTATCTATTTCCCAGGGCATTTCTTTACCCAATGAATAATATAGTAAATTGCTTTTGATGCATATATATAGCTGGTCCCGGTGGATTGGACCTCAGTTCCTCCTTAAACAGGAGATGTCCCGTCCACTCAAAAGCTTCTAGTAAGTTTCCTTGAATGAATAGATAGAACAAGCTCTGAACAGGTTTACCATTATAGTTGCACAGGAGAATCGGAGACCAAATGCAGGTACGTAAGCCCTGTACCTGATGTGAGCGTAGGTTCTGAACTAGTATACCCATCCCAGAGATTTTTAGACTGTCAATGGTGTAGGGATTCAAGTGCAGTTGTTCCCACCCACCCTCCAGTAGGAGGGATATTGCCCCTTTTAGGAAATTGAAATTTAGGGTTGGAGAAGCCATCTGAAGTAGGAGTTGATTAAAAATGCAGCACTAGAAAGATAGTTTCCCTATGAAATCATTACTTGCAATCACAGTTTTCCCCCTCTGTTTGGCTGTGTTTTACATCATTTTTATTGAGTCTCTAAGACTTCATCTATCGCCCTTTATTTGCTTCATTTTTGCACAAACCATCAGCCATCGGTTACACGGATAAATAGCCCCTTTGACAGGACTCTGGAAATGGTCCTAGCAGCTCCAAATCCATAGCCAGAAAAATAGAAGCTGCAACACTGACATCAGGTATCCTCTGATATCGACTGCAATAGAGACTAAACTCTCAAACGTTATCTAGTCACATAACCGACCATGAACTCCAACGATCCAAAAGTGAATGGAAAAGATTATATGATTGTGTCAAAATCTCATGAAGTTCAACATAATAAATTACATGACAGGGTGACACAGAATACATATGATTTCATCAAGTTAAAATTAAAACAATATTGAAAACAACAACCAAGAGGGAAAGAGAGAGAAAGAGTGAGGGAGGGTCAGGGCTGCAAGAGATTGATAGTGAGAGTAGAGAGAACCATACTGGAGAAAAGACTAGATGAGGAGGAGCTCGAAGACTGGAATGAAGAATAAATGGTAGTGCCTTCAATCCACAACAGCAAGCCCTGGAAAATACATTTAGGATTTTAATTAGGGAAAGAAAAAGGATCCATCATGAAGTCACAGAGGGAGAAAGAGAGGAAGAAGAATAGAGATTCGACTCACCTGATGTTTGCAGCTAGAGATACACAAGTGAGTTGAAAAGGAAGAAGAAAGACCAGTGCTCACGAGATTTTATTAGGGCTTGGGTTATTAAGGCATAAACAACTAATAATGAATTATCCCAATAAACGAGAAACACCTTCTAGCGTATTTGTAGATTTTAGTCTATATTGATTTATTATAAATATAAATAATCATACCAAACAACTCCATATGTAATAATGTATTATATAATTAATTCTATAATACATACCAAAGAGAGCCTTAATCTGCAATGTTATCATTTTAGACGAACAAAATGTTTCTGGGGGGTTGCAATGGTCTTGCTTACAACTTCTATCAAAAGAAGTTCTAGTTAAAACAATTGAAGACCTAGTCTATTAACGTGTTTGCTTTGTTCAGCTTCCTTCATTTTGTAAATGCTCCTCAAAGTAGCCATATGGTTTTGCAGATAAACTTGGAGGGATGATTAGGAACTTCCACACTGGGGACATGTTTCTTGTGTGGGACGAGTTGGAACCACAGAATTTTGCCTAACATATTGATGCGGGAGGACCAGCAAGAATAACATACGGCCACAAACCAAGACAGACTAGCAGCTAACAATATGTTTTTGTGTTGGGTTTTTTATAGTTTCTGTTGGCCATCTGTTGTTTCAACCTAACTTCTGATGTGCTGGCTCAATTGTATTTTTTTTCTCTTTCAGTGAGTCTGCTCCTGGGGTTGTTCAGACCCTTTTGTAAGTTTATATGTTTCAATAGTTCTTTCAAATTTAGTGGAACTTGATCATAGAGGAGAATAGAATAGAATCAGTAATTTGTGCTCAATTTTGTGTGGTGGTGGTTTTGTTTTAGGTTTTCTTTCTTGTTGAGCTGGATGATTTGTTTGGTTATGCAATCAGCAACTAGCACCCTTATATAGGTTCAAGATCAATGGTTAAATTAGAATTTTGTAAAATCACCCATATGTGGGTCCTGATATGTTTATCTATTTTGATAATAGCCAAGATCCACTGATTGGTTGGAAGTCCTCTCCTGCCCGATCCCTTTTGGGTACTACCAAGCCCAGGATTTCCTGAAACAAGACATTTCATTTTCTTTTACTAGATTCTCATGATTATATCATAAATTAAAATTTAGATTGGCATTCCTGTCATTTCAGAAGATACTCCCTTCCTCATCTCTCTTGTTTCCTCTCTCTGAAGGGTCACCATGTGTTACAGGTTTTTATCTGCTCGGATCGAAGTATCAGAGGAAGTCATGCCAACGATAGCCCACTCACTATCGTTGCCTCTTTCAAGCCTTTTTGCGCTTCTCCCTTCTCAGTTTATCTCCTAGTTTGCCCTTCGCCATCTCCCTCTCTCCCGGCTCTCTTCTTCTCTCTCTCTCTCTCTCTCTCTCTCTCTCTCTCTCTGTTGCAAACCCTTTCCCCTCATTGTCGACTGTATAGTGGAGTTTCGTGTGTTGGCGTGTAATCTAGAGACGAAGGAACGCCAAAACCGAAGGCAGCTCGGGTGTTTCAGAATCTGCTGTTGTTGATAATTTTTTACTATTAAGATTTGATTTCCAAGGTGCACAATGGTTCAAATCATGACTGTCGTTTCTCCTTTCCCGGGTTTGTTGGGGGTTGTTCTGTAACCTGGTTTTGCAGGCGTGTAGATATGATTTTCCAGGTGGATTTTGGGTTTTTGTTTTCATTTTTGTATAGCGTGTTTAGTAGATTCTGGTTACTTACAGTGATCCTTGATATCGATATCGTGCTTGTGATCAAGTTTCTGCTTTCTCGTGGGTGAGTTGTGAATTTTGACCTCTTACTTGTTTCTAATGCTTCCTACTTAGTTAACAATTTAAACATATTTAGGTTTCGTTTTTTTGTTTTTTGTTTATGAAACATAATCCTAAAATTTTATATTTGGTCGATTGTTGTTTATAACAGTCTTGCTTTTGGAATCGTGTAATGTAATTTGGAGCCTATAAAGAACAGTTTCTTATCATTTTTCGTAAAACTTTTTGATAATCAAGTCGTTTTCAACCATCCCCCATTTTCTACTTTATATTTCTCAGTTTCAATCATTTGCCTTTACTAGGTTCACAATTTGGCTTCATAGAAATATGAGGTTGAATTTTGTAGTTTGGCTTTGATTTCCAGTGAGCTTTAGCAATCTTCTGTCCTGTTCCTTTTGCAAAAGATTGTATTTCTTAATTTCCACTACCTCCATTATTTTGTCAATTTGGTTTCAACTTCCTTGCATTGTGTGAAGTTGTTGTGATCTTGTCTTCTGGTGGCATTGCTAATGTTTTTAGTGATGCAAACTCTGTTTTGTGGCATGAGGATGCTTTAACTTTAAAAAAAAATTCATTAATTTTTGCAAATTTTTTTAAGTTCATGACATTTCTTTGAGCTCTTTGACTTCATTACAGAACTGAAGGTAGTAACTCAAACTTCTATTCTCTCTCTAATCTATCATCCATGTAGTGACGAAGCATGTTTAGTCGTTTCCCAAATTTTCTTTCTATGAATCTCTTCATGCTTCTTTAATAAGAAATAATTTTCTTTCCTGCAAATTTTGTTGATGATCCTAACTTTTTGTTAATCATTGAATATGTTTTAATTTTTTTTGTGTTTGTTTGTGGAATTCCCCCTTTTACTGTTTTTCTTTCTTAGTGATGAATTCTTTTTCTGCATCAAGTGAATTCGGTCAGTAGAAACTGTTCTAAGAATTTGTATTGGTTTTGTTTTTCTTCCTTAAACCTACTCTTCATCCTCTTTTCAAGTGGCACTGCATTTGTTTCTGGCATTAGGAGATGCTGGTGTAATTATGGAGGAAGCAGTGGCAGACAGTGTGATAACGGACCCTAGACTACATAGTGTATCCATCTTGGAGTTTGTTGTATACATCTCTCTTTAGCTTTTACACTCTAGTTAAAGGACTAAATAAGATATCAGATCTGTATGGCATGCTTTTATGTTCTTGAAAGTAGGGTGTATGATTCTTCTTTTGGGGTGTCTAAGTGGGAAAAGTTCTTACAACCCATGGCAATCATAACAGTTGCTCAACTACTTACCCAAAAAAAAAAAGTTGCTCAACTACCTTTTTCCTGTAATTGAGGGACAATCTATGCTCGAGGAGCTATTATCCCTAATCCACCCACACATGAATTCCATATGATTCCCATCAACTGCATGGTTGTTGACGAATTTCGGCAGTGGATACGGTGCAATTATAAATGGTTCTGAACTAAAGTTAGAACTCTTTCAGAAGTTACTAGTGTTTCTTTTGCTTTAATTGACCAGGTACTACCAAACCAAATGTCACTATTAGTGCCATAAGCTCCCTTGAAAGAAACAAACACCTTCAAGAAATTCCAACCACAAACACTGACAAAGAGCAATCAGTCGAGTCATGTATACACAACAGGGATATTTCCCTGAGAATCCTGCTCACATTGAAGAATTTTCAAAGGTCCGAAGGTGGTTTCTATGGTCAGCCAGTCTTGCAAGCAACACCACCAATTTCTTGGCAATAGTTGTCCTGAGTCTGTTATAATCGGTTCTCTTCTTGGAGATTGCTTGTCATTCCTTCTCAAGGTTTATAGGTCCGGTCTAAGTCTAAATGGGGTTATAAAGGCAAGGTCCTTCACTCCTTTTCTTTAGAAGACTTTAAATCCCTTGAAACATATGGATGAGTTCAAAAAACTAGGCATTAGAATTCATTGAAATCCACTGTTTCCTTCTTTCTGAGTAGTTGTATATTATTATTCCACCATTAGGACCAACCCAACTCTAATGGTGCTACTGTGTTGAGAGTTGAGACAAGACTAGTTCCACGTAGAACTACATCAGACATATTAACAATGCCAAATCTAGCAATTGAATTTTGTGCAGTTTGAAAATTTATCCAGATTCTGGCTACCTCGGCAATTTCAGTCATTAAGTTATTTGCGATATTGATGGACAATGTTCAATCCATTACATCGATTACAAAAGCAAAATGATTACATGGGATGAGACATAATACACTCTTGAGATTGTTGCTTACATAGAAAGTATAGGTAAGAATAGTTAGTTACAAGGATGGCCTAAAGCTCGGAATCATAAACTGTGTACTGCATAAGCAGCCGGATTAATCCACTCCCAAATCCATCACCATGGGTTCATGTCGGGTAAAGGGATACTATTTGGTAACGCTATTATGAAATCGATTCCAAAGCTTATTGAAAGCAAAAACTCATGATAAAAACCAATATGGATTTTGACTCTAGAGTTGATTGAGATTAGAATCGTGTTTGATAAACACTAATCTGAAAACCAAATCTTCATAATATAATGTCATTTATGTATCTGGATGTTCATTAACAACTTTTCAAACCCTTATTACTAATAACTTTTGAAACCCATCTTACTAACAACTTATTACATTCATTGGAGGAAACCTTTTACTTCATGCATGTTACATAGACAACAAAGCATGTGAAAATAAAAAACCATATTGCTGAGAATCCTCCAAAACTTCCAATAGCAATAGCAAGTGTAAATCATGTCTCAATTTTTCTACTTAACAAGATAAGTTATTGTGTATAAGACGGGCTGGAATACAAAGATACAGTTAAGAAGTAAACATTGCAAGCTTCCAAGCATGAGAAACTTTGATTATGTTTTAAAACCAGAAAGACTGCAAGACGATGGATCCCAAAAATTTTATTACATAATCATGCAAGAATTTAGAACATATGAAAAATCAAAGAGTCTTGATGGATTAGAACCACCATCTCTTGGGGAATCCTTAAGTGCTCTACCTGTTTGAGCTAAAGACTTACATAAAAGAAAGTAAATGAAATGGTTTCTTAAAGAATTCATTATTCATAAGGAACAATGTCAATGGGAATTAATAAGTACAATGGAACATGGTTTGAAATAAAGTCACTCAAGGATAAGACATTATATCCCATTTTAATCCAGAAAGTAATAGGAACCCAAAAGTCTTAATGGTTGGAAGCCAGGCAGAAGCATCAGTAAAATGGGTTGATTAATTAGTTTATTAAGCACTAAAGCAAGCACCCTCAAAGGATTGATTCTGAAGCATAACTAGGCATTACCTGAGCTTTGACTAGATCTTCCATGAGTTTTTGAAACACTCAAATGCCAATTGGGTTTCCAGCATTACTCCATTTCAAAGAAAACAGCTTTTCCTAGTGAAATTGGACTTTGGAAGAAACAAAATTGAATTGTAGAAAGCAAAGCGATGAAATATTTAAAACCAGAAAAATTACACAAGTTAAATGGCTTTCTTTTCTCTCCTACACCAAATATTGTATTAGAGTTGTTCAATCTAGCCATTAAGTTTGATGCCTTACTCAAGCCTATGAAGAAACCAAAGTCCTTTCCACTTAATGTAAACTTACAGAGATACACATACCTCCAGTGTCTTGTCCGACAAAGAGAGACTGAGCCACTGTGGATGTGTTCGATGTCATTGTTTTCATCAAGTTCTTGTTGTTTCTCTGGAGGACTGCTTTCTGGTTTCTCAGTTTCTCACAATGATACGTACTGAATGGATTGCATATCCTTCAGTAAACCAGAGTCCCG
>CM053268.1:25450606-25471283 GCA_028583415.1 Protea cynaroides
GATGAATTCGGTTAAAATCATGCAATTTTTATATGAATTCAGTCGATTTCAATTGAAACCACAAAATTTTTGAGTTGCCATTGATTTGGCCTCTGTTGAAATTGAGATATTTTGGAGTTCTAACTGTTATTTGTCAATTCATGATTCCACAACATATGAATAACAACTTTAGAAAGTTGCAGTAGGTTAGTATGCCAACGAGGAACTTGTCAATGATTTATGGGTTGCCTATATGTTCTAGATGCTAGCGCTGAGGAGGCCATGACTGCAATTGTATTTAAACAGAAACAATGTATTTCTGCTTGATTTCCTATACCATAGTATCCTGAATGAATGATGCTATCCACTCTCCTCTTCCAATTGAAGATGATTTGAAGAGGGCTCCATTTTGATGAGTTTCTAATGCTACTCCACAGGTAGAGAGATGACGGCTCATATATAACAATCAAAGCAAGTAAACAACGGGGGATCGAAGTTGCTTCAGATGTGTAGCCCAAACAGAGTTCCCTAAAAAAATCTTGCTCAAGTTGAAGATGAGAAAGAAGAATGGTTGGAATCAGACAATGTTTGTCAAATGAAGTCTTCAGATTGATGACCAATTTGAGTTAATGCATACTAAATCACGTCTTAAGCCATTTCATTCATGTGAGACAAGAAGTTAGAAGTCGATCAACAAAAATTTTTTGTTGAAATCTCTGGTTTATAAAGGTTGCCAACATCCAATTGGAAAAAAAAAAGTATTGTCCACGATAAGAGTAGTTAACGATGGATTCAACGACATAGTTGTCAAGGCATCACCTAGGCGTCTAGGCGGTATTTCAAGTCCTGGATAGTTGGTCGTCTTATTATATCACACCTTGTTTTATTTATTTTAATTGATGCATTCGTAATTTTTTTATTGGATGTATAAAGTACATTCATGCACCATAATGCATGTGTATTAAAAACAATAGAAATTGATGCTCTAACCCCCTCTTTTGTATAAATCCTCTTAGGGAAGATGTACCCTTACAATGCCTTGGGAATGACTTAGAACATCAAGGCACCCCTCCAACATCTTGGCAATTGTGTTCAAGAACATCAACACCTTCTAGAACCAAGGTAATAGTGTTAGACCCAGCAAAGGGAAAGAGCTACTCTAATAGTGTAATTAGTGTACCAAGTTTCCAATGAAGAGATGACTATTCCAAAGAAGGATGCAGGCTACGATGATTACTAAAGAAAAGTCAAAATGTTGAACAAGCTATGCCAAAACTTAGGGCATATATCAAAGTTAAATTCAAGTTTTACTGCAAGATTTTCAAATCAGAGTTCAATTCAAAATCTAGAACAGGTTTTCCAATTTAAACCTAAACTAGTTTTGTTAGTCTAATTTGGAAATTGAATCACTTACCCATGTGGCTAAGCATAAAAATTAAAGCAACTTGATTTACTGCATCCCTAAAGTTCCATAATCCTTGTTGAATTTACATCAATTGGATTGGCTAATCCTAAATTAATTGAACCCAGGCTAGAGCATTTTATGTACCAAACAAGACCAACCAACATAATAAAACCCTATATTTAGAAGCCAGCCCATGGTTTTAACTTGGTTCTGTCTTGAACATGAGCTACTAACCCTGATGTAGGCTAACTTTAGGATTTCTAGATGGACTTACTCTAAGAGGACAATAAGGCATACATGCAATAAAGAGGGTATTTAATAGGTAATGTAGGGAATGAGACAGCACTAGACATGATGTTCAAGCATGTTAGACTTAAGATAACTAGGTGTAAAGAACATTACCAATCTAGGCATCATGCATACAACTAAAAAAAACTAATCAAGGTTTATATAATAACAAAACCAACTACAGATTATGAAGTACTAATGTGCAAGAAGCTTTAAAACTCCAAATACTAATGGAAGAAAATGTTTAGTAACTAAATAAACTCAGGGACATGTAAAGCAGAAACTTCTCAACATAAAAGAATTAAGAAACTCACCATAACTTGCTAAATCGGAGGCTTAGCTGTAAAGAGTAAACATATAGTTGCTATCCATGTCAGTAAATATTATACTTAGCAAGAACTATACTGGAATGATGTGGAAATATGATTTACAACAAGTATAATGTGACAGAAATTATAACAACACTTAAACTAAGTTTCAGCAGGTTTCAAGAAGTTATAACAGTGATGAAAACATTAACATAACAGGGGAAAAAAGGGGGAGGGGGGATATTTCTACACAAAACAGAAATCAAAAAGGAGGAGAGAAGTTGTCTCAGAAAACCAGGTAAAGAGGAAAGTCATTACAACAGTGAGCATGGGGTAAATGGGAAGAAGAAGGAGGGAAAATAATTGGGAAAAAGTGTTGTCGAACAGTAGGGGAAAGGGAGGGTTTTACCATGACTGAAAGAGAGGGAGAGACGTAAGGTGAGAGAAATCTTGAGAGAGGGGTAGGGAGAAGAGAAAGAGAAAAAGTAGGGGTGGGAAGGTTCACTGTACCTAAAGGGGAAGGGAGGGAGTCGATAGAGTTGTGAGCACCAGCATAGAGTACCTACATAAAAGAAAAAGAGAGACCAAGATAAGAGAAGCCAAGAGGCAGGAAGAAGACTCGTTCTTTTCATTCATTCATTATCATCAAAATTAGGGTTTTGGTTTTGCCTTTATAGGCTACAATCTAACAGTCAAATAAAAAGGTTGGGACACACTAAAAGCCCACAACTAAAAAAATAACAAAACAAAACCCAACATAAACTAATAAACCCAACATAAACTAATAGATCCACAATAAAACAGGCCCACAAAAGTAACTAATAAGCTAAGTCCGAAGGAAATAACTATAGGCCCATAAACAGAAAAAGACCCATAAACAAATAACTAAAAAGGCTACTAGATCCAATCTGATGTCCTCATCAATCCTCCACAGTTGGAAAGAATTCACCTCCGGTGAGTAAAACTCCATGTGATCCACTAGTTCCACTGTTGCCCTGAGTGAAATGGTATCCTTTGAATTTGTTGTCGACCCACAAGAGGGGAGGGAGTCTGTGTCTCCTCTACTGATACACTCTAATAGGTGGGTCCACCATAACGTCATCAATAACTCTCCTCGATTTGGAAGAAACCACCTCTGGTGAAGTATAACTCATATAATACTCAAGCATATTCGGGTCGAGTCGCTATAACTCCTCAGGGGAAATCCATGTGCTGTTGATATCTGGTCATCCGTGCCATCGAACTAAGAACTCTCGGGTACATATGGCTGGCGGTGACTCTCTCATCCATAATTTCCTCAATTTCCTCAATTCGCTGCTCAAACTAGGGTATAGGAGGGGTAGAGGTAGTAGGATGGGTAATAGGGTCTAACTCAGAAGTATCGGTAATGAATGGAAAAGCAGCAAGGCTATCACGATAAGCTAAAGGGGTGGTAGCACGGTCATGGTAGGAAACCAGACCTTTAACATTGAAAATGTTGCTAATTCCCATGTCCGTGGGTAACTCAATCACACAGGCATTCACTCCTACTCGTTTTAGAATTTTGAAAGGTCCTGCACTGCGAGGAAGTAGTTTGCTTGACTTTCCTTTGACATAACGTTGTGGTTTAATTTTGACCATCACCATGTCACCTTCTTGAAATTCTTGTAGTCGTCGATGCACATCTACCCTCGATTTATATTGCTTATTACTCAAGGTTATCTTTCGTCTGATCTCTGCATGCAAATCATGTATGTACTGCACAAAAGATTCGGCCGACTAGGACGTCCTAGATCTAGACACAACATGGATAAGATCCATGGGAGTCCTAAGTTGGTGACCTAAACAAATCTCAAAGGGGGATAAACCAGTGGTTCAATTCTTGGAAAGGTTATATGTAAGAACTGTGCTCTAAAAACCCGGTTTAACCCATGGTTTACATTGTGACAGGTCTTCCAATCATAATCGGACCGGAAGGCGAGGCCGGGTGACGAACCACGAGATCCAGGTATGAGAAACGATGTGTGAAAATGTAAATTTTACATACCGGTCTCAGTACCGGTCTCACTGTGAGACCGGTATGTGCGATCGGTATGTGCAATAATGGCTGGAGACGGACTCCAGCGGGTCCCATACTCCGAATAAAAAATTGAAAAGTTTCTAAACGTGGGAAACCTTCCTAGAACGGTCTCCCACTATTAATATGCACCTTAACCCTCCTTAGATCCTTCCAAACCCTAGCCGTCTGGAAGAGATCTAAGAAGGAGCAAGGAGGAAGGATACCGCTTAAGAAGAGGGATTTTCTGTTGGAAGAGCACACCGCCATCTGACAAACACCGGTTAGTGCTCAACCCTCTTAGTAATGTTAGGATTTCGGATCAGAGCCGTGAAACGGCGCAACGATCCAAAATCCTAGAACCCCAAAAACCCTAGTTTCCATTAAGATCCAATCTGGGAATGATGCGACGTTATAGTCGAAACCTAGAAGGCTAAACGAATATTTGGACCTTAGAATGGTTTAGGAAAAACCCTAGAAACCAAGCCGATGACCGACGGGGGAGGGAGATCCGAGGTCGGGCTCTCGGACCCAAACCACAGGACATACCAGCTGGACTGAAAGGTCCTGTGGTATGGGCCTGCGGTATATACCGCAGGCGCATACCGGTCTCGCTCAGAGTGAGACCGGTATATACTGCAGGACATACCGGTCTCACTCTACTGAGACCGGTACCGCGATCGGTATGTCTATCGAAGCCTGTTTGCTTGGCCAGACTTGGTTCTGACCAACTGTAACCCTAATAATTTAAATTCTAACCTATGAGTATGATTATGTAGGACCTGTAGACAGCGTGAGTAGGCCCTGTGACGCAGAGCGGACTTGTAATCACACGTCAGGTAAGGGACAAGACCCCAAACCCTAATTAACCAAATAACAATAAACTGTTGTGATTATTTTGTATCTGTGTTTATTGTCTGATGTTTGTGCATTTCACATGCCATTTTAGTTGTTAAATTATTATTATCTGTTCATGCATTTCATATGTTAGGATGCTGGTTGTTTAGGCATGTGGATGTTTTTAATTAGTATGTAGAATGTGAAGAGGAGTGGAGCCCTAGATATATCCTCACACTAACACCTTTTCGTATCGCCGTCTACCTTAGCGGACTTGGTGCGAATAGGGTATCAGGGGGAGGACGTGGGATTGTGGTTCAACCTGCCCACCAGACTCGAGCCCTATCTCTATGTCGTAGGGAGCCGTGCTGGGGTAGGGCCATAGATACTGTATTGACATATAGGACTGGTTAGAAACGGAACCCACTTGCAAGCCCTTGCCAATAGGGGTTGAGGTATTGGTACGGTGTAGGGTATCAGGGAGAGGACGCGGTAGTGTGGATTGTTGCCTGACCGTCAGACTCTAGCTCTATCTCTATAACGAAGTGAGTGATGTGGGGCAACAGTAGTAGTGTGGATTGTTGCCTGACTGTTGGGTGTGCTTACACTCTCGTGCATGGAGGTGCGGTGGCCGCCAAACCGTACCATAGCATTTTGTAAGTTATACCTGACCTAAATTGTAATGTTATCTCATGCATTTTGTATGTTGCATTGGTTTTGTACTTACTGAGCTAAGTTGTGAGCTCACCCGAATATATATATTCTTCTTTTCAGATTTTGATGCAGGGTACACAGTTGATGACTTCATGACTGCCCCAACGTATGGTATAGTTGCTGTCATTGACACTCATGCAGTAAAGGACGAGCATGATGCATCATGCGAGTGCTGATTTTGTGTTTTCCTTTAGAGAATATTTTATTTTAAACAATACATTGTAATATTTTTATTATTTAAGTTTGTGAATGATGGAATAATTTGGATAATTATTTAATTTACAATATAGAGCTCAGTTCATTTATCTATTAATTCCGTTGCTATTTATTATTCTCTGATTATGTTAGAATGCTTGGAATGGTTTGTTGACACGGTCTATTGAGATCCTGGTGTGAGCCGTGGTTTGGAGACGATTCACTCACACTTCTGGTTCAGTCGGAATTGGGGTGTGACATTATTTGCAAACTCAGTCTGGGAAAGAACACGATCCCAACTAGTAAGATGTTCACCGATGAGACAACGCAATAGGTTCCCTAAACTTCTATTAATGACTTTAGTCTGACCATTAGACTAAGGGTGGAAGGTTGACGAAAAATAGAGTTTAGTGCCTAACATCAGCCACAGGGTTCACCAGAAGTGACTGGTGAACTTAACATCCCTATTTAACATTATCGTTTTGAGCAAACCATGATGCTTAACGACCTCACTAAAGAAGAGCTTAGTGATGACTGAGGCATTAGAAGTCTTCGAGCATGGAATAAAATGACGGATTCCTTAACTCATATAAGATATGCACGATACGCAGATGAGCCATCTTCGAGAAGCGGTCCACTGCCACAAAGATAAAATCATGGCTTCTGTAAGTTCTCGGTAACCCTAGCACAAAATCCATACTCAAATCCTGCCATGGAGTGTGAGGGACAGGGAGAGGGGTGTACACGTCAGTATTTTTCTTCTGTTATTTAGCAGTTTGACAAGTTTGACACTGGCTAATGATTCGAAACACATCCCTTTTCAAATTAGGCCAATAAAATCTATCCTCAACAAGGGCAAGGGTCTTGTCTCGACCAAAGTGACCGGCTACCCCACGGCCTGCAATTCTCAGATCAGAAAGTCCCTCAATGATGTCCTAGGAATGCACAACCGACTTCCTTTGAAAAGGAAACCATATCTAAAGAGGTAATTTGAGCAGGTTATGGGAAGATCTTTATTCAGTTAAGTGAATGGCTCACTAAAATCTGAACAAGTAGGAAATTGCTCCTTGACTCGCTCAAAACCTACGACTTCGATACTCATGTTGTGGAGTAACACTTTAATCTGACTTCGGCCTTTATGGGGGAGGAGGGGCATGTGTACCCGACTTAGTGCGTCTGCTGCTGTATTTTCCACATCGGATTTATGTTTGAGTACAAATGTATACTCTTGCAGAAGTTCAGCCCACTTGGCATGTTGTGGGTTCAATTTGGTTTGGAAGCTTAAGTATTTTAGCGCCTGCTGATTGGAATATAAAACAAATTCCTACGGTAAAAGGTAGTGTCGCCAATAGCATAAAGCTTGGACATCCGCATAGAACTCTTTGTCATAAGTGGAGTACCGTTGCTTGGCTTCATTAAGCTTTTCGCTGAAATAAGCAACAGGGAGTCCTTGAACAAGGACGCCACCAATTCCAATGCCTGATGCATCGCACTACACTTCAAAGACTTTAGAGAAATCAGAGAGATAAAATTGGTGACTCCGTCATCAATTTCTTGATTTCTACAAAAGCCTTAGCAACTCCCTTAGTCCATTGAAACTCCCCTTTTCGAATACACTTAGTGAGGGGAGCCATGATGGAGCTAAACCGGTGGATGAATCGCCTATAAAAGGTAGCTAAGCCATGAAAGCTCAGCATCTCATGGATGTTGGTCAGTTCTGGCCACTTAAGTATTGCCTTTATTTCTCAGGATCGGCGGATACCCCTTGTGTCGAAACAATGAATCAGAAGAAAATAACCTGATCACTGATGAAAGTATACTTCTTCAAATTGGCATAAATTTCTCAATCAGAATTGTTTGGAAGACTTTTCTTAAGTGATCCAGATGGGTAGTTTGGGTTTTACTAAAGATGAGGATGTCATCGAAGTAAACCACTAAGAACTTACCATTAAGTGGCCGAAACACATGATTCATAACTCTCATAAAAGTACTAGGTGCATTGGTTAGGCCGAAAGGCATGACAAGCCATTCATATAGACCATACTTCGTCTTAAAGGCAGCCATTCATTACCAGGTCTGACCCGAATTTGGTGATACCTACTCTTAAGGTCGATCTTGGAAAAGATCTTCGCTCTAGCCATCATGTCTAGCATGTCATCAAGTCTAGGTATGGGAAACCTATACTTAACGGTGATTTTGTTGATGGCTTTGCTGTCAACGTAAAACAGGTACCCTACAAGGACTAAGACTCTCTCTAATGAATCCCTTCTCAAGTAACTCATCGACTTGTTGTTTAAGTTCAGCATGTTCCTTGGGATTCATCCTGTAGTGAGGTAAGTTTGGCAGTGAAGAACCTGGAACTAAATGGATAACATGTTGAATGTCACACATCGATGGTAATTCAGGTAGCTCATCGAAAACAACTACTCAAACTCTTTCAGCAAAAGTTGTACTTCTCTAGGAGCCTCAATAAATGCGCTTGATATAACGGTATTACTCTGTATGACAACTAGAGTGAAATAACCCCGGTGTCTCTACACTCATCTTTGAATTGCTTCGACTTTATAATGTTGAGTGATTTCGACGGGGTTTGCTTGGACATATTACCCTTGTGTTCTAGAGTTTTTACCTCTTTGGGTGGGTTAGGGAATAGTCTAATCTTCTTGCCTTTAAATTCAAAGATACAGGTGTTAGATTTCTCAAAATTGGTGATATCTTGGTCATATAACCAAGGTCTACCAAGGATGATGCAAGCGACATCCATCTCTAAGACATCACACCACACTTTGTTTTTATACCTGACAAAGTGTAAGGGAACTAGACATTGTAAGGTAATGGGAATGGTAGACTGATCGACCCAGGCAACCTTGTAAGGTTTTGGGTGTGCCTCTGGTTTGAACCCCATTCTAGCAACAACACTTTGGGCAACTATATTCATGCAACTACCATTGTCAATGGTGACATGACAATTCTTACCCTCATGACAGGAGTAAGTGATGAAGATATTGGTACGTCGCCAATCTTCGCTGTCCTCAGGTTGCAAAACCATGCATCGCACAACTCCCAATCTAGAGATATCCATTAATTCATCCACTTTTGGTTGAAAAATCATGCACCTTACCATTCCTAGTCTAGAACTGTCTATTATCTCGTTTTCCTCATCTGAAATCACATCCCTCGGCCTATGGTCTTCATACTCACCTTCTTGAGTATTTTCCTGAGTATCTTCTTTGTACTCTTGTTCACCCACGTACAAATCCAATTGGAGTTGTTATACCCCAATTCTAGATGAACTAGAGGTGTGAATGAACCATCATATGAACCAATAGTTCACGCCAGGATCTCATAGGACCGTGCCAACAATCTAAACCAAGTATATTCTACATCACAATTAGAGATAATAAAATAAATAGCAGAAGTCTTTATTAATAATGAACTGAGTATTTAATATGTTAAATAAATACTAAACCAGTTATCTCCAAGTAAATTCAAAACATAATATAACAAACTATTACAAATCCCATAAGTCAATTACGAAAATAAAGGCACTAAGCGTAACCATGGTGGAAATACTTGCATGATGAGTCATGCTCGTCCTCTATAGTTTGCACGTCCATAGTAGCCACGTGTCCATACGTTGACGCACTGATAAAATCTTCGATAGTAATATCTGCAACATCAGAAACTAAAAAGAATGGTACGCGCGAGGGTTAGCTCTCCAACATGCGCTCAGTGAGTGAACAAAACAATGCAACACACATATGCATGCAGTTAAATTCATATCTATGGGACTAGTATAAGTTTGCAAATGTGCTATGGTAAGGATAGGGTACTACCACACCTCCATGAACGAGAGTGTGAGTATGCCCAACGGATCACATACTGCTGTCGCCCCACATCATCTACTACAGAATAGAGATAGAGCTAGAGATCCTGAATCAAACACTGCCAGAACTCCCCTTGATACTCTACCCATACTAATACGTATGCCTTTACTGGTGAAGGCTTGCAAACTGGGTTCGTGACTAACCAATTCTAGATGTCATCAAAGGTTTGTATCCAAGGCCTGACCCCAGCATCCCTCAATACGCCCATAGAGATAGAGCTAAGGCTCGCTAGCCGAGTTTACAACCACACCGCGTACACCTCCCCTGACACCCTACAACGTACTAGTTCCGCTAAGGTAATACTGATATGACGATGTCAATGCGAAGAAAATAGAGATAGGGCTAGAGTACCCGGATCATACACTGTCAATACTTCTCTGATACTCTACCCAATCCAATACATCAACCACACACATAAGCACATGTCTATTCCTATCTTGATAATCATAACAGTATAAATAAAAAAATAACTAAATATGCATGAATAGGAATAACAGTTATTGGATGACATGTAAGATGCACAATCAATCATTCAAGCATGACATCATATCAATTGACAAAAAATAAAAGAGAAGAGTAGCTTGTTATTATCCAATTAGTTTAGGTCTTGTTTCCTCACCTGTAAATGATATTTGTTCTTCTTTAAAGCCTTAGAAATTACTTTGAATTAGTTGGAAACCTAAACAATTTATAGATTTAAGTTAGAGTTTGATTTCATCGAGTTACGACAATCAAAAATAAAAAAACGTGGTTACTGACAACTGACTGGTCGACATTGACTGGTCGTTCATCATGCGACCAGTGATGCAACTAGAGAATTCTTGGCAATCTCTTGAGAGTCACTGGTCGACTCATTGGTCGCATATATAGTCGACCAATGATGCGACCACACAAATTCTGGTCAGGTTATTTTCCAATCTGAATTCCCTCTTGAGTCAACACCTTAGTTCATCAATGGGTTTATCCTAGAGTCATTATATGGCCTGAAACTAGTGGTTCTCAAATGATAATTTATAACTAACAATTATTGATTGACCTTAACCTATTATTCATAGCCTCCTTTGTTTTGCTTGGAAAATCTCATGATCCAAATCACCATGTGGGTTCAATTCACCAACACAATGATGAAAGATCTATTTTACCCACTCTAACATCTACAAAGATAGTTCTCTTACCTTTGTTTCCTTGTGATAGAAGGATGAAAACCATAGGCAAGCAAGTTCCTTTGCAATTCTTTCTCCAAGCTTTCTCCTTCTCCTTGATCTTCTTCTCCTCTCTTTTCTCTTAGTTCTAGCGTTTGATAATATCAAAAAGAGTAAAAGAGAGTAGAGGGTCGTCCTCTATATAGGGAGAAAGTTCCCATATAGAGCCCTCTCTTAATTATGAGAGTGACCTTTTAAAATAAGAAAAATTTCCTAATTTCGAAAACCAATCTGGGTTTCATTGGTCGACTTCACTGGTTGCAAAATCCGTCGACCAGTGAACTTACAACTGTCGACTGATGAACCTAATATTCAACTGCTTGACTTGGTTTGCTGACCTAGCATTGTGTTCTCCTTACACGGTCAATTCGCTTGAGCCGGTCAGGATGGGAAGACTTGACACAATACGATTAAATCGGATTAGTGGTGTGCGGGTCTTACAGGGGCATTCCAGAGAATAATGGCCGTAGCCTTGGCATTTAAAACATTGTACCTGGCCACTTTTCTTGGGTGCTTCGCCCAAAAGGTCTTTACCCTTATTGTCAAATGGACGTGGAGGGTTAATGGGTGGCCTTGGAACAGTAGAAGGACCTTGGAAGGATTTTTGGAAATGGGAGTCCCTAGGTTGGAACTCATTTTTCTTTTGTGGGGTAAACCTCATAGATCCTTCTAACTCAAGTGCTATATAGAATGCCTGGGGAACATCTCTAACAAGGTGAGGTGCTAAACGTAGTTGGATGTCAGAATTAAGCCCTGTCAGGAACCTAGCCAATGTCTGCTCAACCTCTTCTCGAGTCTGGCTTCGGATTTTTAACTCATTAAACTTAGCCATGTACTCAGTCACAAACATCTTCCCTTGCTTCAAGGTGTTCATATTTTTAAAAAGTTGTAACCTATGGGTAATAGGCAGGAACTCCTGCTTAAGCCTTTCTTGCATCTCGTGCCAAATTGACACAACATCTCGTGCCAAGTTGACACAGGCTCATGTCTTAAACTCTCCCCTTTATACTCTAGCTTAGTCCAATAATCCTGAGCAACTCCAATGAGCTTCATCCTTGTAAACCAAAAACTAACCTCCTCAGACATTTCATAAAAATCAAAGTACTTATCCATCTGTCTGATCCACCCTATGAGGACCTTGGCATCTATTTGGCCATCATAGGTGGAAGCATTTACCTTGATCATTCTCCTAATCTCCACTCTCCTATCTCGATGATCATAATCATCATCATCCCCAAAAGGAGAGCGATACCTCTGACTTCAGTGTCCTTGACCTCTATAACCACCTCGATCGTGCCCTAGACTGTGACAATTGTTGCCTACCCTTTCATTGACACTGACATATTCATAACGTCTGTTATTCTCAGGGTTTTCCAAGATAGGGTTGGGGTTGTTCACTCTTGGTCTACTGTCTTGGGCATTTTGACTTTGCTATCCATAGGGGATCTAAACAGGTGCCTCAATGGCAGCAAGCCTATTAGAGATGGCTTGGATACCTTGGTTTAAGTCTTTCTCGATCAGTCCTATTGGCCATTAACTCTACATGATTAGCTATTAACAACTCTTGCCATTGCTTAGGTGCCATAGGAGTGTTTGGAGGGTCTGACATGTTTTGATAACTACGTCCACTCCTAGTGGACATACAAGGATCACTCTAGGGATGACTCATAACTAGTACCTACTAGATAACCCAAACCTAGGCTCTGATACCAAACTGATGTAGAGAAACTCTAAGATTTCTAGATGGACCTACTCTAAGAGAACAATAAGGCATAAATGCAATAAAGAAGGCATCTAATAGGTAATATAGGGAATGAAGCAGTACTAGACATGATGTTCAAGCATGCCAGAATCAAGATAACCAAGTAAAAAAAACAAAGCCCAATTATAAATGTTAAAAACAAAGCCCAATTATAAATGGCAAAATCTGTATGGAGATGCTTTAATATCTATTGTTGGTGTAGAGATCTTTCTTTTATAATAATCAATCCTCTGTTGGTAATGTACATTTTGCATCTTTTTCACAAGATATGGAGCTTTGCCTTGATGCTTCTCAAAGCTTGGGAAAATTATGAGATCATGCTCAAAAGAAGCTGCTTCTATGTCAAAGGAATAGAACTTGTCAGACATAATTCATATAGGAATATTATGCTTGGGAATATTTGATATTTCCAACCCTTTTGTTGATTTGTTCTAAAGACATGTAAAAGCATCTTATGTAAACTTTTGTATGCTACTATAAGGTTTTTCTTTATATTTTCCAATAGGATCAACAAACATTTTTATCGTGTTAAGGGTAAACAGTCCCAATTTTCAAATGAATGTGAACTTCAATGTCTTTAATTTCTTCAACCTTCTCCTTTGTCCACTCAATAGTTTTACCTATTCAGTACTCATAAATTTCAACAAATGGAAGAGCACCAACTATAAATACATCTCGAAGCCAAGAGGCCATTTTGGCAACCTTAACAGGAACAACACTTTAACACATTCAATACTAATGATTTGCAGATATCTTAGAACCAACCTTAACATCAACCTTCTCATCCCATTGAGAACCAAATTTTAGTGGGAGATGAAAGTTTCAATATCTTAGATGAAAGAACGGGAAGAGAATATCTTAGGACATTGACATCACACACATCTTTGCAGTGGTCTAATAAATGGATGGACTGAATTCTTCCAATGGGACGAGAATAGCTTCTAAAGGGTCAATGGTACCTAAAACAAATGATTTTCATTGACAAAATACCAAAACTCTTGAAAATGCTATCCCATCAAAGCAGAAAAATGTAGTAAATCATTTGACAGTTACTAGGAAATTAAAACTTCTTTGCCACAAAAAGAATGATGATGTCCTAATCAAATATAGAGTTTGAAAAGAGGATATCTCCGTAGCACAGCAAAATGTTCAATAATTTGAAATCTCATGACCTTAGTGTACATTGACAGAAGCTGGTACATCATAAAAAGTGAGGTAAACTAATTGAATCATTAAATTCTGACTACCATAAGAGTTGCACAAAACCTATAAGCTACAATCAACTAATCAATTTTTTCTTCAGGATTCTTTAATTCTAGCTTTTTGACAGCTTCGAGGAGCTCTTTATACAACCTAGAACTTTGTGCATTCGCTCTAATGGCTCCTCTTAGGTAACCTTTCAAGTAAGCCTGGGACGTACTTCTACCACTTGCTGTATTTGATGTTGTCGTCTGTGAGCTTTCTCCTGTCTGTTGGGAGCATTCCCCTGACTCAGCAATTGCATGTGTAGTGCTACCACCCTGAGAACATACCGTTGTGTCTAACCATTCGAACATCCCGCATCCACGATTATCCACCTGCACCAAGACAATTATATAAGAAAGCTATAATTGAAAATGACAATTATACATGACGACTTTCATTGAAAAAGACATTTAAAAACACAGTAGATTAACACTGACTCCTGTGGAACGTGGGCAACATCGAAATTGTCGTCCATTGTTTGTTGTTGTTTTTCCCGTTCTAACTTTGCATTGCCCTGCTCCACATGGGCATTGATTCAATTGGTCCACCCACATAACAAAGCTTTGAAATCTTGGGCATCGATAATACTTCCTCCCTTAATTTTTCCCATTAATAGTTGTATGTGTCACACATGTGACACCACAAGACTCACATTTCGCATTCATATTGTCAATATAATTCAATCAAGCAGAGTGAAGATAGGATCAGTAGCCTTGCAGAATGGTTCTTCCCTGAAACCCTCATAAGATGGATGGTCAGTATCAACCTCACCAGAATTCCATCATGAAAATAGACTATTCACAGTAGGATTGATAGACCACTTCAACATCACATAACATTTTACTCAAAGGGGAATTACATGGAAAATCTATTTCTAAACAAAATGATGCAGGTTACAAACAAGGAGAAACCCAGAAAGAGAGAGAGAGAGAGAGAGAGAGAGAGAGAGAGAGAGAGAGAGAGAGGGCTAGTAAATTTGCTCCTGTTCTATAGTGATTCATACTTCACAGATACTTGGAGAAGGAAACGGTAAAATACCCATGTTCTAATGGTTTGACGGATGAGAAACATGAAACATGCATGGATTTTTCTCATAAAGGGATTTAACATGATAAAAGCAAGAAATCCTAAAAGAAAATATGGAAGTGGAATGGTGGGTAGCAGTTTCACAAATAAAAAACTTGTGAGATAGGAATGACATATAACAGTTTCAGAAAAGCATCTTGTGATTATAACTCACACAAGGATGGAAATACTAACCGGACTTTGAATGTTGCCGACGGGATACCAAAGCTTCGAAGCTGGAGAGTCACCGAAACCTAGCACAACAACGATAGAGATATGATATTAGTGTAAGCACCCCATTTTTGCCATCCCCAGCCATGAACAAGAGTCTTGATGGGCATATTCAGAAGGGTTGCGGGTCAATTCAAGGTTTGGATGATAAATGGTGATTTCAAGCTGATTTTGACGGGCCCTACAGTAAGGTCATGAAAATATCTTCGAAATGATACCAGAATCACTCAATTCCAATATCAAACGAAGAAGATGTCGCGATTTTAGTCGGATTGAAATTGGCTTATTAAATCCAAGGGCTTTTCTGTAAATTATCATAAATTAAGGATTTATTGGGCAAATTATCATGATTTAAATCGATCAGACTTCAATTCTTCATATCTTGATCATCCGAAGTCCGAATCAGGCGATTCAAGTGCCGGTGTGCTCCATTACCAGTCCTCTTCAAAGTGGACGTAATGAATTTTGGGCAAAAGCCGCCAGCGGGTCCCATGCAAAGTTGCTGGCCGAATTATCGTCAAAACTTCATTTCTTCATATTTTGTTCATCTGACGTCCGAATCGGCGATTCGGGCACCGATGTGCTCCTTTGTCCGTCCTCTTCAAAGTGGATGTGGAAAATGCGGGAGCCGGTCGTTCGAAAATTTTCATGCGGAATTGCAAGCTGAGAGGACTCATAATAGAGAGAAATCAACCCAGTTCATACTTACTCAGCCCAACCAAGTTCAAGCCCAATTTAGTCCAACCCTGTCAAACTCAATCAGTCCAGCCTGACCCAACCCAGACCAGCCCAGGGTCGGCCCATGTGTATGTACTTGTTATATATGTACATTTATATATTATATAATATATGTTTTATATAATATATATATATATATATATATATATATATATATATATATATATATATATATATATATATTATATTATTTATACTATATTATATTATATTATATTATATTATATATATATATATATAGTCGGTCAAGAAGAGTCCGACAAAGAAAAGAGAGAGAGAGAAAGAGGGAGAGAGAGAGAGAGGAAGGAAGAGAGAAGAAGAGAGAGAGAGAAAAAGGGAGAGAGAGAGAGAGAGAGAGAGAGAGGAAGGAAGAGAGAGAGAGAGAGAAAGAGACACGAAGGGAAGGAGTGGAAGAAAGAGAGGGAAAGAAAAAGGAGGAGCTACAGAACCATGCTACCACCTCCTCCTTCATGGAGCCAAACCACTCTACCACCGGCTACACTCCACCACCCATGTCCAGCCAGCCAGCCCCATCTCTTCTGTCGCCACAAGCCTGCCCGGCCATGCCCGACTATACTCCATCGCCCATGTCCAGCCAGTCCACCCCACGAACACCTCTTGTTGCTAGCCCGCACATCACCATCCCTCACTGCCACCTCCATATTCTCCCTTACCGAGCAGCACCTACCTACCCAGCAGAATCACCGAACACCCCACCGCCACTCCTCTCCATGCTGCCGCACTCCTCTCCACGCTGCCACCTCCATGCTGCCGCCCTCCTCTCCATGCTGCCTCCATGCTGCCACCAACCCCATCATCCTTCCTCCCCATCTGCTATAAAATCCCATCTCAACCGAATGAGAGAAGGGGGACGATTTTACGCGGGCTGTTTTTTTTTTTTTGCTGTCAGAATGACCATCTTTGGTCTGAGCTACGGCTGAAAGGAAAAGAAACAGGAAAAATTGGCATCCGACCACCTCTGCTCCTCCTTCTCACCACCTACCTCACCTACGACACCACTCGCGATCATCATCGGTCAATCCCCGATCACCTCGCAACACCTTGCGACGATCCTCGACAATCTCCACGACCTGCTGTGACGACCATCGGCAACACCTCGAACCAGGTTAGCTTCTTTTTTTTTTCTCGGTTTACAGTCACTTGCAAGCTTGTCGTTATTTGTTTGTTTCAAATTTCTGATTTTTTGTTTGCATATGACATATCAGTTTGCATACGTATTCTTATCTTTGATATTTTAATATTATTTTTGACATCTTATATGGTACCATGTATATATTATTATTCATCTTGATTTGGTATCTCACGGTATATTGTATCATATTTATTTATTTAATCTTTGATATTTTTGTACATCATTATTTCCACCTTTTGATATTATGTTGTATATGATTATTATTATTATTATTATTAGTATTTTTAATCTATGTTGTTATACTGTATATAATTAATATGGGATTTTACATTGTATTTCGACCTTTTGTTTGCTTGGTACATGAATATTATTTAAATTTATTTATTTATTTAATTTTATTCTTTGTCATCGATTATTTTTTTGAGATTTGAACCATCATATCTATCTAATGTTTATTGAGAACCATTTATGTAAATATTTCAACATGATGAAAATCAAACCATTGATCGTGGAATTTAATGTGATGAAAATTGATCCGACTATAGGATTGAAATTTTATGTGATTGGTCCGGCCATATGATTGATTGATTCGACCATATGATTGGAATTTTAATGTGGTTGATCCAACCACATGATCTTAATTTTATGAGAATTGATCATGACCATATGATATGAAATTTTAATGAGTTGATCATAGCCATCGGTTTAGAATTTTGATGCGATTAAAATATATCCTTTGATCATAAATTTTTAATGTGAATTTTAATATGGTCCCTAGATGTTATTTTAAGTAATTTGAACCGTTGGATTATCATCATAAGTGATTTTGGTGAATCTAAATCATTAAATCTTGAGCATGAGTGTTTTTGATAAATCTGAACGGTTGGATTATGATCTTGAGCAATCTGGACCGTTAGATTATCTTTGGGAATGATTTAAATGAATCTGAATGGTTGGATTATGATCTTAAGCGATTTGAACCGTTGGATTGTCATCGTGAGTGATTTTGGTTAATCTAAACCGTTAAATCTTGATCATGAGTGTTTTTGATGAATCTGAACGGTTGGATTATGATCTTGAGTGATTTAAATCGTTGGATTATCATCGTGGAAATTTTGAGTGATGTAAATTGTTGAATCTGGATCATAATTGATTTAGACGAATCTGAGCCATTGATTTCTTAGTCTGATCATGATAGGAGATCTAAGCCATAGATCAAAGCTATTTTGATGAGATATAAGTCATTGATCACGATTATAACCTGATGTGAGATCTGAGCCGTTGATCTTGGCTGTTTTGATGAAATCTAAGTGTTAATCATGATCATCATTTTTTGAAGAGATATAACCGCTAGATTGATGATCTGATATTTTCTACCTTGTTATATCCATGCATCTATCATGTTGACTTGATTACGTTGTCATATTATGCACTACCATGTTTGGAATGCTTACAATGCTAGCTTTGTGCAAACTGCCATGCTGATCTGCTTGCTAATGCCATGATTGAATGATGTTTATGTCGGCAAGAACTTACTTTTCGCTACACCCTAGTCGAACTGCCGTGCATGTACAGTGATAGAAGACATTCCTAGGTGTGGGGACGTGCATGTAGGCACCCACATTTATGGGAAGGGTAATAATGGAAAATGATAAAAGTCTTAATCAAGAATCATGAAGCTTAGCCCAACAATTCCAAATCAGGGTTACAAGGGTAATTTAGGTCGATCCCTACCCCTCAGTTCATTTCCCCTAGGGTGCAGAACCTAGATAGGTATAATGTGAATCCAACATTTGATCATCTAGGATCATCTTTCGGTCTGGCTGGATCGCCCATATTTCTGACCCAAGTAGGTCACCCAATGAACATCTCTTCCGAACTACGCGGATCCTGATTCTTAGGGCAAACCCTGAGATACGTAGGTAGTCTGGGAAACTCCCAGATACGGTTCCACACATCAATCAATGTGCCCACAAACCTTACTCCCTGAGAGTACAAAACCTTACTCCCTGAGAGTACAACCTTACTCCCTGAGAGTACAAACCCTACTCCCTGAGAGTACAAACCTTACTCCCTGAGAGTACAAACTTTACTCCGTGAGAGTACAAACCTTACTCCCTGAGAGTACAACCCTACTCCCTGAGAGTACAAATCTAACTCCCTGAGAGTACAACCCTACTCCCTGAGAGTACAAACCTTACTCCCTGAGAGTACAACCCTACTCCTTGAGAGTACAACCCTACTCCCTGAGAGTACAATCCTACTCCCTGAGAGTACAAACATTACTCCCTGAGAGTACAAACATCACTCCCTGAGAGTACAAACCTTACTCCCTGAGAGTACGCACCCTTAGCCTTGCGAGGCTCAATCCCGAAGTCGTACTTGCGAGTACGCACCCTTAGCCTTGCGAGGCTCAATCCCGAAGTCGTACTTGCGAATACGCACCCTTAGCCTTGCGATGTTCTATCCCGAAGTCGTGCTTGCGAGTACACACCCTTAGCCTTGCGAGGCTCTATCTTGAAGTCGTGCTTGCGAGCATGCACCCCCTTTGCCTTGCGAGGCTCTATCTTGAAGCCGTACTTGCGAGTACGCACCCTTAGCCTTTGCGAGGCTCTATCTTGAAGTCGTGCTTTGCGCACGCACCCCTTAGCCTTGCGAGGCTCAATCTTGAAGTCGTGCTTGTGAGTACGCACCTTAGTCTTGCGAGACTATCTTACACTCTACTCCCTGAGACCCACACTCTACTCCCTGAGAGACATACCCTAGCCCTTGAAGTTATCCAATCCACCCAAAAAATGAACTACGTTGTGCACGATTTCCCGGGACCTCTCGGAATACGTAGGCAACTTGGAGGGACTCTCCAAGTACGGTACCTCATCTTAGTATCCTTAGGTTCCTCATATCCATATCCATATCCATATCCATATCCTCGTTCACTTCGATCCATTTAGGCTATCTCTAGATTCAATCTCAATCATCATCAAGCATAAACTTCAACTTGAATAAATTGAATCTAAAAAAGCTTAATCATAATCCATATCCATAAATCTCAATCACTTTCTGTTTCGAACTACGTTTTTGGACTTGATTTCCAAGATTGGAATACGTAGGCAATTTGAGACGTTTTGGACATCTCAGATTCAGTCCATCACCGAACCATCTTTGGTTCGATTCATTGTATATTATTTTATTTGTTTTCTTACTTCGAGAACATGTTTGGGTGTGAACTTAAGCTAGAAGAACTCGATGACTTGGCATAGGATCCCCCATGAGCCCTAGTCATCATCCATCGACCATGAACGGTCGGAACCATAGAGTCTAAGGAAAGTAGAATCACATAGGAGGCCCGATTTTCGGATCGGACAGTTTTGGGTGCCTAACACCTTCCCAAAGCGTACTTTGAACGCTTACCCGTTCTCTGTTGGACCAAAGCCGATATGTTGGGTCATGAGTCAATAGAAGTCTTATCTCAGGATGATGCTACATTTTAGGTCCTAGACCTTAATCTAGGTGGCGACTCCAAATCATTCATCGTCCATTCAGCATGGGTGGACATCACTATCCTCACAATTAGGGCACTTCACCGAAAAACAATAGAGAAGAGACGATGAAGATATGATATTAGGGGCTCTA
>CM053268.1:25471783-25655681 GCA_028583415.1 Protea cynaroides
ACCGAATAGAATTGCAATAGAGAAGATAAGAAATTTAGAGAAAGAAATAAGAATAGAAATGGGTAAATTAGTAACTTTATCTCATTTTAATGTTTTAAAGTTTCAAATTAAAAGGGCAAGAATGTCCACTTACATGTTCAGTCAAGTCTGTCAGTTAAATGAGACCGGTTAGATTTTCTAGAAACTATTAAGTAGTAGATTGATTTGACATAATTTTTTAAGATTAAAAGAAAATTTTCCTTTTTTTTTTTCAACATCCAATCATAGCAAAACAGAATTCCATGTTTTCGTACGAATGATTTAAAATGCACCAGTATTAAGTGGGGTAAAAATGTCTTTGCATTAAACAGCCCAAACTCTCGGAAAATCGGTGTTCAACTCGGATGCCGGTTTGGTACTTCAGTAACCTTACTTTCTGTTTCCTAAACTACCCTTGTCTTCTTAATAATTCAACTATTGTCCCTGATGCCTCAATGACTGTCTCACAGTCTAGTCTAGTCTCCGTTCTGTCCAATACTCTTACACTGTGTAGCAGATCTCAAAAAAAAAAAAAAAAACCTCTGTTCACCGATCTCTCAATTTGGGATTCTCTCTTTCTATCGGTGAGTCTGTGGATTCCTCTTGCAAGTTATCAAATTTCTCCTAAAATATAAGATTCTACAATGTTCTGAATCATATCGGTTTCTTTATAGATTCATTTCTGTGTCTCATATCGGTTTCTTTATAGATTCATTTCTGTGTCTAATTTTTTGTTCTTAATCTGAAACTTCAAAATCTGATTCGTTATCGGAATTCTTGAGTCTCTTCAAAGTTCATTAATGGTTTTTTGCTTTTAACCTGTGTAAACAGCAAATCCACCTTCCCCTATTTACTAAATTAGGGTTTCCCATCCCTAATTTCAGCCTCAGTTCATTGTCCCAAAACTAAATTGCTTAAAGGATTTGCAGGACCTATATTTGTCTACGGAACATTCGGCTCTAAACCCGAAAGAGGAGTTTGTCTTTGGGCTTGAGTACGTATTTCCAGTATCTTGTTTCTTTCTCTCTCCCTCGCTCTTTCGACCTGCAACTAATTTAGGGTTCGCATTCAGTTGCGTATTCCCTGGTAATTGATCGATTATCGCTGCTCCTCCGCCATCTCGATCATCACCTTCGCTAAACCTATTTGTTTTTTAGGTCTAAAGCTCGACATCGGAGCAATTGCGGTCTGAAGCTCTCTTCGGGTTTCTTAGGTCTAAAGCTCAACATCGGGGGTTCCTTCCTTGATTATTCTAGTCTACTTCATCCTCAAGCTTCAACATCAAGGTACGAGTATTGTATTAAAAATATTTTGTTCCCTTGTGTTCTGTGGGTATTTTTTTTTTGGTTTCTGTTTGATTCAGTAGTGCTTTTGGTTTGTGCCACAAGGTAGTACTTCTGCGTAAGATGGGAAACCTTGATCAGAGCAGGAAAATGATAGGGTAATTATTTTGTCATGATTTTCCATGTACTTCCTGATTGTACAAAGCAAAGAAGCAGTGCAGCCTTGAAGCAATTACATTCAATTGAGAAAATATATGAAGCAATTGAAGATATCTGACAGGGTTTTTCTATTAGTAACAGACTCTATTAAATCCAATCAGTGTCTTATATTTTTGTTTTATCAATTTTGCATTTTCTAGTTACGGAACTTCAATTGATGTGTTTTATGTATTTGTTGTTAGCTTTAAGTAATTTCCTTGTTTGTGGATTGGCTTTAAGTCCTAGTATGAAAATGCCTTGCTGAAGATTTCCCATCTTCCATTAACGGATACACTATACATGCACACCATGGATATTCAAAACAACATCCTTGGAGAATCTAAATGGGAAGTGGGAAGCCTCCTGAGTGCTCCCCATCTTACAACCTTGTCTTTGATATTTCCTCCTTCAGTTACCTACATCATATCAGTTATAATCTTTTAAAATATGATCTGTTTGCAATATTATTTGCATATCTTAGATCTTGGATTTGATGAGAGTTAGCAAGCTACCTTAGCGCAATGAGGCTTCTCGTGGATAAGCGACCTTGAGCCTTAACACTAAATTGTCCTGTTTCAACTTCAAAGGAATGATAAACTCCCAACATCGAGCATTTCTGAGTGCTTGTTCCAAATTGAAAATGAATTCTAATTAGTAAAAATGCACATGTCAGAATTCTAATTGGTAAAAAAGCACATGTTCATATTTTTCTCACATTGGATGGATCTTGGTGTAAGTATGGCTGTCTCTATATGCACCTGATTGAACAACTGCTGCTGTGGTCTCTTTGCAATGGAGTAGCTAGATCTGCAGATGATTGTCAGTGGTGCCTGTCCATTTATATTTGAGTCCTTAGCCCGGAAAAATATCTGCAGAAACCTCTTCTAAGAAGGGATTTTGGTAAGATATTGGATTATTGGCAATTCTGTAATATTTGAATCCTTTGAAAAAAAGGTGTTCTAGAACACATTTTACCAAACAGCAAACAGGCCAGAACAGTGTTTTCAGACTAGTTCTGGATCATATTTGCCAAACAGCCTTAAGGCCAAAAGAACAACCAAAGAACACTATTTTCAGAACAAAATAGAAAAAGACCATCTCTTCCGGTTCAGAACAAGAACAGATGAGAATGTTACCAAACACAGCCCCATAAATTGGGACTTCGACACTTCTTGTCCCAATGAAAATCTTAGCAAAATTAATGGCAACTCTTTACACCTTTTCGTTCAATCAGGTTTTTCTACTATTTCTCTCATATAGTCAATAACCCAGTTCATTACTGTTCTTTCTTGTTTGTTTCCAGCTCCTCAGCCTCCTCTAAGATTGCGGAGAAAAGGGGAAGAAGGAAGAAACGATGATCGGAGTAGGGAAGATCAAGCAGTACTCCAATGTCCTTGATAAACCCCTTAGCAAAGGCAAACAAGAGGTCACCTTTTCATTTTCATTCCTGCAATATATGTTTTCTTTTATTGTTTTTCTATCTTGACTAAGAAATTCACCCTTCTAATGTTTGCTGCTCTTATGTTAAGACCCGACTTGATCTCAATTTAGATTTTCAGGTTTATTTGTCTTAGTTTCTTGAGATTTATGGTATTAAATATGTGATTCTACCGATGTTAGTACTATAGTCTGATTTTCTTCATTTTGTGGGGGACAGAAATTTGGATGTTCTTGTGGTGATTGTTTGATTAGTAAGTTGGTTGCAGGTCAGCCTGAGTGCATTTGCCTTCTTGTTTTCGGAGCTTGTGCAGTACAACCAGACTCAAGTTGACAACATTGCTGAGTTAGAGAGAAGGTGATTGATTGGAACTATGGGCATTTATTTTGCATAATATTTATAATAAAAAAGAAAAAAAAATCACAGACAGTGCGTGCTTCAGATTTTTTTATCTTTAACCATTTTGGTCATTGACAAAGGTTGATCTGAAAACTCATGTGCAAACATTTACCGAATTAGATCTACAATTATTGCTTTCCATATTTGATAAAAGTCAGGTGCTATATTCAAGGTCTTTGAACTGCTGGTTTTCGTGCATGGGTTTATCTGCATATTTTAGCATAGCAATTTTATGATTTTATTGGATGTGGAGCAGGCTTGAGGATGCTGGCTATGCTGTAGGGGCAAGAGTTCTGGAACTTCTTTGCCATAGGGATAAGGTAGGAATTTCCTTTCATTTGAGATCCATGTTTATGTGTTAGTTGGATGCATTTTTGTGATCAATGATTCTAATAACATTTCTTTGTAAAAATGGGTCCATCTAATGTTCTTGTTTATTATAAGTAGGGGTTTTGCTTTACAAAGAGACTGACTAACTGGAGGAATCTGTTGTCTATACTGCTTCATAGGAAAAAAAAATTATAGTTCAGTAGTGTACCCCACGTGAGTTTGGACTTACTAGTTTGTTAATGGTTGTAATTGTTTCTGTATCTGATTAGTGTGAACCCTCAAAAGCAGTTTGTATTTAGTGGACATTGCAAAACAAAAATGCATTATTTCGACAAAGTTTAAGATGAATAAATTTCATGCATAATGACTAAGTTATCTGTGTAATGGATCTATCTTCATTTTTTTTTGGGTGGAATGAAGAGTCACATGCAGGAAATTTGGTACTCTAATCCTCTGAAGTCTCATTTCTGACAATTCCTTTTGGTTTGCTCATAAGTATGAAATTATCCAAACACCTAATGTCTAACTCAACTTTTGGGGAGTGCGGGAGGGAAAGTGCATCTGCACAGTTATATGTAATATTTGAATACTTGTGACCTGGTGGTCATGGGTTTGAATCTGGAAACAGCATCTCTTCATAGCAGGGGTAAGGCTGCTTATGTAAGCTCCTCCCCAGACCCCGCAGTGACGGGCGCCTCGTGCAGTGGGTATCTCTTTTTTGTTGACGACATATCAGTGGTTGTATCTGGATTGTTCCTAGGTGATACTGATCTGGATTGGTATGGAGGATTGGCCAATTCAGTGACAGCGAGCAAGATCCTGATAGTACTTCTGGATTGGTTCTATATATGACTCATAATGGATCAGGTCTATCAGATCCATATCCTTGAAACCATGATTTGCTGTAGAAATTAATGATGTCTTTCTATTACCTATATGGCTTTAAGAACACCTAAATCAGTGACTTTGATTTAACATGATGCAACTATTTGATGACTTGGATTTAACAAAACCTATATATTTACATTTTTTACCTAGCCAACACATTCTAATCGATCTGGTTTTCTGTGTTTGGATTAAATAATGCTCAACTTGCCCCTAAGTTACCCAAAAAGAACCGATCCAGTTCTTTGCCCAGGATATGGTTGGTGTGTATTCAGTCCCCTTTTTATAATATAGGAATTTTATTAAGAGGGACGAGTCTCTCTCTCTCTCCCCCCCCCCCCTTTTTTTTTTTTTTAAAAGAGCCAAAAGGCTGCTACTAAAAAAATTGCAAAACAGGCCTGCAGTAAGCTTGAGCCAGTTCAACATGGTTGAATATGTCTTGGACTGTGGGAATATGTATTGACCTCTTGGTACAGAATGGGCATTTCTGCTACCCTAATTTATGATTTATACTCCTTATGGGAAAAACTGTTGAGGCTGCATGTATCAAGTGTGGACATTCTGGTGTCTCTGGTGTTTTATTCTGACATGTACCTGCCCTTCCAACTCTGGTGCGTGAGTTTTTGAAATATAAATACACCTACTTGACATACCAGTGATGCAGGAGCAACCTGGCTCAATCCAACTTGGACCAGGGTCAAGAGCAAACCAGTTGGGTTTTGGTCCAACTGGGATAATTAGGATTTATTTCATTAGTTGGATTATTTAATTTTAAATTACTTTAGTTCTGTCCATGTATGAGATTGAGTTTAGTTAAGAGTCGGTGGCCTAGTTTGAGTTATATTTGGGTTCTGTTTTTAGTTTTTTAGTTCAAGTAGGAGTTTTAGTTTTACTTCTTTAAATATTCCATTGTAATCGTAGGAATTATGGATTTGAACATTGGAATGAAATATTGATTGTTGCAATCCTAGCATGCTGTTGAGCTTCTATTCCCCCCTCCCCCCCTCTCCCTCTTCCCCTCTTACCTATGAACTTAGTCTTCCTTTCTTCCTTTGGTAAGCTTCTCTCTCTCTTATTTAATTCTCTCTTTCTTTATTTCCCTTCTTGTTATTATTCCTGCTCTAGCGGTATTACAGGATTCCACCAATTGAGCTGCAGACTCATCAAGACCAATCGGTTTGAACTGAAAATTTGGGGTTTGTTTCCCTACCCTAGGGCGAACTGAATTCCTGATTCTCAACCCTGAATCTTACCTTTACTGTGAAATATCATTCTGAAACCAGATCTGGATTCACTCTCACTGCCAGTAACAGTTTTAGATTTGAAAAACTTCTCCATTGCTTGTTGTTTAGGGTAACCCCTACTCGAATTGGAGAGGATTAGAGGTGTGATGCTTGCCCTAGAATTCCAGCTTGAAATCATCATGAAGAACTTTGATTGATTTCCCTAAATCTGGTTTTCTGCCTCTCCTCATAGTTCGTGAACAGTGTCCAATGAAGGTTGAAGAAGAGGGCAATTAACCTGCATTCCAAATTTCCCCTCCGTTCCAATCTTTATTCTGTCTTGTGCCTTCCTTACAATTCCTTCCAAGACTACCCTTGTTCAATAATTCCAAACACATTCATATTCTTTTCGCTTTAGCTTTCCTATTACAACCTTAAATTTCTGATTTATTACCAGTTTTCCGTTGCACCTCATATTTTGGTCTTATATTGTTTGGGTGGGCTCATTGGCGGATCCAAATGGTTTTCTGATCTGGGTCCCGCATCAACCATAACTAATGCTTGAGTCAAGATTATCTAGGTCAACATTCCATCTTATAATAATTCAAGACTAGATAGGAAAGTCATGTATGGATGAACTGCTTGCTTGCCTTTCATTGCTGTTTGTGTTTATATTTATATAACTTTGCAAGAGTATCTTGTGTGAGAGTTTACAGCAGCTTGGATTCATGAGAGTCCATAGGAGCTCTAACTCATTTGAAATAATTTGAGTATTGCAACGGCTAAGTCAAATGTACACATATGTACTGGATGGTGATCTGCTTGATATTGGTTGCTGATCCTTATCCTTAACAGTCTCCCACAAGAAAAACGATGATGCTTGAACCGTGAGCTTGGCCCTTATTAAGATTAATCTCTTCGTCCCTAGTCCTTTGGTCATGATATCAGCAGTTTGGTCGACTGTGGTGATAAACTGGACCGTTAGAGCTTTGCGGGCAACCTTTTCCCTAACAAAGTGGAAATCAATTTCAATATGCTTTGTTCTAGCATGAAAAATTGGATTGTTGAAGAGATAAGCTGCACCCAGATTATCATATCACAGAGTTGGGGGGCTTGGTTGTGCAACATGGAGATCATGCTATAATGACTGAAGCCATGTGAGCTCTGCTGTGGCATAAGGAAGACCCCTGTACTCGGCCTCCTCACTTGATCTAGCAACAACCTGTTGCTTCTTTGATGACCATGATACCAGTGTATTGCCCAAATAAACACAATATCCACTTGTACTACATTGGTCATCCGGGCATCTGTTAAATGTTTGGATATTTCTGTGTCCATGCAAGTTTAGTAGGGTAAACATGCTGCTTCTCAACAGAATGCATCACTATTTTACTTGTGTTTGATGTTGAATAATGAAAACAGGATTATTATGTAAAATAGTTTTTTGGGCAAGGTTGATTTTATTTTATTTTTCTCTGATCTTTTGCTATTCTCAATGTGATGGCACAGGGAAACAGAAGAGAAACACGATTGTTGGGAATTTTATCCTTTGTACACAGTACAGTATGGAAAGTGTTATTTGGAAAGGTCAGTTGATTATTGTGATAATTCTGTTATCAATGATAAAATGCTTTACTCGGTGAAGTACATGTGAAGTACTTGGAATTTCTTTGATGTTATTTCCTGCAAGTTCCTACGCTAAAGTTTCACACAACTCATTAGGTGTCAAGATTTTTCAGTGGTCTTTTTTGCTACTCTTTGGATGGTTCTTGGTATCTGATGGATATTGCCTTAATAAATTTTCCAAGGCCCATAGGTTTCTGTGAGGGGTGTGGATCCTTATGGATTAGGAAGGAATTTTGCCGACTTTTGTTTGCTTTCTGATTTATAAATTATGTTGTAGAGAGTGCTCATATCATATGATGGTTTTGTAGTAAATGTACATTTTCCTTTTTATTAATAAAAGGGTTGAGCGGGTGCAAGTCTGGCAGAGGTGGTGCAATTCCACTGTGATAGCCCTGGTAGCAACCCAAGAGGGGGTGAATTGGGTTTGAATAGAATGTTGACATTCTTTTGGTGGATGAAAGCAGTGGATGATCAACCATAACAAAGAGATAGAGAGGAAGAAGGACATACAATAACAAAGAGAAAGAGAGGAAGAGAAAAGACGAAGGACATACCATAGCAAAGAGATAGAGAGAAAGAGGAAGGACATAATGATTTAGAGTGTTTCGGCTGAAACGATGCTTACGTCCACTACCAAAGACAACCCTTGTCCTTGGATGGCCACTATAAATCTGATTGCCTTCCAATGGCAATAAATCCTTACAAGTTACAATCATTCTTGTGGTCTCACTTGTAGAGACAATCTCCCACAATAATAAGAAGACGAGGGTGAAGAAGAATGAGAAATAAAGCCCTTGATAGGTTAGATATACAAATGAAATGCTCAACTGAACTCTCTTTACCTTTAAGTCCAAGTAAATGATTTTCCAAGTTCCAGTTATGTGTATTGAGAACTCACAGACTCCCTTTTATATAGAGGAAATCATAATGGTAAAAAATATGGCCGTTATATGATCATCGGAGCTCGAACAGTGCCCAATGGATCTCTTTTTTAACCTCGCCGGTCAATCCCCTGGCATAGCTTGTTGGCCGCCTTTGCAAGGATATGGCTGTTATATTCCAACAAATCAATTTTAGACTGTTGGTGAATAGTAGCCAGTCGACCACTTGGAGGGTCGCCCCTTAGAAACTGACAGCATGTTGGGAAAAAAAAAAAAACGCTTGCAGGCTGGTCATCTGGATGGAGTTACTTGTCGGCTGCCCAAACTATCCGGTCTACCACTTTTCAGAAATTACTGGTTCTCTGATAAGCTTTCTCTTGTCCGAATGTCAAGCCGGTCGACTGCCCTGCTTACAAATGTTAAATCTCGTTCTCAAAGCTTAGTCCCATTCGACCTTTTGTTAGAGTGGTTCACCCCCTAGTTACTTGGGGAACTTTTTATCCATTTACTTGTGCATTTTGGGAGGACTCTTCCATAGGATTGCAAAAGATGTACAAATTAAGAAACTAGTCCTAAGTGCTTGTGGGTCGTCTTCTGAGTACATGTGAGCTTCCAATAGCACTTTTGAGATACTTCATTAGTGAACTTGCTGCACTTCTAAGATAACTTCATATGAAGTTGCTCCTCGTGGCATGATTGAACTTTGCTTGATTTAACTCTTAAATGCTTTGATGAGTCTTCAATTTACTTGTTTGTTTCAGCTTGCTTGATCGAATTTCTGGGGTAATGCTCAGTCATCATTAAAACCATATTTAGTCATCATCAAAAACTTGTCCGAGCTTGTTTGATGAACTTCAGCTTGCTTGATTGAACTTCTGGGGTAATGCTCAGTCATCATTAAAACCATGTCTAGTCATCGTTAAAAACTTATCCGACCTTGTTTGATGAACTTCAGCTTGCTTGATTGAACTGCTGGGGTAATGCTCAGTCTTCATTAAAACCATGTTTAGTCATGATAAAAAAACTTATCCGAGCTTGTTTGATGAACTTCAGCTTGCTTGATTTAACTTTTGGGGCAATGCTCAGTCTTCATTAAAACCATATTTAGTCATCATTAAAAACTTCTTTTTGGCTGGGTAGGCCCCAAGGAGATTTGAACTCATGATCTCTTAATTATGAGGTGTTATCCTTACCAACTGAGCTATTCCCTTTGGGTTAGTCATCATTAAAAACTTGTCCAAGCTTGTTTGATGAACTTCAGCTTGCTTGATTGAACTTCTGGGGTAATGCTCATTCTTCATTAAAACCATGTTTAGTCAGCATAAAAAACTCAATACAAATAATGCCATGAGTCCAACACACTGGCCATATTTGCCTTGTGGCAGGTCAGGTGGGCTCAAATTTTTAGAAGTAGGTTCCACTAGCCTTACTTATGTGTTAAGTATGAGTCTAATTTTGCCTGCCAAGTGTCAGTAAAGCATAGAAAAATGGTGAAAAATACTTGCAATCTTCTGAACAATTATGGACTGTTGGAAATAGAAGGGAAAATGTGCAATAGGAAGTGGACAATGTAATTGAATTAGGACTCCAAATTTGATGCATGATGAATATATGGTATCCCCTTCTTATTCAAAGGTTTGGATTTGTCCAGATGCCATGCCACATGACAGAAAAGGGGCACAGGGGTTGCACTTTTGTTCACCTCAACAGACGCATCCATTGTCCCTAGTAGAATATCTTTTCTGCTTTGCCTAATTGTGCCTAATGGAATATTTTTTTCTGCTTTGGCTGGTAAAAAAGAGTCATGAAGCTTGTTACTAAAATTAAAGGGATAATTTTAATGGGCATCTTCTTGAACTGTCAACTTTGATGGAAACGAAATTGAACTGTGACCAACTTTTCTTGTCCTTGGTTCAACAAATTCCACTAAATCATGTTAGACCCTCTAATGGTGAGGAAGTGTGGGAAAGAATCCTCTTAGTCACTAGAGACTTCTTGTCTAAGTACGACTTAAAGAGTATGAATCCTTGTCAAATAAGGACTCCTAGTCCAAGTAGGAACAGATGTGGGAAATACTATCGTACTAGGATCCTGATGCAAAATGAGGAATGTTAATCAAAGTATGAATCGAATAGAGTATCCTTCCCTGTTCTGTCCAGATTTCCAGGTTACAGTAACAAATAACTTCTCTAAAATTCACTCAAAAAAACTTCTCTAAATTAAACATAGCAGATTTGAATTGAACTAATAGAAAGTTTTGAAGATCAGATTGAAGAATTCAGATAGAACTCAGAAGGAAAACAGTAAATTTTAATGAATGGGTTGTGTTTGGGTCCAGCCTGAGACAACAAAAAAATAAATTCTAACTCAAACATAATTGACGTGACATGGTTAATGAATGGGTAGTGTTTGGGTCCAACATGAAACAACACAAAATGACCTGAAATGACATAAAGATGATATAAGAACGATAAAATAAGAAGAAAATTTCCTAAATAATGGTTACATGGGTTGTTTTTGGGTAGGGTTCGCGAGTTTGACACAAAAATGACCTCTCTTTTCATGTCAATCCAAAATTGACCCAAACCCACAACTACTTGACCCGAACATGGATTTTACAGGTCGTGTCATGTAGGGTTGGCTTTTAATGTTGGTGTTGTAACAAAATAGAAAAATAAGAGAAAATGGAGAAAATAAATGTTTATTCCTCTCCTCTTAGCAATCACTATTTATAGACAAAATAAAAGGGGTAAAGTGATAAGTCTAGGACTCAACAAGATAAGGAGTTCTAGTTACAAAGTAAATACGAGTTCCACATGTCAACATAACAAGGATTCTTATGACTAAAAAGATAAAGAAAAGTAGTCCTATTCTAATTAAGGAGAAGGGAATTCCAAAACAAAAGGTGGAGTTCCAATTACATTAGGAGAGTAAAAGAGGATAAGAGATAAGAAACTAATTCTTTGCTGCCATCTGTCCAATGAGTCAATATGTGCTGGTTTGACTGGGTCAAACCAGCCCAGTCAAACCAGCAACCAGTTATCTTATGATGCATCTGGAATGGGCCTACGAATGAGCCCATATTCTTCTATTTCTGTCGTTGGTTAATAGGTGTGTCCTTTTTGTTGGAGATATGAGAGTGATTATGTAGTTATTTAGAGTATTTTACACCTCTATTCATTTTGGACGATTTTGGGGTGAAAGTTCTTTGTACGCTGCAACTATCTTACTTGATTTAATATCAGGTAGCAGATTCACTTGAGAAGGGAACTGAACATGAAGATGAGTACATGATCAGTGAAAAAGAGCTCCTTGTGAACAGGTGATAATTTTGTTTTTGAATTCTATGGGCTATAAGTCAACAACTGTATCTGCATGCCATGATGCCACCATGTCCATGTGGCAAATATGGGCAGTTTGTTATACAGGACTGCACTGGTCGAGTTTCAGCCCCGAACATTTTGGGGAAGTACTTCAAAAGTAAGTTCAAAGAGTGAAATTTTTATGAAAGTGTCATTAAATTCCATTATAGTGAAATGGCATTTTTGTATTTAAACTCACTTTTGAACTACTTACCATGCTTATTTCGGGCTGAAATTTGACTAGTGTAATGGGTGCGATGTCCTGTCACATTGACCCACCCATGTCCATCTATTTATTTCCTTGTGACAGGGCTAAAAGTGGCATACTAAATGCCCCCAATAGTGGTTCCATTTAGATGTCCTCTAATTCAACTGAAGAAGTTGCATTTTGTGTACCTTATTTATTATTTTTTAGGTAGAATTTCTAACTTATTCTTGTATTTTGTTTTAGATTTATTTCCATACCAAAAGACATGGGAACATTCAATTGTGGAGCATTTGTGGCTGGAATTGTAAGGGTGAGTATTTGATATTGTTAACCAACTCGACATTGCCCTTTTTCATGTCTGATAATCTGGTGGTTGATACTTTGATTATTTCTTGTGAAGGGTGTCTTGGATAGTGCAGGTTTTCCAGCTGTAGTTACTGCTCATTTTGTCCCTATGGAAGGTCAGCAGCGACCTCGCACTACCATTTTGATAAAGTTTGCTGAAGAGGTATATTCCGCATATCTTTTGTTTTTTGGCTGATTGGTACAAAGATTCAAGGGGGGAGAAAGGCCCTCTGATACCAGTAGTATACAGGAAAGTACAAAAAGCTAATAGGCAAGTCCACTTTACACAGATGGTGGCCAGTTAACTGTATGCCCCTTTTCATGAACTGTAGGCTAATTTAATCCTACTTCCAAATACCTAGTGCTATCTTTCCAGCTGAATGGACCATGCAATAGCTGCATGGATTAAGAGCGAGTGAGATTCACCTGCCCTTTCTATTCTGGATCTGGAGACCCAATGCATTGGGAGATATTTCAGCTCTGAGCTCGCCATTTCTCCAAACATCACCCAAATCAGTCTAGATACCGAGGTAGTGATCCAAACCTCCTGAGCATTAGGATAGTGCAGGATAAGGCTGCTGAATGCTGTTCTGCTGCAATTGCACATAACACCTGTATTTCGATTGTCCATGCCCTTAATCCCTTATCAAAAGAGTGATTGATAGTGAGAATATGATCTGGAGTTCCAGCTTGAAGGAAAGACTGAATCATAGAGCATGTTTGTTTAATGCAAACAGCATTCTGAGGGGAACCTGAATTTCAACTACCCAACAGCATCTTATTTTGAGACTTAATCAAGAACAAACCAAGGGCTTTCAAGATCCAAACTCTGGTCCCGATCATTGGAGAGGTCCCGATCATTGGAGATATTTGTGTAACATAAAAAGCATCCAACATTCCCAATCATTTAGATCCCGAAGCTGAGCGATGTGCCTAGTGAGTTAAGGGTAAGTGATGTGGTCTCGGGTGCAATACCTCGAGTTGGAACCACTATGGGCCTACCATGTATAATATATTATTCAAGTAATAGAGTGGATGGCAAAACTGTAATTATTGTGAGGTTAGAACTCTTTAAGAATGGGTAAATAAGGAACAAGGACAGACTGGGTATTAAGTCTTCAATGAGGTCTTTCCTCTTTTGAGGTTCATTGTCATAATAGCTTGCCTTTGTGGACTTCCTTTTTCAACCGGGAAAAAGACAGGCAAAGAGATGGCGATGGAGGAGCGTATGAAGCCTCGGATTGTGGTGGCCATGCCCATTAGTCCAACTCTTTTTGTGTAGGGGGAAAAGGAGCCACTCGACTGAGGAGTACGAGCAGATCAGATTACGACGGAAATCTTTCACTCTACCTCTTATTAACACCATAGGATTCCTGTGAATTATGACCTTCGCCTGGAATGTGAGCAAATATATCATGTTGATTGCTCAACCTACTTTAGCTATCTTACGTGGCACTGAATTTGGTTTTTTCGGTGTTCGCGTTGGAACACGCGGGCGTAGTCCTTGCTTCTGGGGACACGGCGAGTAGCATTACTCCAATCATCAAAGGTTTCTCCTCCTGGGCGTTCCCTTGGCTTCCGCCCTCTCTGTTGCTCTCCTCTTCTTGGGCTCTCGCTGCAGCTTGAATGAGTCCCTTCGTTTCTCTTTCTTCAACTGCTTGCTGACTAGTGGCACTAAGTACCTCTGCCCTTATATCAGAAAGGTTCGCTTGACTTATGATGTGCGGCGTTTTTCCATCTCTGCTTTGCTTTCTTACTACCACTCATGAAGTAGTTGATACTTGTTTTATTACAGTACTTAAATATTCAAACATCTTCAATGGTCTTCAATCTTGATTGCCAAAGAGACTTCAGGCTTCATGAAGTTGGGGTATACTTGATCTTCCATTTAAGGTTTGCAACTTATTGACTCGAGTTTCATGAGCTTTTTGAGATCTTCTCAGAAATCCTCTTGATCTTCCATTTGATGCTTGAGCTCGACACTATCCTCTTGAAGTGATCCTCAGTTCAAGTTCTTGTCAACTGAAGCTCATGAAGTCTTCCACTTGCTTGAGCTTGTTGAATTCCACTTTTGTTGCTTGAACTTGCTTCCTTAATGTTGCTTAGACATTGGGATTTGGGAATCTTCTCAATAATTTACCTCTTACGCATTTGCATTTTCACACACAAACATGTTGGTAATTATGAAAACACAATACCTCGACTGGTTGTGGGTGATGTTGCTTCTAAAATTGTGCTTTATATTGGGAGCATAGTTTTTAAAACTGGATTGAAAGTCAAACCTAGAAATTCTCTGGTTCCAGGTCCAGATTTTTCCAGTTTTTAGGGAAAAAAATGGGCTGTTCTTAAAAAGAAAAATTGCGAACAAAATAATCAGGGTGGTCCCCTTTTTTCTGGTTGAACCACCAGTTCTGGTTTTCATAACTATGCTTGGGTCTTGGTGAGGAAAGACATCCCTAGCTTAGGTCTTTCAAGTATGACATCGAACAGAGCTGCTTGGAGGACAAAAATCCATGAAAGCTGATCCCATTAGTTGGGATAAGGCTTTATTGTTGTTGTTGTTGTTGATTCTTTTGAGTAGTGACTTAAATGATATATGCTGGTTATTAGGTGACCTATGTATATATGTATACATCTGCAGGAGAGTTCAGACAAGTTAATTAATGACTGGTTCCTGGTATACTTGACACATTTATATAGTTCCAAAGTGCAGAAGATTAAAGCATGCACATATTGTCATTTACTTTTTATTTTTATCTTTTTCTGCATCCAGTGGGATTATGCGCTTATATATTTCATTGACCTGCAAAGTCATGATCATCTAAAGATTGCAGCACATATATATCTTGGTGTCCACTTTCTATTTTTATCTTTCTTTTACATCCATTGGCATCATGTACATAAGACATTTCATTGACCTGAAAAATCACGATCATGAAATGATGTAGGTCTTTGTTATGTTATTTTGATTCTCTTTCAGGTTTTACGAAGAGAAGCAAGGTTGGGCTAATGTTTGGGATGAGGTAGTGTTAAATCTTGTTGAAGATCACTGTAACAGAGGATGCTGGATTCTGTAGCTGTTTAATTGGATACAAAAAACTTGTGACACTGTTGAACTTCTTCAGCTATATGTCACTAATGGAACTCAAAGTCTTAAGTTCTTTTTGGCTGGAGATGCCGTCTCCTTGGTGCAACATTAAGGTTGATCACTGTTTATTGCTGCAATTCATGTAGAGGGAGTATTTCATTAGTGCAAGGGGAGGGTTTAGTGTAACTAGCATGGTTTCTTTGTTCCTCTTTGTCCCCAGTTTATATCAATTTTGGTGCATTATTTAGCCTGATTGATTTTCAGATTCTGATATGAAAGAAGTAAGAGTGATTGTATCCTGGAATGTTGTTGCTGTCTTTCCTATAAATAAATTAATGTTGAGCATTAGTTATGTGTAGTAAAACACCTAAATGGTTCCCAGATTTTTGGAGATCAAACTTTCACCTTTTAGTTCAATGTCTGATCCAGTTTTTAGAACTATGGTATGAACCTGTTTAGGTTGGGATGCCAAATCTTTGGAACTCCCCCAGTGTTCTTATGCTGCTAGTCCCAGGCCGGATAAGGGAAGTTGGTGTCGGTAGCCAGTATTTTGTATTCCTTACATAAACCTTTTAGTATGGATCCTGGAGTTTTATATGTTTGATCTTATGCTATGGCATCTACCAGAGGTCTGAATCCTTAGCTAAACCTTTTAGTATGGATCCTTAGCCAATGTGTGACTATGACTTGGGTGTATTGGATAATGACCAAACATTTTATATTAGAAAGGGCATCCCTGTAAGCGGCACGTTGCTTCAACGTCCAGTTGTACTGACAAGTAGGCAAGGTGTTTTCGTACTAGATGAGTGCAAAACTGTTCATGTGATAATGCCATCTTCGGCTCTCATTATGTATATATTCTTCTTCCATAAATCTTTTTTCGATTGCATTTTTTACTTCATTTGATTTGATCAGGTATTCTTCATGTAATTGCATTGACCTTGCTGTTTCTTCCCTGATTGGGCAACTCACGATATGCAAAAGTTTTCATTTTAATCTTCATATTTGGTGGTTTTTTTTTTTTTTTTTTAAATGTTCATATTATATTTTTAATATGTTTTTAGGCTGCATCCTTTATTTTTTGAGATTTTTCTTTTTAATCTCTCTCTCTCTCTCTCTCTCTCTATATATATATATAGATATATAGAGAGAGAGAGAGAGAGAGAGAGAGAGAGAGAGAATAGCATCTGTATAATTTCATATTCTTTTTTTTTTTATGTTAGTATTATGCTGATATTTTCCCATATTTTTAGCATCAATCTAGATTTGTTTTCAAGTATTTCATGTATAATGAAATATTGGGTTAAATTTTTGTCCATTTTTTTTCTAGGGTGGAATCATGATAGATTAAACATGTTTTATTTTACGATAATTTTCCCATGCATCTAGGTATTTTTTTTGCTAGATTTACACTTGAATGGCATTTTCAGAATATAAGCATTGTATTTTTGCACAAGAAATCTGTTTTCTGCATTGTTCTAGCATCAAGAAATAAACATCGAGTGTTTTCCTGATTTTCTAATTTTTAGATTATATTTCATGCATTTTAAGGTTTCTATAAATAGAAAGGAATTTTTGTAATTTTCACTTTTTACTAGAATCCAATTTTTTATTTAAATAAACCATTATATAATTTATTCTTCTATTCCATGCAGAGAATGGTAATATTTAAGGAAAAAGATTGTCCCATGTCTTCCGGTCGTTCTAGCCGTGATCTAGTGGCTATAATTTAGTCGGCTTGTATTCTAATGTATTGGTATATGTACCAATTAAACTCCAACTGCTGCATCATATTCCTCAACAACAAGAAAGGATCTGAACCCAATATTCAAGGCTCTTAATTTAACAGACAAGATGATTGCATAGACCACAAAACCACCCACCAAATTATATTTTATTTCTTACAACAGCATAACAAATGACTTACAATACAACAACTTCAATCATTCTTAATCCTTTATAAGCCAATTATAGTAACATTCTCCAATCACAAACATTAAAAAAAAAAAAAAAAAAAAATTCAATCCATAACCTATATCACCAATACCATTTAGTCTTTCTCACACATTTAAGATTGGACCTTGATTGAGTACCTCCCAAGAAGCTGATCAGTTTCATCTCGCCTACTTAAAGTCACCTTCAACCCATATTTCATGTACATGGTTAATGCTAACTTTGGCACCACAGGGTAATTCTCCACCACCTTAACTTGATAACGATAGATGATTGATGCAGAAGCATATTTCATCTGATAATAAGCAAAATCCTTCCCTAAGCAAAGCCTTGGACCACCGTTGAAGGCGGAGAACTTATACGCCGACTCACTCATTAATCGTCCGTCTTTCAGCCATCTTTCTGGCTTAAATTCTCTGCAATCCTTTCCCCATATGCTCTCCATTCGCCCCATTGCATACATTGCATAGATCACCTTCTCTCCTTTCTTTAGCATGGTTCCATCGGGGAGCATTTCATCTTCCATTACCTAATAAAAACAATAATAAGTTTTAAGATATCTGTCATAATTATTATGTAATGGGCAAGTTCATTGTGGGAAACCAGACCAATGAGAGGATGTGAGTGAGCATTATTCAATAATAAAATCCATATTCATCTGAGGAGAGAGAGAGAGTGTGTATGTCAATAGTAGACCCACCATGGTTGAATAGGTTGCAAAACTTAAAAGTTATGATCAAACTAAATGATCTCTACTCCATGGTTGAGTAGGTTGCAAAACTTAAAAGTTGTCATCAAACTAAAGGATCTCTACTCTTATAGATGATCTAGAATTCACACACACACCCACAAATAATAATAATAATAATAATAATAATAATAATAATATTTTTATGTAACTAAAATGTAAAGAAATCTAGTTAGGTAACCTACCAAAAAACAATACATATAATATATACATGCATACGTATATATTATATAGGATTTTGATTCAATGAAGTCCTTATGTGGGCCTCCATTTGTGACATCAAATTGGAATCAAGTTAGATAACCTTCTATGACATAAATTTTTTTATTTCCATCAGATTTTCTAACCTTTCTATCAATTAAGATGCCAATATAAGATTTTTTTTATTGACACTTTTAGATTGTTAAATTATTTGTAATATTTTTTTTGTACCTTTTTGGTATAATATATTTCTTCTTTTAGTGCTCGAATATGCTTTTAAATTATTAAAAAACTTTTTTATATTGATTTAAATATTTATTGAGAATAAAATAAGGGGAATTAAAAAAAAAATATTATATGTTCTAAATACATTTATAGAGGCAATTTAGATAGTGTATGCATAGATAGTTGTTACACAAAATATATAAATAAAAGGGGAGATATTCTTCTGAACGGAGGAGAAAAAAAGATGACGGATGTCGGTTGGATAGGGTCGGCATAGACCATTCAACATATAGAGGGTTTAGGTATTTGTGCATGATTAAGGGTGGATCACTCTACACTATAGATTTTCTATTTGATTATCAAATATTGAGTTCAAGTCACCTGCATGTGCGTATACTCTCCACGAGATCCCATCACTGTCATTGTGGTATGGGACCCACCTCTTAAATGTGAGACCCCTGGATATAAATGATTTTGGGATCCCATGAAAGATAAGATTACATGGAGGTGAACTATTGAAATACTTTCCCTTCAATAGAATCACATGCATGTACTTGTATCCTCCCTAGGATCCACCGTCACGGTTCATGTGATGTGGAATTTACCTTTGAAGTGTGGGACTCACTGAATATAGCCGGTGATGAAAATCTCGAGAAAAACACAGATACATGCTGATGAAACAGCTCTAGAAGGGGTGAGAAAAGTTTTTTTTTTTTTTTTTTTTTAATTCAAATATGGGGGTGGGGGTGAGAAAAGATGTTACCTCCTTATGATCCACCGGCACAGAAGGGTACAACCTAAGGGCCTCCGATAGAGCTGCATGCAAGTACTCCATTTTCTTCACTTCCTCTGGCTTGAACACAAGAGAATCCCTATCTCCAACCTTATCAGAATCCCCCCTCTCTCCAATTATCCTGCAAATCTCGGCAACAATTCGCTCTTCGACTGCCGGATTCTTCCCAATCAGCCAGAAAAACCAGCTCAATGCAACAGACGAAGTATCCCGGCCGGCAAGAATGAAATTTACGCATATATCACGCAAGAATTTATCGGAATACGGCTTCCCTTCATCATCTTTCAAGCCCATGAACACCGTTAAAAGATCCGATCGCTGCTTATTTTCGCCGGAAAACAAAGACAACTCCTTCTTTCTAGCACGAATTACTTCATTAGCAAACTCATCAACTTCCATTATTGATTTCTTGAGCTTCTTCTCTGTCCCAAAATTGAAAAATCTCATGCCTTTCCATATAGTCATGGGTGTCACAAACCTTAGCATAGTCATCTCTGTTGCATCTTCAAAAGCTTGAGCAAATGGAATCTCTGGCAAACCAGGCCTAAGACAACCCGGGTCCGCACCAAAAGCTATCATGCAGACATTATCAAAAGTAAGCCTCAAGAGAACATCTTGTAGGTCTATAGGGACACAATTTTTTATGGACTCATCAAGAACAGGCAAGAGACGAGAATGGACGAGTTGAAACAGGGACTCGGTCGTCAATTTACGAAACTCGGCCGAGTGGAACTCTATACTTGCTGTTTTCCGTTGCCGGCGCCAAACCTCGTCGTCGGCATTAAAGATACCATCTCCGAGTAAATCTCGCATGGCATCTCTAAAATACCCACCTTTAGGGAAGTTGGAGAACTTGCTCTTGAGAAGGTGCTCTAAATTTCGTGGGTCACTGGTGACAATACAGTGGAGGGTGGTGAACCAAGGACCCTTGAACTTAAATGTGCCATTCGTCCGGCAAAGTATGTCAGAGATCCATTCATACATGTTGCTACGAACAGCTAAGATTAAGGAAGGTAACATTCCTACAATAGGCCACATAGGTAGGCCATGTTGTTTTCGTTGCCTAATAGAATGTATGGCAACGAAAACGGCGATAGAGATAAGGATCTCTATCGCTTGAATCTCTCGCAAGGCCAAAATTTGGCCTTGTTGTGGAATACCATCGCCGGCAAAATTGCCGGTGGTGATGGAAGTTTGATTGAATAGGTTGGTCATGTTGTGAGGAACAAACAATAGCTTGGTTATGGTGGTGTTGTGGAAGTGAGGGCTTATTTATGTGATATAGGGGGAGGGAGGGGTGTGGAACTTGTGTTTTTCTTGCCGTGCATGAGTTTAAGTAAGGAGGTTTTGAGTTGGTGAGCTGAAAGGAAGGTAATTTATGTGAGTGGAGAGAGAGAGAGATAGAGAGATAGAGAGAGAGAGTTTCTTGAATTAGAATTTAACGGTTTCTTATGATGAAGCTAATGGCTGAGGGTTTGATGCTTTTGGAATTTGGAGGATGAAGAGTTGGTGTGACGGTTGTTAACCTAAGTACAACAGAATGGATATATATAGAGCCGGCAATTTGGAATAAAATATGTTTTTCTTTACCAACTGTGGGTGATTTAAAAAGGATTTTTCTATATGTCACGGGCAGGTATCCCATGAAATTCCTCTTCGCATATTCCAGACAGGAGGAGTTTTGGGTTTTTGCACAATTCCATTTGTCAGTTAAATTGGAGTCAATAAGAAAATTTAGAGGAGTCACCCAATAATGGCAGCTGTCCATCCTATGGATTTAAATCGTCTCCTGTCTGAGTATACTGCCTGTAGTAGATGCGCGACACGTGGTCATGGGAGAATCCAAGTTGGACAAACAGCGCTGGTGCATAAGGTAAAATTGTCTTGAAGTTTTAGTTTATCAAATGACTAATCGATTCGGATTTTCCCATGGCCACGTGTCATGCATCTGCTACAAGCAATCGAGTCTCTTGTTGATGCCCAAGCAGAAGACGATTTGAATCCCCATCATATGAGTTGAATTGTTTGGCACGCATGGTGATGAATCCTCATCTGTCCGATGGATGATTGACGGGCTGAATGATGAAAATGTATCCTTTTCCAAAGGGGTTTTGGGTTTTTGCAAGAATCATATGTCGGTGTCAATAAGAAAAACCCACTAAAAAAATGGGGGTAATGATTAGTTTTTCATATTTTTCTAATATCTTGAAAGGGATGTTATTGGTTGTTACAAACAAACTTGGTTTCTCGTACAAAAAATGGTAGTGGTTCGGGTAATTGAGACTTGGAATCTTCCGAGGTTGCGTTTAGTTTTCTCCGAACTAAATTGTGGGCGTTTTAGATATGGGCTTTGGTCGTCATTCGGTGGGTTTGAAAAAACAAAGGCGGCAGGGATCACTACACCGGCGCCATAGAATGGAATCTTCTTTCACTGGTCTGGAGAAAGCTAGGGTTTGGATTAGGGTGTTTCAGACCGTTGGATTGGATTATTAGATTATGTCTATCCTGATTAGTTTGACCTTAAACTATCACTGTCTTTAAGGTTGGTGACTATCTGAATCAAATGGATTAAAGTCAGGGTGTCAATTGGTTGGTTTGGTCTAATTTGAATTGATTTTGGTCTTCTTGCAAAACTAAAACCAAACCATAAAGAAAAACTAGGTTTCAGTTTTGGTCTGGTTTGTTTTGATTTTTTTTTTTTTTTTGGGTTAGCTTAAGCTCTCTTATCAGTCTATTATCGGATTGTTATCAGAGTTGGTTCAGATTAATGGGCCATTTAGAACAAACTTGTGAGAGCAAATTAGAATTGGATGAGGTTTTAAATTTTACTTTTTAAAATGATAAGAGGCAGATGTTCAACCAGACCAGGCTCTTGATTAATCATGTGTAGAAATGGCAATCATAGGCCTCTAAGATCGGGATGGGTTCTTATTGCTGGTTGATAACGCGTAAGCTGAACCGTTTGTCAACTCCACCGATATCATTTGTTTCTTCTTATTGGATTAGGGCGGATAAAAAAAGAATTGAGAGATAAATCTTTACGCTAGCGAGGTATATTGGAATCTTATACGTTAATAGAAAAAATGGGAGTTCATGAAGGACTGGTAACGGATCATTGAGAGATAGAGAGAGAGAGAGAGAAGAGAAGGACCTAGATTTCAAAGAAGAGAGAGATAGAGAGAAAATACACTTCGCTAATGTGTACTTTCTTTTCCCAAATTACCCTCCTTTGATTATCATTTTTTAAAGTTGGTAGTTGATGCATGAGACCTAGTAGAGTATTTTTTTTTTCTTTTTTAACCAAAATAAGGCTGTTCATTGTTGGAAGGGCTGTTAATATTCTTCAGGAAAATTGGAAATTTTAACTACTTGTCCCCTCAACAGTTTATGGGTCACTTTCACATGAGTTGTGTTGATTAGAATAACCATCTTCAAGATAAAGACTTCACTCTTCAACAGTGGGTGGGGTTTGGTCGAGAGAAATTTGATTAGCCTTGATTTTAATGTCGCTAATTAGGATCATACGTTCACACTAATAAGGGATGTAATTCATAAATGTAAGAGGGTTCCCCCAACCTCTCAATGTAGGGAATGTCCCACCCCATACCACATCAATAAGCATGTAAGAATAGGTATCTTCAATGGAGGATCCACAATGTCAATAGAAAAGAGTGTAGAGGGGTGTGAAAGAATCTTGTTATAGCAAATACCAAGAAACATGAGTAGACCACAGAAAACGATTCAAGCAAAAATGACACGGAGATTTAATGTGGTTCACATACCAAATGCGATCTCTCAAGAACAATTCCATGTAAAAAATGAGTTTACAATGAAGATCTCTCAAGAAGAAGTTTTCTTCCAAGTCCAAGATCAAAACCCCACTTCTCTTTGCGGCTAGGGTTACAAGGCAAGAAAATTCTCATTTAGACCACTACCAAATTTGTTTGAGCGATTAAATTTTCAAAGTGGGTCATGAATTCAAAACTGCCGAAGAATTCAAGTCACCCATTACAAATCTTCACATTGACCGTGTGAGGATCTATATGCACTCAAGTATAATTTGTTTAGCAAGGGGTAAAAAATACACTGAAAAGTTATTTGCCTTAAACCAATTTAATTGGCACTCAAATTTTGTGAATAATTCTCAAGTCTGTCCTTTTTTTTTGGTGAGTTTGAGGTCAAATAAACACTTCCACAAAAAAAAAAAAAAAAAAAAAAAAATCCTTTTGAAAATGGTTGAATAGTTAATTTTGGCGCAAGAATTGAAAATATTAAATTATAAGGATGAGGTTTTCTGTCTAGCTGCGTATAACTTGCGCCAGCATAGGGTGTAATGGGATGACTGTCACAAGTATTTATGAAGAGGGTGCAAGAAGACACAACATGACATGAAACTTTTTCCCTAAATTAAATTAAAATTTTAATAGATAATAGACCGTATAGTTGAGATAAGAAACAAAATAAATGAGTTATATATGTATGTTATGTTAGAAAAGTTTTCATAGCCAAGGTTTTCCAAAACCCTTGACATTCATATAGAACACTTGAATACAATAGGAATGAAATTAACAATAGTTTGAAGCATATACGCAGAGAGACAAATTGCTGAAGAGTGTTTCGATTCTTCCACAGCTTCTAGAGAACCTTTTTTATTCTCTAAGCTTGTGGGAGCAAGAGAGGAAACCTTCCATAGCTATAGGGATCCATAGAACGTTTTAGTATATATAATACTATCCTAAAAATCCTTCACATTCCTATAATGATTAGGGTTCGATTTCTATCTCAGAACCGTGATGAACCAAACTAGCAACTGGTCACCAGGTAACCGGACTCCCACTAGTCAACTAGTTATTTGATTAAGCTAGCATGTTACCCATCCAACAGTCCGATTAAATCAAATTAAGGTTTTTTCAAGATGTAAGATGCCTTGGATTCCGAACAAATAAATCTGCATATCATTCTCTATCTAATCAGCAAGATGCCTTGGATTCCAAACAAGCTGCATCATCCAATCTGTTCATGATCATTAGATGCTGGATTGGACCAAGCTTCAATTGCCTGGAAAGCCCTATTATCAGGATAGTTTATCCCTGTGGTCATTCGTTTGTTGGTTCATCTAGATTTCAATGGCTGAACTTGGCATCCTCAGGAAGTTATCAACCAAGTTATCTAATCTCACAATGTCGGATTCCTCACGTCAACATGAGGACATGAGGGGATTAATTTCCCACAATGTATATAAATCAGCAGGTTGTCACATCTTCACAGTCCGCATCGAGTTCTCTAACCCCAGCGGAAGTTGTTGAATGTGCCGCCGCATGGAGTGGTCAAACTGAATTGTCATGCTTCTCTTCCGTCGGCAGCGTCAGGTGGATTGGGTTACATTATCAGGGATCATTTTGGTCATCCACTCCTTGCTATGTGCTTTCCCATCAAGCTTCCTTGGTGAGGCGATCGCTGTTCGTTGTGGGCTGGAGCATGCTTCTGTTGAAGGTTATCTAGGGCTGCAAGTTTGGTCTTGTGAATCCGCACAGACTGCACTGAGCGTGGACAGGAAAAAACTCACTTTTAACCCAGACAGGGCTGGGTTTGGGTTTATGTTTTGTTAAACCCTGGCAAGATTGGGCCCGGGCCAGGTTTAAAGCCTCGGGCTGAGCCCGGCCCGGCCCAATCCAATTCTATATCCATAATTGTATTATGGTTAAAGCCTCGGGCGTTTAGCCTTGTTTTATATATTTAATTTTATACATATATAATGTATTACATAATATAATAATACAAGGAATGTCTAGATTTTAGGAAATATCCCCAGGATACATGGGATCATCTAGGGCCCGTTTGTGAAGTTGTTAATGACAATACAGATATTTAAATCGTGTTTGTGGTAATTATTTTATGAAGATTTAGATTCTAGTTTATCGAATGTGATTCTGATCTTAATCAGTTCTGAAATGGATTTGATATTTGTTTTATCAAACTATTTTCTGCTCTCATTATGTTCTGGAATTGATTCTAAAACAGTATTATCAAACAGCTCTTAAAAAACATGGGACCAGAATCAAAAGATTGGGAGCAAGATGATTGCCAAACGAACCCCTACTAGAGAGCCCAAAATTTTGATTATACTCCATCCCCATAATAGAATCAAGGATGGGAAAAATACTATGAGGGATATGTTTAGGTATGATTTGGTTCAGTATTCAATAGCTTCGACCGACAATTTGGGTTAACAGTCGATGAGGTCCATCCGACATTGATTCTAAGCCAACTAGTATCGGATGGACCCGGCCGAGACTGGGTCATTTTTGGCCCATTTTCAAGACTTTCTTTAGATTTTTCTATCTATTCACCTTGATGGCTAAATTTCACAATCTAAGTGTTATTGAAAAGATCTTAATTTCCATGTAATTTTACATGGTATATAATTAGGATAAATTCGGCTAAAATATTGGGTGAAAAAAATCCTTCAGAAAGTATGACTCATTAGGTCAAAATGAATTTTTTTTACAAAAATAACAGTCAAATTAATTTTTTTTGGTTAAAAAAAATAAAATAAATGTTTTTAAATTATTTTAAAATACAAGAATTTTTATATTAAAATACAGCTAATTAGAAAGTTTGAATTGATTTGAAGATCATTTGACCAATTTTCACCCAATTAAACTCTTCAGGGATATTTTGATTATTTTAGCTAATTTTCTTAAACTTTTAAAAGGGTACAAAAAGCGTCAATTTTTTTTTTGACTCACCTTCCTAAGAACCTGGTGAGTCAAATGAGTCAAATCTAACGAGTCAAATCTGGTCAGGATGAGTCACGTATATTTTGGTTTCAATCAGTCTATGATTTTTACTATTAAAAAAATAATAATAATAATAATCAGAGTCTATGGTTTGATTATACACTATAGTATATATTGTCATAACTACACGGACCATATATGAAATCAAAAGGGGCACTTTTGTCCATAGTCATTCATCTCCGTCAATCCCACTTTTTGTCTCGACTCTCGACCTTCATCTACGGCCTTCGACTTCTATCAGGAGAGCAAAGGGGTAGGTGTAAAGGATCTAGATACTGTGGAAGTGAGTGGAGATAAAATTAAAATAAAAATTGCATGAAGAAATTAAGCTATATAATAATGACATAGACTCTTATCCGAGAAGAAGCACCTGCTTTCAAAGGCCCTCTAGGCATCTCCAAGATGTGTAAAGTTTTTTGTGCTGTCTTGCTATTTTGATTGGAGAATTTTGAATCCGAGCTTACTCCGTCACCTGCGAGGGAAGAATTTTTATTTCTTGAAATTCTTGACTTACCTTGTAGATTTTGCTATGTTATCTATGGATCTGAAGGACAAACGCAAGAATGTTAACATTCCTCATCCATGTAACCTCCAAGGGTGACAAAATTTAAGGGCTATTTGGATGAAGAATACAACCAACAAGCCATATTTGACTAGTTATACTTGACTCTAATAAAAAAGTTGGAGAAGCTCAAGCTGAGTTTGGTCATTTTTAACACTAAAGCCTTGTTTCTTTTGTAAATTTTTCCATGCAAATGATATTTTTTCCATCGTATCTATTGATTTGGGATTTTTTTTTATTAATAAAAAAAGAGTCTCCTAAGACTTGAGGTTACAACAAGTTTAACTCGTATAGAACTCTATCTTTTTCTCTCTCTCCTCCAACCTTACTTTGTTTTTAATTATGGAATCTTTCTGTTTTTCTTTGAGTGTTGATTGTAGCCGTCGGGATTCTGATGAAGACTATTTCTTTTAGTGTGACCTAAGTGGAAGAAGCTTCAACTTTGAGACTGTTTTATCTTGGGGATTAATCTCACGGGAATTCTTTACACATAAGGGTGAATTAATCTTAAGGATAATCACCGGTGGCATGACTCAACCCTATCTATATTGATGATCATAGTTCCTAAATTCTGTAAGTAATTTACATTAAATATTACTATATTTGTATACTTTTGAATATGATCAATATTTATTCTGTAACTCTTTGATAGTCTTAAACTTACTTTGGAATATATTTTTACTCCAACAATACATTTTTACTTGGATATAGGAGAGTTCGGATCCACATCCTCTCTTCCAAGAGAATCTGAAGAAGAGGTGGCGCCCATATGGATGGACGACACATAGGGCTTTGATGAATCTGAGCCTTTCATTCGAGCAGACACCCCCTGTCGGCTCAGCTTGTCAGCTTGGTGTCTACTCGAATGGAAGACTCAGATGAATCCAAGCTCTAAGTGTTGTTCATCCATATGGGATGGACCTCTCCTCTAAATTTTCTTGAAAGAGAATATTTGAATCCGGAGAGTTCTATAGGAAAACGACCAAATGATCACAATCCTCCACCATCCGTTATTGGTTAAAAAGAAAAAAAAAAAAAAAATTCTGTCAGTAACTTGAGAATCTAAAAATTCGATTAGCATCAGAATTTCGGATAAATCCAACAATAACAGAAATCATTAAAAAAAAAGCAGTAATTAACACAAAAACCAGAGTCAAGAAATATAAATGCAGTCATTCTCTTGAAAAGTACTTGTCCCACAGGTGTCAGTGTGGGACTAAATACCTAACATTTTTTTTACCAAAAAAAAAAAAAAATCTTTACATTTCACAGCATATGTGATAATATATACTGTTGATACATACATGAAAATTGAAGACACTGAAAATACACGCTATGATACAATGTAAAGTTTCTATTGCTGTTGAAATCCAAATCGACGTGCCACGGGAAAACTTGTGAACCAAAGTATGATCTGGTTTTCATTGGTCGAACCAGGCATCTTCACAATGAATATAAATCGGCACATCATCATAGTCTGCACCGAGTTCTCTAACCCCAGAAATAAGTTGTTGGAATGTGCCCTTGCCTGGAGTGATCAAGTTGAATATTGACTCTTCAAAGTAACCACCCTACAGTGCAGTACCAGTAATTCAGGATATTTGATTTCTGCAGTTTAGGATTTTAGATTGCAATTTCGGTCATGTTCCTAAGAGTTGTCAATGGCCAAGCCGACAACCTTGCTATTGCTAAGAGGTCTCTCTGTCGCATGTAAAACAGTTTGGCCGTTAACCACTTATTGACTTGAGTTTGCATGTAATTCTGAAGCTTTGGCTATTAGTCTATTATTTTTTTTGGGTAGAAATTAGTCTATTACTCGATCAGATTAATAAAGTCTTTTTTTTATATAATAAAAATAATAATAATAATAATAATAATAACAAGGAAAAGCTGTTTAAGTGCTATTTATTTCTGTGAAGGTAAAGTAACCCAAGTAAGAGAGAGAATCGGATTGTGGTTCGAGGGGCGTTCTCTGATACTTAAGTCTGAAATCCGAACAACAGTAAAAGTGTGAGCTGAGAGTAGAAAGACCGAAAATAGTAATAATAAGATATTGTACCTTTGGTATGTGGACTTATTTATTGGGTCTAAATTAGGGGAAAACTCAAATCCCTCTCTTAGTGTGCTATAGACCAAAATACTTGTGTCGAACTTGTGCTTGAATGTGCATACCAGCAAAGGGGGATTCAATGTCATCAGATTTGTAATGCTGATAGCTTAACACTGTGACTCGTAAAATTTTACGATAATTTTTTTTTTCAGTTTTTGTTTTCTGACGAGTAAATTTATAGTGATCTCTAAAGGAGGGGAAAAAGTAGAAAACTTCGTCTTTCTTATACCTATTTGAAACAATCATTGAAAAGAAATTACATATAAAATGTTACACATGAAATTTTATGGTAAACTTTTATGTCAAAATAAACGGAACCAATATGATTATTTTACCATAGATTTAACAAGCATCACTATCACCTTCTTGAGAAAAAAAAACAGGTTTCAATTTGAATGATTAAATTTGTAAACAGTGTCCCTAGGAATGAATTAGAATATTTCACTGTCACACTCTTCTAGATATGAAAGAGATTTTGTTTAAATATATAGGGAATGATAATATTTTATTAGATTGTTCAAAATAAAAATTAGGAAAAATTACGGTTATCTCTCCCTCATGTTTGCCCGAATTACAATTACCTCCCAAATGTTCTTAACAATTTCAACTGTCTCATTGTTTCTAACGATTTTAAACTTACCTACAACAATTATACCCCTCAACCTAGTTACGTGAAGGTTCTATTGGCTGATAAAGAGACACCCCCATCCAGTAGCTCTCTTTTTGCCACCGATCTCGACGATGCTTTCATGAGCACTACTGTTGGTAATGGGTCCCCTTGATGAGCTAATGTCCGCCTCCCCCATCTCACATGCGATAACAATGGGATCATACCCTCTACAAATAAAACTTCCTCACTCTGGCTAAACGCAACCTCCATCTCGCCTACTTCCATCGCTTGCATCCAAAAATTAACCAAACACGAGGGTTCTTCTCCCTTCATCATCTTCTCTTTGTTTTGAGCTGCACATATGGATAGATTTTCATAAAGCCAATGGCGAATCTTGCCTCGCGGAACCTCTGTTAAAGTTCACCAGAACTTTATCATTCAAGTAAGGACCCACAAAGATAGTTTGAGATGTCTCGAGATTCATTCGCAACAGAGAAGATGAAGAGCAATGGGCTTAAAAGGAAAACTGAAACAGAGACACTCCCAGCTTTTTAGGTGTCCGAGAATGATCTTAAACTATAAGTTGATCTATGTTGAGAGGGCTTTGGGAGTGAAATTTGGGGCTTCTGCTGCTGCAATGTGATGAGGTATTGAATTGCAGGTGCAAAGGTGCTCCACATGGAATCCATGGCCCAAGGACACAATTACGAAGATGCTGTAGAACTTGTAGGAATATATAAGAAGGAACAATTTCAAATGAAGAAGAGCTGACCCTTTGAATTTCTAATGGAGTTTCTAGACTCTAGAAATCCAGAACACCTTACCATTCTTTGAGATTGAATGAACTTAAATGGTTAAAATTTTGGAGGGGGTGTTAATCGTCTTAAAGAAGTAGATAAGCAGAAGGAAAAACCGTAACCGTAAGAAAACCTATATTCAAACAAGATAAAGATCAAATTTTATAGTTTATGGTAGATTTAGAACACAATTCTTACCAGAGAGAGAGAGAGAGAGAGAGAGAGAGATCCCAAAGAATGATAAATAGGCAAGGAAAGCCAACACTAATCAACTTCGATTCACCTAAGATTGAAGGCTGGGCGGAGAGAATTATCAGGGTGGACAGCTCCAAGATGGGGAGGAAATCGTAGAAGAAAATGGAGAAGAAAGCAGAAAAAAATGAAATTACAGAAGAAGAAATCAAAGAGAAAAGCGCATGGGAGGCAGATGTAATGGGGTTAGTTTGATTATTAGAAAATTACTGGTCAGTATCTAACAGAATATACCTAATGACGTGGTTGTAATTTAATAATCGTTGTAGGGGAGGTATTCATAATTGTTTGAATCATTTGGGAGGAAGTTGAAATTCTGAAAAACCACAGGGGAGGTAGTTGTAATTTGAAGAGAGAGAGAGAGAGAACACTTGATTAAGCATTCTTTTTAAAATTAAATATGAATCTATAGTTTCATAAACTACTCCAAAATTGGGGTTGGGTGTTAATGCACTCGATTCATATTGGAGTTATAAATTAAAGATCCTTTTGTAAATTCTTTTTTTTTTTTTTTTGGTGCCAAGGAAGTCACCCATAATGCTGGTTCGTAGAATGATTAACGACTTGATGGGACCAATGGAGGACTGGAAGAAGAAGGGGTGCGACCGAATAAGCCTTGGATCATGCACTAATATGCAAAGATGCAAATCACATAAGTCAAGCAAGTCAAGTAATATGATCTTAAAATATTTTTAGAAGGCCCAAAGCATGACCACCATTAACATATCAGTGTGGATCCCACAAATAGGGGTGTCAATGGGTTAGTCTGGGTTAAATTGGTATTGGGCTTTACCGGGTTAAATGGTATCCTTTTGGAAGGGAGGTATGTAAGACTCATACTCCACGAATCCAATCTAACATGGGTTATCGTGTTGTGATCGGTCTTCCCATCATAACCGGGTTGGATGGGACGGTCGAATGAAGTAGCCACGCGTCAAGGTAATATCAAGGTAAATGTTTCTAGTTGTTTTACCTTGTCCAGTCTCACTGTTTGGTTTACTGTCCGGTTTCACTTTTCTACCACCGGACAGTGCACCCGGACAGCTTAAAATACTAACTTATACCTTGTCCGGTCGGATTGGTTGAGTTGTCCGATCTCTCGAGTTGTGCTACCAGACAAGCGACCGGATAAACCCAGAATCGAATCTAAAAATAAGAAACTTTCCTAGTTTTGGTGGACTCCTTTCCATAGAGAGTTAGAGTCCTTTGAGGACACTCTCTTTTATATAAAGGCCCTCTCTTTCAAATAAATCTCTCTATTGGCTCTTCTAAAACCTTAGAGTTTGAGAGAGAGATCTGAGAGATGAGCTCTGGAGAAGAAGAAGACTGTGAAGGAGAAGAAGGGAGAAGAAGGCTGGGCAAGGAGGGATCATTTCTCCAGCAAGAAACTTTGTCGGTTTCCATCAATGTCATCAAGAAACCAACGGTAAGTTCCTAATCATTGTACATAGGTTAGGATGAACATGAGGATGGGATCACAACCGTTAACGACTATTGACTGATCCCAATATGTTAAGGATTGTATTGTTAAAGGGTCCATAAAGATTCATTAACAAGAATGTTGTGATAAATTAGGGTTACAATGGAAGACCTAACCCTAACGGGTTCTGGACCATAGAATGGTGTAGGATGAGCCCTAAAATGAGTCGAGGGATCGGCTCTAGAGAGAGACAAACCAAGGAGTTAACTTGGACACTTTTTGGAACATTCTGGGATGCTATCCGGAAGGATGTCCGGAGGCACTACTATCAGATCGGACATGCTACCGGATATGCTACCGGACAAACTCACAGAAGGTTTGAAACTTGTCTGGTTGGACTTTACAAATTCCGAGTGCCACTGGACAAGTGACCGGACAAGCTACCAGCTACTTTCGGGAAACATATCAGAGTTGTATGGATCGATGTCCGGTCGCACCATATTCAATACCGGACAATCAATTGGACAATGTCTGGAAGGCTTAAATTGCCAGTCTAGATAGTCAGTTTGAGTACTGGAATGTTGTCTGAATAAACCCTAACTAATCCCAATAATTTTATAGGAATTATATATAAGCAAAGCTGTTGCCAAGGTCTTGAAGGGACTTAAACATCACTCACAAGGGAAGGACAAGACCGCAACTAATTGGATTAATAATAAACTACCTTGTATGTATGTTGATTTGCTTGTCTGTGCATATAACTTGTCATCCAATATTTGCTATATATTGTTCATGCATATTTATTTTATTATGTTATTGTGATGATGATGATGGGCATGTGTTTGTGTTGTGGTTGGTGTATTGAGTGGAGACAGGTAAGAGCCTCGAACCATTCACTTCACTGACATCGTCGTACCATTGTTACCTTAGCTTACTTAGTACATAGGCGGGTATCAGGGGGTACTGGCGGTATTGGCCATAGCCTTACCGTTGGACTCTAGCTCTATCTCTATTACGTATTGAAGGATGCTAGGATATGGTCATAGGTACACTTGCTATGACATCTAGGATTGGTTAGTGACGAACCAAGTTTGCAAGCCCTCGTCAGTAGGAGCATATATACTGGTATGGGGTATAGTATTAGGGGGTGCTGGTGGTGTGTGATCCATTAGGCTCTAGCTCTATCTCTCTCTTGTAGTGGGTGTTATGGGGCGACGATGGTTTTGGTTGGAGCCTGATCGTTAGGTGTGCTCACGCTCTCATGTATGGAGGTATGGTTGTAGCCTATCTTTACTATAACACATTGCAAACTTAAACCAGACCAAAGTATTGAATGTCACATCATGCATATTGACTTGTCCTTGGTTGAATATGTTCAGAAGGCCAAAACTATCGCTAATCATCTCGCTGCCATTGCCAAGCCTGTACCAGACAATCAACTGGTTCTTAGTATTCTCAGTGGTCTTGGTGCTGAATATGATGGTTTTGTCACTACCATCACATCTCATTTGGATCTCATCTCCTTAGAAGACTTTCTCGGGATCCTTTAGAATCAGGAACTCTTTATTAAAAGCGTTGCAATCTCCTCTTTCTTTCAATATGTCTATCAAACCCAACACTAAGATGCCTCACTTTGCTCATTGAGGCCGTGGTCGGGGTAGGGCGCGTGGTCGTGGTCGCTTTCCTACTAACCACTATGAAACCCGATCCAAAGTAACCTATCAGTTGTACAAACGATTGAGTCATTTGGCTATGCAATGTTACCAAAGATTCAACCCACATTTTACCACACCACTACCACCTCCATCTGCTATGTATGCTGCCCATCCATCATCTCCTTTGGACACGGCATGGTACCCTGATTCAGGGGTGATTCACCATCTCACTTTGGACATGACTAATCACACCACTCCAACGGCCTACACTGGAAATGATCTTGTCTAGGTGGCAAATGGTTCAGGTATGAAAATTGCTCATGTAGGTTGTTATTCTTTTCAAATGCCTACCTTCTCTTTTGCACTTAATCAGATTTATCATGCGCCTCATCTTTAAAAGAATCTACTTTCGGTTTCTAATTTGTCGAGATAATAATTGTTTCTTTGAGTTTCACTTTTCCTTCTATTGTGTAAAGGATCAATTCTCGAGGAACATCCTCATGCACGCCCAGAACAAAAAAGGGCTCTATATGATCTGTGGTGTATTTGCTTCAAATAATAAGTCTGGCTCAGCAGTTGACTACTCTTCCGCTATTCCTCCATCAGACTTTATTCGAACCAAGACTTCAAAAATGGGGTGGCATACACAGTTTGAGCATCCTACCCTCGTGATGGGTCCTCCATTATTTCGAAGCATTGTCTGCTACTCTCGTCTCAGTCCTCTTTTAAATTTGGTGATTCTTGTCAAATTGGGAAATCTCACCATCTTCCTTTTCTTTTACAAGAAAATAAATGTAATGCACCATTGAAAATAGTTTATGCCGATTTGTGGAGACCTTCCCCCATTTTATCCTCTTCTAGTTTTCGTTATTATATTTCGTTTGTTGATGACTACAGTCACTACACTTGGTTCTATCCTTTAAAAACAAAATCTAAGGTTCTCTCCAAATTCATGGTTTTTAAAACCCATGTTGAAATTTTTTTCCATACTACAATTAAGTCTTTTCAAAGTGATGGTGGTGGTGAGTTTTCCGTTTCAAGAGTTTCCTTGAATCAATTGGTAGTATGCACCGCTTTTCCTGTCCCCATATGCAGGAGCAGGATGGTAGTGTGGAGCACAAACATCATCGCATTGTAGACTCAAGCCTAACACTTTTGGCTCATGCTCATGTCCCTCGGCACCATTCAGACCATGCCTTTGAAACCGTTGTGTATTTACTCAATCGGATGTCCTTATCAACATTGGGTAATATTTTGCCTTATGAATGACTGTTCAAATAAATTCTCAACTACAAATGGTTACGTGTTTTCGGTTCGGCTTGTTACCCTTGGTTGCACCCATATCGCAAACATAAGTTAAGTGATTGTTTCAAATGTTGTGTCTTCCCGGGGTACTCATCACAGCATCATGGATACAAGTGTTTTCATATTCCAATAAGCAAAATTTTTATCTCCAGGCTTGTCGTTTTCAATGAACAACATTTTCCCTATAAGGCCTCTCAACCGGTGACTGGAGTAGCTTCACCCACTGTCCGTGTAGTACATTTACCACCGCTACCGCTATCCTTTGTTACAACGAGAACTTAGGAAAGCTTAGGCCCTACTATCTTGACATATGCACTCAATCCACCAATGGTTCAGCCACCTGAGCCTTCCCAAGAACCTGCTGTTGCATCCACTCTACCACCATTACATGCACCATCTACTTCTGATCCAGCACTACCCTCGATCACCACATCTGCTCCATCTTCTGCTTCTACTACCGTCCAAGGTCATCCCATGTAGACCTGTTCCAAGAATAATATTCGGAAGCCGAAGGTTTATCACACAACCTTACATTCAGCTTGTTCGTGTTTCTTTGCCACTGTAAAACCGACTTACTTTACTTCAGCATCCAAAAATTCAAAATGGTGCAAGGCGATGGATGTCGAGTTTAATGCCTTAGTCAGGAATGGAACATGGGAGTTAGTACCATATGAGACTTCTATGAACTTAGTTGGATGCAAATGGATCAATCACATAAAGAGGAAATCTAACGGTACCGTAGAGTGTTACAAAACTCATCTAGTGGCACGAGGCTATACTCAACAGCCTGTATTTGATGATCACGAAGAGACAGTCAGTCCCATCATAAAACCGGCCACCACATTCCACTGGTTTATCTGACAATTGGATGTACATAACGCCTTTTTACATGGTCTCTTAGAGGAAAAGGTGTTTATGCATCAGCCATAGGGGTTTGTTGATCCTCAACATCCCTATCATATTTGTGCTTTGCGCAAGGCGTTGTATGGGTTAAAACAAGCACCCCATGTTTGGTACCATCATCTCAGCTCCTATCTTATTTTGCTCAGATTCAAAGCATCACGTGCTGATTCCTCTTTATTTGTGCAATGACATAAAGATAAGATATTAATTATCCTCATTTATGTCGATGATTTGATTCTCACATGGACGAGCAGTGGCTATTTCTAAGCTAATTTCCAACCTCGGTAAGGCATTTGCAATTAAAGATTTGAGGATGTTGAATTTTTTTCTTGGCATCCAGGTTACCCACACACCTTCTAGTTTACACTTGTCTCAAGGTCAATATGCCTCTGACCTTCTCACTTGGACTGCCATGCTTGATGCCAAACCTTGCTCTACTCCAGTGGCACCCTGTCAGCACCTGGTTTTGCCATTGTGGATTTCCCGCTGTCACTACAACATCATGTACAATGGGAGAGGGGCAAGAAGAAATCAAGAAAATCTGGGAGAAAGAGAGAGAGAGAGAGAGAGAGAGAGAGAGAGAGAGAGAGAGAGAGAGAGAGAGAGAGAGAGAGATAGAAGAAACCAAGGACATCTGCGTTTTGGGAGGGGCTCAAGGAGAAGAGAATCAACGGCTGCAGATATCAAGGGATTTAAAGGGATCTTTTTGCTATGGGTTTTTTCTAAAATGTGGGAGATAGAAGGTAAGGGGTTCCAGGGGTTAAAAGAAAAGAAGAAGAGAAGATTGGAGGGAAGAATAGTGTGAGAAAGAGAAGGAGAAAGAGAGAGCAATGAGAGCTTTCTTGGTCTCTTCTTTGCAGGAGTCGTTAGCCAGTGGAAAGGAGGAGAGATCGTGGATAGGGTGGCTCTGGGTTGCTAGAAATTTTGAAGAAGAAAAATCAGAGTGAGAGAGGAAGAGACAACTGAAGATAAAAGAGAAGAAGAAGAGGGAGTGAGCCGGCGAGTATCCAATCTGTTCGACAAAATCCCTCAAAGATCAGGTATGTCTCTCTTCCACTATCACACCCCAATTCTGATCTAACCAGAATGGTGTGATGAACCGTCAATAAACCAACAGTTCACCTAGGATCTCGCATAGGTCGTACCCCCCGTATCAAACCACACACACATTCCACATTAATAATCATAGGTAATAAACAAATATGCGAAAGTCTTAGAGATAATGAACTGAGAGTCTAATAGTGATAAATAAATATTTAATCCAATTATCTCAAAACCAGAAGACATAAAAATAAATGATCAATTACATATCCGATGTTCAAACTATAACTAATCCTAAGCAAAAACACATTGGTTGCACTCGCATGATGAATCATGCGTATCTTCTTCAGCTTCTACATCCATCGCAGTAATGTGTCCATACGTCGACGCATTTATATATTCTTCAACGGTAGGACCTACATCATCAACTAAAATATTCGACGTTGAAAGGGTGAGCACACATCATGGATCAGTGAGCAAACAAAACAATGCAATAAACATATGCATGCATTCAATTCATATCTTTGATCTAGTTTTTAAGTTTGCAATGTGCTATAGAAAGGTTTGGTGGCTGCCGCACCTCTATATACGAGTGTGTGAATCCTCCCAATGGATCAAACATCATTGCCGTCCCACATGCACCCATCATGAAATAGAGATAGAGCTAAAGTGTCCGGATCAAACACAACATAACACTTCCCCTGATGCCCTACCCATACCAACACGTAAGCCCCTATTGACGATGACTTACAAATTGGGCTCGCAACTAATCAATCCTAATGCCAAACAGTGTATCCAAGGCCTCACCCCAACATCCTTCAATATGTCCATAGAGATAAAGCTAAGGCCCCCTGACAGAGTCAGAGACCACACAGTCCGAGACCACCTCCCCTGATGCCCTACGACATAATAGTTCTGCTAAGGTAATGGCGATACGACGATGTTAGTGGCCAAGACTTGAGTAGAGATAGAGCTAGAGTCTGGTGATAAGGTCGAAGACCACCATGCCACGTTCTCCCCCTAATGCTCGACTCGCATCCAACACACCAACCACACATATACATTCACATGCCTATTCCTAGCATCATCATCATCATCATGTTATAAATAAACAGAATTAAATATGCATGAACAGTACTAGCAGAAATATTGGATGACATGTGAGATGCACATTACAAGCATACAAGCATAGAATCAATCATGGCATTGAACTCAATAAAAATAAACAGTTTGTTATTATCCAATTAGTTTAGGTCTTGTTTCCTCACCTGTTAGCAATTCTCGATGTCCTTCCAAGCCTTGAAATTCTCTTTGAATTGATTTAACAACCTAAAAGTTATATGAATTTAAGTTAGGGTTCATATGTGACATGTTTCAGTAGTCGAAAATCGAAATAGAGCACTGATAGGTGCTTGATTGGTCCTATGGTCTCATGCTGTATCGACCTTACTGTCTACGGTCGATACCCTACAGTTGCATATGGTGCGACCGTAACTGCGACCATATGATTTCTAAAATCTTTCCGAAAGCCTATGGTCGATCCTCTGGTCATACTGGTCATGCTATGGTCAACCGTAGTTGCGACCTTGAGATTTCTTGTCACAGTCTACCTGAAATTCGAGTTCTTCCTGGGTCAATTCTTCTGTTCTTCAATGGGGTTTATCCTAAGGTCATCCTATGGCCATCATTAGTAATTTCTTATCAACCCTAATCATCAAATTCACTCCTCATGGTTGTCCTTGGAATTTTCTCATGGAAATCACATAGATCATAATAGGTAGATATGGCCTATCATTCATAGAAGTCTTATTCCTTAGAGTTTACATCTCCAGAGATTCGTTTCATACCTTTGCCTGTGATAGAGAGTCAATCCATTCTCAACAAACTCTTCTCCTTAGCTTTTTCTTCTTCTCCTTCTCTTTCTCTAGGGTTTACTAATGTTCTAAAAGAGTAAAAAATGGCTGAGGGACGTCCTTTATATAGAGAAAAACTCTCCATATAAAGTTCTCTTTCAATTAGAAAAGCAATCCCTTAGTTTAGGAAAGTTTCCAAAACTCGAAGTCTGATCTAGGTTCTCACGGTCGATCATCGACCGTGGGATTCTGGATTTGAGATTTTTGGTTCCCTTCCTTATGGTGGACCATACCTACCCAGGCATGCGACCTTAGGTATGTTTTTAGTGTTTTTAACTCGATTCTCATACCTGGTTTGTGATCTATCTTCACACGCTCGATCCACTTGGTCCAGGAATGATGGGAAGACCTGGCACGACACGGTTAGACCAAGTTAGTGGAGTGCGGGTCTTACATCCACTCTCTTATGTTTGTTATGATATGTTTCAAATTATTTTTTTTTATAATTTCTTTGCATTTGTTCTTTCACCAACTTCTTCACCATAATCCATTCCATGAATTTTGATCGATTCCCATGCTGAGTTAGTTCCATGTTGGACTTTTCTTTCCTACATTTCATGCCACAAAGTAGTTCTCACTTTTGTTGTTTGTTCCTGCAATATGACTTGGTTCTTAGTTGTTTTGGTTAACTAGGGTTGTTAGGTTTTGGTTTGATTAATAGACTTTCTATGCTTTCTCTGTATAAGAGTATTTGTTACCCATTTTTGTTGGCATCTGTAGTCGGGCTTTGTGATGGTGTTTCTCTTCTTCTTCTCTGCATGTATTTTCCCTCCCTCTGTGTTACCTTCTTAGGTTCTTTTTCACCTCATTGAAGGGCAGGTGAAAGGTTGGTCTCGGTTACTAAGTTTATGTCATCTTTTGTGCATCATCTACCTATGTGGGACAGCATGAAGTCCTTTCATTTGTTGCTATATTATTTTAACCCTCTCTTTATTATTTTAGCTGAATCTGGTATTGCATTCAGGTGGTGTTTCATTTGATTTTGGGAGAATTTCTTATGGTCTAGTTTAGGTTAGAATTCTTGTTTATATGGGCTAGTTTAGAGTGGTTTAGAATGTGGTCAAGCAGGCCTAGTGCATTGGTTGGTTTTAGTTTGGTTCGTCCTGGTCTAGTTGGGGTTTTTGGGTTGAATAGTTTAGCCTTTTTGGACTAGTTTGTGGACCTGGTCCAAGTCTGATCTAGTTTAATGGCTTTAATGTGGTTAGGGTCAGGTTTGAAGCTAAACCAGTTAGCTTGGTTTAGTTTAAGTTTAGGTTGGTGGGTTAATGAGTGATTCAGGTTAGTTTAGGGTCTGGTTCAGTCTAGTCTAGGTTGGTTTATTGTGGTCTAATTTGAGTTGGCTTGATAGCATAATTTGATCACATGTATAGATTCATGATAATCTGATCGTATGTTTAATGCTCACATCTTTGTCACCCATGCTTAAATCACATGTTGATTTTTGGTATGTCTCTCATGTTAGATATTAAGAAATGTATGTGTAGGTAGCTCAGATATTAAACGCATTATTGATTCTATGTCTCCTACCGCTCCCCCAAGTGATGTATCTCCATTTGATTATCCCGTTGCGTAATAGATGTATATTTAGGGACACGGTGCACGGGTGCATCATAGGCCCCACATGAATAATTGTGATATGTCGTTATGTAATTGCCTAGGGGACTCCAATGAGTCCAGCTCCTGCACAGGATCCAAGATTCTATGCTGACCCATTGTGGGCCCATTTAGAATGAGGCCCACCCAACCTTAGGATCGGATCCCAAAGGGTGGAAAATCGTTGTACCAAAGATGTATTAATGAAATGTACGATTGGGATTGGTGGCTGGAAGGGTGGCCCACCTAGATACCCCAGAAATGGGATGTGAGTGAAGTTTAGTAAACCTCATGTATGGGGAGCCGAGGCTTTTGCCTCTCTTGAGTATTGTCGCTCGTGTCCACGGCTCGTCAATCCATAAGAACTACGTCTGACCTGATTCTGGAGAGACAGAGGTCTCGACAGATACATAAACTGTGGGGGAGTTTGGTCGCTCCACGCTCGGTCAAATTGAAGTAAGTTCCATGTGTTATGGGATTACCTCATCGAGGGGACTTCCTTGTGATAGGGAGTACCTCAGCACTAAGATGGGTCCCATTATTATGGGGACATCTCTTGTTCTTGGGATGCGTTATAATATTTTGGGAGCGTCCCTCTTCTTGCATACACCTGGTACGTACACACTTGTCCGAACTATGTTTGGCCTGATTCCCACCTCACAGGGATATGTAGGCGGTCTGAGATTTTTCTAGACCTCGGTCGTATGTTGTATACCATTTTTACCCTTGTTTAGATGTATATTTAGGCCATTTATATGATTCTTTAATTCATTTTGTGATTATTTTCTTGTTTAATTCTAAATTTAATTCAATTTATGTCGTGCGTACTTGATAAAGAATTAGAGATCAACTTTGGATTCCCCCTTCTACCTTGTATTGTATTTAGATAGCCCCAAGTGTTCATAAACTATAGAAAAATGATAGGATTTTGGGAGACCGGTTCAACTAGGCGAGTTGGGTGCCTAACACCTTCCCAACTGGTAATTTGACACTTACTTGTCTTTGGTGAGATGAGATAACCATTCCATTTGCGCGAGTCATTAGTGTCCCTCCATTGAGGGACATCATTTCAGGTCCTAGACCTCTTCTAGGTGTCGACTCCAGTCTTCTTACCCTTTACTGGCGTGAGTGGGTGGGATCTGAAGGTGAGAACTTTTCAGATCCCAGTTTGAGCGTAATGAGGGTAGACAACTTTAACTACATACAAATTCAAATTTAAAAATGAGGATAAAAAATTTTCAAACAATTTCCATGGTCCTCACACACCCTCTGGCTCAAAGCTATCCCAAACAGTTGGGACTCTTTTTGATATGCCACCTTATATAGAAGTACAGTCGACGCTCTCCAATACCTTCCGTTAACTGGGCCAGATGTATCCTACTCGGTTAACAAGGTCTGTCAATACATGGACTCTCCTACTATGGAACACTAGATCATTGTCACGGATCCTATGATACATTAAAGGCACTCTGCAGTATGGTCTTACTATTAGACCATTATCCATCTTGGAGCTCTTAGCATTTACAGACTTAGATTGGGCTGGTTGCCCAGATGACCGTAAGTCCACCAATGGCTATTGCATCTATTTTGGTCCCAACTTGGTTTCTTGGAGTTTAAAGTAACAACCAACGGTTGCCAGTTTAGCACGAAATCCGAGTATAAGGGGGTAGCCAATACTGCTTCGGAGTTAATCTACTTACAATTTGTATTATGGGATCTTGGTTATAGTCCTTCCAAAACACTCATAATTTGGTGTGATAATATTGACGCCACTTACTTAGCTACCAATCCCGTTCTATATGCTCGGGTGAAGCACGTGGAAATTGATTACCACTTTGTCAAGGATCAGATTTCTAAAAAGCTTCTTAATGTTCGGCTCTTAAAAGCACTCAGGAACAAACCACCAACATTCTGACCAAGCCACCCTCAGTCACATGGTTCAAGCTTTTACGAGACAAGCTTACTTTCCAATTTGGAGAGTCTCACTTGTGGGGGTGTGATAGCGTAAATCCTCCAGTATATATCTTCGAATCTATCCAAATCTCAAGTGATTGATGGTGTAAATCCCCAAGTATTTTCGAATCTATCCAAATCTCAAGAGATTGATAGTGTAAATAACAAATTATCTTGCAATCTATTGAAATCTCACGAGATATTTAGGGATCTCTTAGCTGCCTTTATATCTCTTTGTAATCTCTTTGTAACCAACATAGTTGTAGACTGCTTATATAAATGAACAGATACTCACTCCATATTTGTATGAGGTCGACTATTTAATCTCTGCCTTATTAGCATGTCCTCCTCTAATTGGATGTACTCTTTTTGTCCCTATCAAGAATATTTGGTAGTTGGTAAGGGAATGAACTCCCAACATTTACCGGATCCAAGGATCAATATTTCAGTTCCATTTCAAGCCATAGCATTGTCACTTCACCACATGTAATAGATTTGTTCAACATTGTTGAAGCATTAGATGATATGCTGTGACGATTGATCCCTGTGTCCAACTTGTGCTTGAATGTGCATACCACCGAAGGAGGATTCAATGCCATCATATTTGTAATGCTGATAGCTTGTAACAATAGTCACTCCGTTTGTTTTGGCGTAAAATTTTATGATAGAATTTTACTTATTTAAAACAAACATTGAAAAAAAATTTAAATATAAAATGTTACACGAAGATTAATTTTACGATAGAATTTAGGGTAATTTACTCATACCACCACTGGAATCCAAATTTACTACGCATGACCCTATAAGTTGACACTATTTACTCATACTACCCTTATTTTTCAAACTTTATTACACTAAGACCCAAAAAGGATGATTTCATCAAGGTTAAATTATTTTAATGTCTAAACTACCCTTATGAGTAGGGCGAAAAGACAAAAATAGATCTCCTTTAGTAAAGCCCGACTAATGCCAAAGAATTAGGGATTCATTCGTTCCATTTCGATTTTGTCCCCAAAAGCTCTCCAGTTGTGAAACCTCAAGCTCAAGCCCGACTGTGCAAGAGAGATGGTGGAGACGAGTTGGATGGCAATGGTGGAGTGCGACAGTGACGTTGGAGTGGGACCATAGTTATTTAATTCGGATTCAGGAATTATTCGGAGGGAGAATAATTCGGAATGAGTCATTTCGATAATTTAAGAATTCGGTCAAACATGCGGTTAAAAAAGCGGACTTAAAATAAAATTCGAATTCAGTTTGATTCGGGAATTATTCTTTTGTCTAAAAAAAATTCGGACGAAAAATTTGGATGTTAATTTTTAATATTTGATGCTTCTATCAATCAATTATTATAATTGCATAATATATAAGTGATATTAGAATAATATTTAATTTATAAATAACAATATAATATATAATAGATGGGTATTTGTATATAATGGTGGATTTGTTAGATTTCATTACAGGATATAATGTGGATCACTAGATTTTATTATGATTGCAATACCAATCTAGTGGAGTTAATTTTCATAAAATCAAATATTTTCATAGATTCATCCAATCATCCTCATGAAATCCATCTCTTTTTCATGTTCGTTAATTGCCTTCTCATGGTTATTATAATATTTAGTTTTAGAATCATATTTAATCCCAATTGGAAAAGCACACAAAAGTAATGAAATTAATAATCTATTTGCTTTGTGTTATGATTTGATTTTCATAATTTTTAATCTCACATTGGAAAAAAATGAAATTAATGATCTATTTTATATTATGACATGGTTTATAGACTTATAATTAGTTTTATATTGGAAAAAAATGCAAATAGTTAGGACATTAATTTGTTTTTTTTTTGGAAAACTTTTATTTGAGAATAGTAGTTAAGGCATTAAGTCCTGCATTAGGATAATAATAATTTTTTTTAAGTATAAGAATTATTTAGTATAATTCGGATTTGAAAGAATTATTCGCGATATTTATTTCTAAACAAAAAATGCGAGAATTTTAAAGAATAATTAAATATAATTCGAATTCGGGAGAATTATTCGTATTATTCGATTCGGAAGAATAATTCCTGAATAATTCAGAGAATTAAATAACTATGAGTGGGACGGAGATGCATTCAAATCTCTAAAAGTCCTAATTAAACCCTAAAACAAAGGTATCCGCTCTGTCTTTCCTCCTCCTGCTTCATTGTAGAGTAACAACGAAATGTCTCATCTACGATTTCTCACCAATTTTCACAGAAATCGTCTTCCATTTGCATTGCAGACGTGTTCCATCTTCTCCACATTAGCTCCCGAATCTCTCAAGTCACACCGTAATCCTTCACGCTCCTTAGTAAGCATTCATTCCTTTCAGCACAAATTACCTTTCTGCTACATTCATTTGATGTTTCTCTGGCATTTGTTAACTTAACATTTCACCATTTCTTTCCTCTCTAATGGGTATCAGTCGATGTTAATTTGTTAAATTTATTGAATAAATAAGCTTTTGGATTTGCAGGGTTCACCGAGATGAGCTGAAAACTACGAGGAAAGCGGACAATTCAAGCAACTCATAATGTTGTAGCAATACTAAAGCATTGTTGACGCATTTGAGATGAAGGAATGAATAATTTGATATCCTGGAACTCTTGATCCTACAGGAAATGGTAGTCCCTCGATTCTCTAAATATTGCTGCCCCAAATTGCCACTATTAATGGAATGAGAAGAAGAGCAGAAGATAACACACGAGAAGAAGAGAAGAAGAGAAGAAGAGAACCAGAGAAGAATGAAAGAAGAGAAGAAATGAATCACAGAAAAATGGAAGAAGAGAATAAGAGAATAAGAGAATAAGAGAAGAAGATAAGTACCGAAGAGACTCAGAGAAGAATGGAAGCACCGAAGACCCACTCTCACCCCAGACCGGCGACATAGAAAGAAGAACAGATTGTGTCCCGATATTGAATGGGATGGATTTGGGGTTTATTTCTCTAAAAAGGGTTTAAAGGGTATTTTGGATTTTTTGTTTTGAAAAAAAAGTAAAAATGACTTTTGGATTTTTTGTTGGAAAATGGACTAAGGGTATAATGGTCCACAAAGGTTTAGGGGATAGTATGAGTAAATAACGTCAACTTATAGGGTCATGCATAGTAAATTTGGATTCTAAGGGTGGTATGACCAAATTACCTAAGAATTTATGTCAAAACAATTAGAATCAATATGATTATTTTTACCACCGATTTAACAAGCAACATCATCACCTTGAGAAGGAAATAGGATTTCAATTCGAATGATTAAAGTTTTTAATAGTGTTTAGCATAGGAGGAATGAACGATAGAATATTCACTATCATACTCTTCTAGATATGAAGTAGACTTAGTTTTTTTACCAAAAAAATGAAAGTAGATTTATTTTAAATATATAGGAAATGATAATATTTTATTTGATTGTTCAAAATAAAAATTATTGAAGAGGGAGAGATTAGAGAGAGAGAGTGTGTGAGTGAGAGAAAGAGAGAGCACTTGATAAAATATTCCTTTTAAAATTAGATATGAATCTATAGTTTCATAAACTACTCCAAAATTGGGGTAGGGTGTTAATGCACTTGACTCATATTGGAGGTATAAATTAAAGATTTTTAAGTAAATTCTTTTATTTTTTTTTTGGTTCCAAGGTGGTCAACCATAATGCTGGTTCGTAGAATGATTAAGGACTCAATGGGACCTAAGGAGGAGTGGGAGAAGAAGGGGTGCGACCGAACAAGCCTCGGATCATGCAGTAAGTAAAGATGCAAACCACTTAAGTCACTCAAGCAAGTCAAGTATTATGTTCTTTAATATCTTTAAAAGGCCCCAAGCATGACGTGACCACCAATAACATATCAGTGTGCATTTTACAAATAAGGGCGTCAATGGGTTGGTCTGGGTTAAATCAATGTTCATTAAGATGTTCGTATCGGATGAGCTGTACTGTACACATTAATTAACGAGCTGGTCCGATTTCGAGTTGCAATCTATTTAGCTTATTAGGTTGATATCGAACCGATTCGAGTTGAAAATCCAGTAGAAAACCCATTAAGGCCATCCAAAAAAGAAGTTGTGAAGCTTTAATATTCGCTCTAAATCAGTATGTTCCAGACCATTATTGGGTTCAAACTCATTGATCTGATTTTTCAGACCGATTTTAGATTATTTAGACTGATAATTTATATCATAACTCAATCCGAAACATATCCAATAATATAACTCACTCGATATTAATTCCGAACGTGCCATATTTCAATCCACAAAGATTCTACTCAATTATTGTCAGTCACCAAAAATTCTAAATCTCGAATGAAGCAAGGAAGCTTCTCCACTTCTATCCCAAAGAAAAGATATTCGAAGCTTCTACACCAAAAGAATGAACAAAAGAATGAAGAAGCAAGGAAGCTCCTTCCAAACATTGCTAACGATGGGCAAGGAAGCTCCTTCCAAACAATATTAACCATCACCATCATTGCATGATTCTCAAATCAGACAAAAGGATACAAATAACAGCTCCACACAACATTATTAAATCTTTTGTTTTCGTTTATTTTATTTGTTCTTAATAACCCAATTTATTCAGTGGATCAGACCAACAATCCAATAATTTGGTTAGAATAGTTCTAGAAGGACCATGCTAATTTTCTTGGTACAAAACCTGCTACAATGTATTCATCCTTAAAAGAAAAACAAAGAGAAACAAAAATAAATCCTCTAAAACCAAAAAAACCAAAAGTTCACAGCCAAGACCGGAAACAAGGGAAACACAAACAACAAAGAGAGAGAGAGAATAAAAAAAAATCAGAAAACTGAACTGCTACCGAATTTTCGAAGGCCGTGGAACAGAATGGAGACGTTAAGTGGTGGATGCATCTTGTCGTCTAAGAAAGAGAACACAAGAGCCTAGTAGTCAGAGAGTAGAATCACCTAAAATGGACGATAGATCAAAGACAACCTTCAAATGGGTGATAAAGTGATATATAATTGGCATAACCGCATAAGTTTCTCTTTCTCTTCCAACGCGCACTACCTAATTACTTCTTGTGACTGATTAGGTTTTTTTCTCTCTGTCTCTTCATTCACTATTGCATCTCTCCCTTTTCATTTTTTTCCCTCTTTCTCTCTCTCTCTCGCGATTGCTGGTGGATGCCACAGCTAATCAACTGGAAAAGAAACACAAATAACAAAGAGGGAAAATAGTATCACCAAACATGATATCGCATCTCTCCCTTTTCCCCTCTTTCTCTCTCTCCCCCGATTGCTGGTGGATGCCACAGCTAATCGACTGGAAAAGAGAAGCAAATAACAAAGAGGGAAAATAGTATCACCAAACATGATATCTATGGTAAAATTAGAAGGCAAAATGTTTTGCGCCATGTATCTACACAGTCGTAATTTCTATCGTCAAACGAAGAAATGTAACTTCAAAACTACCCCTCTCTTATTAAATGAATGACTAATACCCTAATTTAGATAAGAATTTTTATTTTTTAGACTAAGTATCAGGTTTGGAATTGATTAACTTATTGAATTGATTTTGAAGATGACCCGAAAAGACCGAAACCGATTAACAACACCATCCCAATTTACACCCTTACTGTAACTTCTCCAAACATAATATTTATGGAAAGTTAGGAAACCAAAAATAATATTTTGAAATGTAAAATATAATTCTAGATGCTTCTCGAAACGTTACGCAACCATATGAACATGCGTGCTTTATTTTATTAATTAATTAATTTATCTTCCTGGAAGTGGAGGTGTTGTGGTTTGGTTGTTGGGGTTGGCTTTTGCGGGTGGGGGGAGAAATCGTGAGTTGTGATCGTAGATGGAGTTATATAAAAGGAAATGCAAATGTGGGAAGCTGGATCCCAAAGCTATTGCGAAGGATACCCAAATTCCCAAATACAACTCCAAAGAAACCTGCACTACTACTCGCTAAGGGGTAGGGGACTGCGATTAGAGCGATTCGATTGGTACTTCTTCTGTTTCATTCTTTTGGTTTATGATCTAAGTCTGCCCTATGTTGTGCTAATTCTATACTTAAGAAAATCCTGTATTATTTTTCTCTTGGTTGTTTGAATCGCTAAATCTCTCATATAAAGTACCGTTCATCATTTTTCTCTTTTTATTTACTTCATCTTATACAATATTAACCATGGATTTTGAGTTGTATCCAAAATTCCTAGGATATTAAGAACATATTTCTTTCCGAAGGTATAGGGTTTCGGGAAGAAACCATAAAATTTGATCTAGTTTCTGTTGTATATCAATAGTTGGATGTGTTATTTTAAATTTCAACATGGTTTTGAGTTTGAAAGCTTCTTTGGTATTTTAGTTTAAAGATTAGGTAGAAATCATGAACTTGTAAGGAATTTTTTTTTCCGGGGGGGGGGTGTTTAAATCTCTCTCTTTCTTCTAGGCATCAAGGATCTGGGTTTTGGAAGAATTTATTTATTTATTTTTTTTATTTTTTTCTGTTAGTGTTTTGAAAGTTTGGGCCATATAGAGCCAGGAACGAGTCTGGCCACTGCTATGGTCATTTCTGACTTACTCCTCTTTCTGTATCTCTCATATTCTACCTAGACATATTCTGTTTTTTCTGAACACATATTTTCTCCCGGGAATAGATGTGTGAAGTTTCTGTTCACCTTTTGAATCCTCCTTTTACTTGTTATTCATTGGCTTTGTTTTCCGGTTGTTGATTTTTCAATTGCTACTGTACTCTAAGTCAAATGTTTGATCATACGATATCTCGATTTTGACCAGCTTCGAAATTGAGATTTGGCAGATCTCAGTCGAAACCTGGTACTTTTTTGGGCAATTTGGGTCTTTGTTAGTTAAAACTCATTTTAAACGCATACCGTACTGCCGTACCGTACTCAACCATTTGGTACGCATATTAGTGTATTGACATAAAAAATACTTTAAAATACTCCATAATCCAAGCCTTGCCGTTTAAAATGAGTTTACGCTTATCGTAGTGTATCCGTATTTTAACTTGCATCTTCAATAAGTAGTGAATCGATTAATCCCATGTCGTTTAATATTCTTACTGCCTTCTACATGTAACCGATGTGGGATTAAAGGCCGTCACTTCCCCACAATTGCTTCTAAACTCATTACTTTATTACTTGTTAGGGTGGGCTGTGGGCTGTAAAAAATATATATTGTAGGTTACCATAGAGCGCTCTCTCTCTCTCTCTCTCTCTCTCTCTCTCTCTCTCTCTCCCCATATGGATTCATGCTTAGAGTCTTGGACAAACATAAAACATCAATTAACTATTTGACTGAAGATGATAATTCTCACCGTTTTATGACTAGACACATCATAAATGTTATCTGTTCCTATTGATTTAGGTATAATTCTTCAATTTATGGGAGTATATTGCCTTTTTTTTATCGTACTGTATTATATCTAATCTTTTTAAAACCTGTACCATCTGTTTTCGTTTTTTTGTCGTTTTCGGAATATTGGACATTTTTTTTTACCGTACCATTCTTGTTTTGCTCCGTTTAAAACCCGTTCCATCCAGTTGAATTGAATTCAATAAAAGAATAAAATAAGTAGAATTAAAATCAAATAAAAAAAAATCATCTATATAAATAACCAACTCGAATTAGCATTTACAACAAACACGTATAACTAAGTTGGCTAAAATGAGTAGAAAGTTTGCTAAAACATCAGAAATCCAAGTATCTTGGCCTTTTCTCATTAGTAGATCTAGAAGTAAAGTAAATTGATTAAAAAAATTGATGATAAATCATTGATTCGTTTGGTATCTATAACATTTACTACTTTGTTTTTATTAGATCGAAAATAAAAATTTATGACGTTAAAAAATTTATAGATCTAATGTCACATTCAATAAAGATTCATGATACATGTATATGATGTACTCAATGTGTACTTTTGTTTTTTTGCTGTTCCCATTTTAACTAACTATGATTTGGGTTCCATGCTCTAGAAAATATTTTTAGACCCCAAATTTTTTGTGGTGCCTATTTTTATCCTGTTTTCACATATTTCTTAAATTAGGTTCACAAAAAAAAATCCTAAATGAATTTTTTTTTAAGTGTAGATCATAGTTTGGTAATGTATGCAAGGAGTACAGCAACTGGAAATCAAGATTTTGAAGACTTATTTATTACATATTTTTACGATATTTTTATAAATAAACAAAACCTCCCATTTGAATCTAATAAAACAAGTCTACAATTCAAATTCCAAAAGGTTAAAAAGTCAAATTTTCAGTTTAAAAACAAAAACTGCATTTCTGATTGTAGGGAATGATTTTCAACTTTCAAATGGTTAGGTTTTTTGAACAAGAAGTGTGCCAAAATAGTATTTCATAAATATTATTATAATAAAAAATCATTAAAAACAAGAAGTGTGCCAAAATAGTATTTTATTTTAATGCACAAAAATTTATTTTCATTTAGGGTGACCTTTAAACAACATTCGCGTATTCCAAACAAGGTTTGGCCGAAGTGTACTCCTCTGTCTCTTTCTCTTATATCTGGCCAAAACATGGTGTTACACCTACGTGAGTGATGCATTATTATGTATGCTTGTCTGCAAAACCAGAAAAAGGGTGTGAATATGTCAGTGCTTCAGTAGTTGAGAGGTTTGGACCCAATGCTTGATGTACTCACTTAGAGTAGAATCTAGGAATAGTGGGTTGGTAATACTGTATTTAAAGCCTACAATTGGCCATGTTGTAGGGTTGTTTTTACAATTTATTCCAATATGGTAATTACAATTTTTAACCATTGTTTATGGTTTTAATTACATCCTTGCACAAGTTAGCTATAGCCTTCCAGATGTTAGACTTGTTTGTTGGATAAGATGTTCTTGGTAGATGTTGTTCCATTTAGTAGACAGCGAGTGAGGTGCATAAGCCCCAGCAATCAAACCGCTGTGCTAACGTGCAACTGTGGCATAGATCAGCTAGCCGTTACTTGTTAGGGGTGAGTACTACACGAGCTCGTAACTCAAGTCAGAACGAGCCTTGGATAAGATATTCTTGGCACATGTTATTCCTAAGAAATACTCTGGTTCAATGTTGCTAAAACATGTTCTGGGCACATTTTATTCTTAGTTGGGAACATGTTCCCTGTGTTTTTTCTTGCATCTGTTTGGTAATTTTCTCCTTGGGGTTTCTGGCAAAGAAAATGAGATCTAAAAAAAAAAAAAAAAAGTTCTGCAGTGGAATTTCTAGAAATTTTACGTGCAGGCGTTTTTTGTTGTCCAGTTAGATTGTGTAGACTGTACTCATGCAGAATTTGTTTTAATTTTTTAAATCTTTTTTTTTTTTCCCCAATGTGTGATGGCTTGGTTCAGTTTCTAGGTATTGATTGAGGTTTTTAGCATTTGTTGTTGTTGAGAATAGGACAGAAATTATTGGATATTTTTGGTTGAATTGTGTGTGTGTGTGTGTGTGTCAAATGTATCTAACCTTCATTCTTGTTCAAGAGTTGGATTCAGCACCACAAAGAGTAAGAATTTTGTCAAATGTATCTAACCTTCATTCTTGTTCAAGAGTTGGAGTCAGCACCACAAAGAGTAAGAATTTTGTGCAGTCAGTACATCAAAAAATTATTGTTACCTCTTTTCTTTTGTTTTTTTTTTTTTGTTTTTTTTTTTTTTTTTGTGTGTGTGTGTGTGTGTGTCCTCCCTTCTTTTTGTTTTGTGCAGTCAGTACATCAAAAAATCATGTCCTAAGGAATGAACCTGTCTGTCCTGTAAATGAGTAATGCATTTTCTTTTTCTTCTATGCATGTGAACATGGACTTCCCCCCTACATCAAATTGCAAACTTATTTCTTATGTTGGATAGACACACTGCAATAACCAAAATAAATATGCCAAATCACTACTTTTATCAGCAAAGGACTTGCTTTCTGTTCTTGATATGAGTATTAAATGTAATAAAATGAAATGATTTCCAAGTATTGATCCAAAGTGTGGTGGCCAACTTAAGATGATCCCCTAATGATGGACATGCTACATCACTAAACAAACAACTTGTCATTCTGTTGGACGTTCAATTCTAGATAATGCTGTCGTAAACCACTTCCCTCTTCTAACTTCTCATGGTTTTCGCAAGGATGACAGGTGCAAAAATACATTTATCAATTGGTTTTTTAGATCCTTGTTGGACATGATTTGATATATTTAAGCTCCTTTTCTGTTGCTTATTCAACCATGATGCTTATGGTTATTCAACCATGATGCTTTGGTGAAGCATTAATATTTTCCCACTTGTAATTTTTTTTAATGTATCTAGTCATTACTGTAATGGAGATATGCCTTTTGCTTTTTCTAATTCATTCAAATTTGGATTTTTATTTTGTGCGATGCCCTCTATATGTTTTCTTTGTCTCTGATCATGGTTATTGTGTATGTTAAAAGGAATAAATGTCTCCTTTTCCCTAAAAATTTGTTTTGTAGAATTAATGGATTTCTTGTAATGGGCCTGTTACGAAGATGCCTCTTATTGAATTGGCTATTTCTCTTTGCAGATTAACCTAGTCTGAAAGGAAACATGGAGTTCTTCTTTAAAAGTTTAAGTGAAGAGACACCATTGAATGAGCGATGCTTTGATCTTGCTGATATTCAGAGATGCCCATTCCTGCGGAACATTAATGAACCCACAAGTTTTTCCTTCTCCCCATCAATTTTTTCCTTGCCTGTGAGTATCTTGGTCTTGAATTCTGTCTTGGATTTTTATATTCTATGGTTTAGTTACTGTAATTATGAAAAATTGCAGTTGGAACATTGAGGTTGCTGTTTCCAATAACACTTGGTATTTATTTGCTATTCTTCAGAGACGGGGAGCCAAAGGTCCAATTTTTGAAGATGGTCCTAACTTCGATACGGCTTTTAGGCTTTTCCATGGGCAAGAAGGTATAGTCCCACTCTCTGGGAGGTCATATTGTCATTCCAAGAATGTGGAGATGGAGCCTGAGCATGCACCCCAGTTTAATCCCTTAGCAGCTAAAGCAGCCACCATCAGTCTCTCAGCATTTGGGCCAGGAGGGCCATTCAGCTTTGATGCCTTCTCTGAGAAATGGAAGAACCAACAAAGGAAATCCAAATCAAACAACCAGCGGAAACCTTCTTCAGAAACACAGGTAGATTAATTTTATCCATTTCATGGTACAGAGTATTGCTCAGTTCTGTATTAGAGACAACAGTGACTTCTTCTACCAAGCCTTCTGACACAGACAGTGATTTGGATATTCAGGGCAGCGACTCAAAGCATGAAGTGCTGGGCAATGAATGGTTTGAGACTGGAAATTGCCCAATTGCCAAGTCTTACCGAGCTGTGAGCCATGTTCTGCCAATTGTTGCGAAAGCTCTTCAACCTCCCCCGGGAATGAAATACAGGTGCCCACCTGCAGTGGTTGCAGCCCGAGCTGCCTTGGCTCGTACAGCCCTTGCGAAGAACCTCCGTCCTCAGGCTTTACCAACAAAGATACTTGTGATTGGTGTATTGGGCATGGCTGTTAATGTACCACTTGGTATATGGAGGGAGCATACTCGTAAATTCTCACCATCATGGTTTGTGGCAGTGCATGCAGCTGTGCCATTCATAGCCATGCTTAGGAAGTCCATTCTAATGCCCAAGACAGCCATGGCTTTTACTATTGCAGCCTCAATCTTAGGTCAGGTTATTGGTTCCAGAGCTGAACGAATCCGTATGAAAACAATAGCCCAGAAGACGGAGTTGGCAGCACAAGCAGAAATGATGAAAGATGTCATTTTTGAGCCTAGTCCAGGTCAGGTTGGTGGTGTTACAGTTGGGCGTTGTGGTGTCCAGAAAACTGAATGGGGCACTCTTCTACTGAAGCCAGCTGGTACTTCCCCAGCTGATGTTTGTTTCTGATTTTGAGTGTTCTGCTGTCATTTGATTATTTTGTTGTATTCATTTGGAAGATTGAACTTCATTATAAAGTGAGATATATTTGGCATTTTGGCTACAAATCAGGGAAAGAAGAAGATAAAATGACATTTTTTTTGGGTAAGAAAAAGTAACATTGTTCTTGCTTATAATGATATCTAATTGTCTTTAACTTGTTCTATTTCTTGAATGGCACATGAATCAGAGTTGATGTTAAAATGGTTTTGTTGTTATTAGTTGACAAGTCAAATTTGTTGTGAGCTGATCTTCAATTTTAATGACTTGGTGATGAGCTAATGAGTTCAATTTGGCAGGGTGTATCTCAAAACACTGTGCTGAGGCCATATACTAAGATTTGCCCCAACTCTAATCATCTCTCCTGATTTCATTAACTTCATCTTGAGGGAGGTCTAATACCACTCTCAAATAGTAATACCACTCTCAAATAGGCGAAGATCTAACAGTTTATGTAATATCCCATTTCTTGTGGTATTTATTTTCCAATGTTTCCTTTTTTATTTAGACATTTCTGTTAAATTTTATATTTGGGGGTATTTTGGTATTAACTAATTAACAAGAAAGATATAAATTGTAAAGAGGGTAGAAAGCCCTATTCTGGCTACATTGAAGAAAGGAGGAAAAAATTAGAAGGGGAAGAAGACGGTGGGAGAAGGAGAAGGAATTCTCCATATCCTACTTAATTCTTTTGTTGCTGAAAACTAAGGAAGGAAGAAGGCTGTTGCATTTGAGATTGAGAGTTCAGAATTGAAGAGAAACACTTGAGGAAGGAAGAAGGAACAAATTCTAGTTTCAGCAGTTCAACCGAGCAAAAATCAGAGGTAATCCCTTTATAATTTCTTTCTTTGCATGCAGTTTGAGCCATGCATGTGAAACCCAAGAGGGTTCCCACCTTCTAACCCTTCCATAATTTAAGACTTAGCCATAGGAGCTCTTAATCTTGAATTGGAGCTGCATAGAGCAGCATAGACTAACCTGGATTTTCAATTGTTGAATTCCTTAGGAACTGGAAACAAGGAAGGCATAAGTTAGATTGATGCAAAACTAAAGTGTGATAACCTTCTAGGCCATGTTATATGTGTTGAAGGCATCTCTGTAGGCCCCGAAAAAGTAAAAGCAGTTCTGGATTGGGCAAGACCAACCACTGTAGCAAAAATAAGGAGTTTTTGGAAATCGCTGGATATTATAGAAAATTTATTAATAATTTTTCCAGAATTGCAACTTTACTAACTAGACTTTTGAGGAAAGTTGTTAAATTTCAGTGGATTGAAAAATGTGGAGAGTTTCCAAGAATTAAGCAGTAGTCCTAGCGTTGCCCACTCGATTAGGAGGTATGGTAATATACAGTGAGGTATGGTAATATACAGTGATATATCTTATAAAGGTTTGGGTTGTGTATTGATGATGCATGGGAGAATAGTTGCATATACCTCATGATAGTTAAAAGATTATATAGGAAAAAAAATTACTCAACTCATGACTTGGAGTTAGTAACAGTAGTGTTCATTTTGAAGATATGGAGATATAATCTATCTAGGGAGAAGTGTGAGATGTACACTGATCATAAAAGTTTAAAATACTTCCTCACTCTGAAAGATTTGAATATGAGATAAAAGAGATGGCTGGAGTGTATAAAAGATTATGATTGCACTATACATTATTATCTAGGCAAGGCTAATGTGGTGACTGATGCATTGAGTTGAAAATCTCAATAGTTAGTATCAGCATTGTGGACTGAGCAACTTGAATTAAATGAAGATACAAGAAAATTGGACATAGAAATGTTAATTGGAGATACAACATTTATGTTAGCGACAATGAGCATTCAACTCACTATTGTTGATCAAATCAAAGCTGCTCAGTTCACTGATGCATATATAAACAAGATTAAGGAAAATATTTCAAAAGAAAAATATGTTAATTTTACTATAGCTAAAGATGGGACTATCCGTTATCAAGGCAGATTATGCATTCCCAATAATAAAGAATTAAACAGATAATTATGCATGAAGCTCATGATACTCTATATTCCATTCATCTAGAAAGCACAAAAATGTATAAAGATTTGAAAGAAAAATTTTGGTGGAATAACATGAAGAGAGAGATAGCAGCTTATATGCAGAAGTTTGTGACTCGTCGACAGGTAAAAGTCAAACAACAAAATCCCTTTGGTTTACTACAACTTTTATCTGTACCTGAGTGGAAGTAAGAAAATGTAACACTGGACTTTGTTACATCCTTACCCCATCACAAAAAAGTCATGATGTAATATGGGTGATAGTAGATAGATTAAGTAAGTCTACTCACTTTTTACTAGTGAAGATGACCTTCACTCCTGAGAAACTGGCACACATCTATATTAAGGAAATTGTTAGATTGCATGGAGTACCAATGAGTATCATTTCAAACAAGGACTCGTGGTTTACATCATGATTTTGGAGAAGTCTACAACAAGCCTTGGGTACCCAGTTACATTTCAGTACAGTCTTTCATCTCCAAACCGATGGGCAATCTGAGAGGGTTTTTCTGATTCTGGAAGATATGTTGCGGGCTTTTGTCATGGATTTCAAAGGAAGTTGGGAAGAATATATTAACTTGGTAGAATTTGCATACAATAACAGTTATCAGGTAACTAATAAGATGACACCATATGAAGCTCTTTATGGTAGAAAATGCGGATCCCATGTGTGTTGGTATGATGTGGTTAAGCGTCAATTATTGGGACTGGATCTAGTACAACAAACAAGTGATAAAATTGAGATTATTCAGAAGAGAATCTGAGCAACCCAAAGTCGACAAAAGAGTTATGCAAATATCAGAAGGAAAGATTTGAAATTTTAGGTTGGTGATAAAGTATTTCTGAAGGTTGCTCCTATGAAAGAAGTAATGAGATTTGGGAAGAAAGGTAAATTGAGCGTGAGATATATGGGACCTTATGATGTATTGGAGAGAGTTGGTTCAATGGCTTACCGTATTGCCTTACCACTAGCTCTGTCAGGAGTACACAATGTGTTCCACGTGTCAATGTTACAGAAATACATTAGTGATCCTTCCCATGTGGTACAGCTTGAACCTCTTTAGTTGAGAGAAGATCTATCCTATGACGAGGTTCCAGTACAGATTTTAGATCGAATAGAACATAACCTGAGGAATCGAGTATTAATGCTAGTAAAAGCATTGTAACAAAATCATTCAGAAGAGGAAGTTATGTGGGAGCAAGAAGAAGAAATGAGATCTAGATATCTCCAGTTGTTCAGTGATTGAGGTATGATTTCAAATTTCGAGGACAAAATTTATTTTTAGGAGGGAAGGGTGTAATACCCCAATTCTTGTAGTATTTATTTTCCAATGTTTCCTTTCTTATTTAGACATTTCTGCCGAATTTTGTACTCGAGGGTATTTTGATAATTTTAACCCTAGTTTAAGGTGAGAGAGTAGAGATTTATAATACTATATAGTATAAATTTAATCATGTTGGATGTTAATTCGGAAATTTTCTTATGATGTGTGCAATTATATATATAATGTGTAATGTATGGTTATACGGCTGGGTTATGCTAATAGGTGGGCCCCATGGGATTAGAAAGTCATTTGGATGAGGGGTAAATTTTAAAATAAGACTTTATAGTCTTGGGTTTGATTGTAATTAGAAAAGACGGAAGGATTGGGGAGGAAAATAAGAATATTTAGATTTTGGGGACAAATAAATAGAAATTTTTGCACTCAAGGATCTATGTGTAAAATTAAAAAGATAGAAGAGCTTAAGTATAACCAGTACATAATTTAAAAGGATACCAGTATATTTTATTTAATAAAACTGAAACCCAGAGCTAGAAAGATTTAAGCAAGGTTAAATTAGTCTTTTTACTTAGAAATAAATATAACTAACTAAATAATAAACTAATTAACAAGATAGATATGGACTGAAATCCTCTCCCGTGGCAGGAGGTTCCTGCCGCTGATCCAAGGGCTGGGGATCAGTCGGCCCGTCTACCAATACATAAAGAGGTGGGCCGGCTGAAATCCCGCCCTTGACCGGCGGCAGGTGGGCGGGAGAGGATTTTTTTGCGATAGATATAAATCGTAAAGAGGATAAAAAGCCCTGTTCTGGTTACGTTGAAGAAAGAGAAAAAAAAAGAAGAAAAAATAGAAGAGAAGAGGAAGAAGACGGTGGGAGGGAGAAGGAATTCTCCATATCCTACTTAATTCTTTTGTTGCTGAAAACTAAGGAAGGAAGAAGGCTGCTGCATTTGAAATTGAGAGTCCAGAATTGAAGAGAAACAGTTGAGGAAGGAAGAAGGAACAAATTCTAGGTTCAGCAGTTCAACCGAGCAAAGATCAGAGGTAATCCCTTTATAATTTCTTTCTTTGCATGCAGTTTGAGCCATGCATGTGAAACCCAAGAGGTTCCCACCTTCTAACCCTTCCGTAATTTAAGACTTAGCCATAGGAGCTTTTAATCTTGAATTGGAGCTGCATAGAGCAGCGTAGACTAACCTGGATTTTCAATTGTTGAATTCCTTTGGAACTGGAAACAAGGAAGGCATAAGATGTTAGATTGATGCAAATTTAAAGTGTGATAACCTTCAATAGAGAGAAAATAATAATGGAGCAGCCAATTGATCTGTTGGACCCAACCTACGGCTAGCAAAGGCCTCTCGGCCTGCTTTTGGGTTGCTAGCCGTTTTTTTGGGGATTTTGGTATTCAGGTCTTTCCGGACCTTAGGAACACTTTTGGTATTAACTATTTTCTTTTCAAATATGTTTTCATCTTAATTAATTATTTTTTTAGTTAGAATAAAATAATCATATATTCTTGTAGGGTCAGAATTGGGGCATTCCAACCTGACTTTCTGTCCTATTGTGAGGAGTGCTACAATAATATTTTGGTGAAGGAAATTACCTCCTTACATTACTTGTGTGTTACTTTATGTAATTATTGTTAAGCTGTAGAACTTTATGTGAATTATGCAATATTGATATTAATGAAATGATGAGTGCTATATTTTGTAACTTAATATGTGCTTCATACTGTGAATGTAAATGTGATATGATAAATCAGGAATGATAGTTATTTAATGATAATCACTGATATGTTTCACGAAATGATATTATTGTTTTGACGATGTTCTTATAAATGCACTTAGATTTATGCAATATTGATTGTAAAGGATGTGAAAATTAAACATCTTGATCATGCATAGCATATTAATATGAACATGTAAGGAAAGAAATGATTTAACATCTATAGATAGTTAAATGGCTCAAGTGGTGAAAAGAAAAATGGAGAGTTTAAGTTATTCAAGTTTTATGTGAGCCTCCAGCACAAGGTTGGAGAAAGGAAGAAAGAAATATAAATAAGTTAAGCCTTCGGCACAAGACTGGAGATTGAAAGAAACGTGTACCAAGCCAAGAATGATAATTAAATTAAATAATGAATTTTAGAACCCGTGTTTGTTGCCTCCTTCTCATTAGGGGTAAAATAATGAGTGGAAATGCGTTGCACCTGGAAGTCTGGGACTTCATTGCCTTCTATAGAAGCCGAGTCTTCAGGGATTTCGACAGTCCGTTTGAAAGACTGAGAGTTCTGGGAACTCACCACCTTTCGGGTGAGACATTTGGGGTGTCATCTGTATGTGCGGTTATTTAGGCGAGATGTCAGGGACATCAACTAGTGCTTAAATGACTCCAAATATTAAGCTTGATGCAGCAAACACTTGATTGACTTGCCTAGGAATACTCGAATGTTTTAACTAAGATTTCTGCATTTATATCTTGTGTATTTAATAATTTATAAGTATTTTTCCCAACCTTTTTCATGATGTGTGTGATGAGATCTAAATAAATGTGTAAACTAATTATTTGTGATTTCTATTGTAAGTAGTTAATTTTTCCTCATTGAGCGAAATCTCATTCTGTCATTTAAATGATGGATTTCAGAGCTAGGTGGAGAACACTTGAAGGTGTGTCCTGACTCAACTGATCCAACTGCCAAAGGGAGAAATGTTTGAGGTCACTAAACTCGTTTTCTTTTTGTATATGTTATGAGAGCTTTGTATATACAAAAAAAAAAAAAAAAAAAAAAAAAAAAAAAAAAAAACAAGAACTATGTAACTAGTAGTTGGCAAGTAAGTAAAGTTTTTTAATATAATGTATTGGTACAACCAGATTGAGAAATGTGTGTAGGCCTTTTGTATTAATTTATGTCATTAAAGCTTCCATTATATCCTTCAAAATTTATGTTCTGTGCACTTATTTCCCTTTGAGTCTTTTGAATCTTGACAACTTAGCTGTAATGTACTTAGCCTTAAGTTAGGGGTGTTACAGTTCAAGTTAGTAGGTTAACCTAATACCATCTAGTTCTCATTGTAGGAAATTAGGCACTGCACACATATATGGAAAAAGATCCTCTTGTAATGAGGCCACCTCTGGAGTGAGGATCCTAGCTACTCAAAGTGGATTAGAATGTATCTCGATGCACTCTCAGTGTATCAAGATACATGTCAATCCACTTTGAGTGAGTGGGTTCCTCACTACAGAGGATCTCAATCCCACATGTATAGGAACTGCATCCAATATTTAGAGATAGAATGTAGATTAGTGTGCTTTATGCTATAATGGGACTAGAATAATTTGGGAGAAATTAAAGTTCGGGAGTGTTGTCTAGACTCTCTGGCTGGCTTCGAGTATAGCAAATTTTTAGAGGGGGAAAGCCCACAACTGTCTACAGCAAGTCATGACTGAATCCAAGTCGAGCGATGACAGGAGAATCCCACATGTATAGGAACTGTATCCAATATTTAGAGATAGAATGTAGATTAGTGTGCTTTATACTATAATGGGACTAGAATAATTTGGGAGAAATTAAAGTACGGGAGTGTTGTCTAGACTCTCTGGTTGGCTTCGAGTATAGCAAACTTTTAGAGGGGGAAAGCCCACAACTGTCTACAGCAAGTCATGACAGAATCCAAGTTGAGCGATGACAGGAGAGGCAGGGCCTAAGTCCAGCAGCCCCCTGAAAATGCCTTTCGTGTTCCCCCTTTCGTCGGCCTTGCTGCCTTCCTTAACAAGCCCTTTGTTTTCCAGAGAAAGACTAAAAGACTATAGTTAGGCTAGTTCGATAAATTTGAATATCTGTTGATACGAAATATTCCGACGATTCCCACTATCGGAGTCGAAATTGGAATAAGTATTATAAATTGGGAAAATTAATGCTTTTATATGTAGTTGTTGTGAGTTGACTATTAACAATGTGTTTCAGACAAGTTAGAAATATGGGGCTGTTCCACGAGTTTGTCCATTATGCTTATGTGGGATGCTGATTTTATTGGCCTTTGCATGTAGGCATTCATAATACATGGACACAGTTAGAAGGGTATTTAATTAAATTTGATTATAAAGTTTCACATGTGCAAGGTTGTTAAATGGTTTATAATCGGTTTAATAGTCCGGTCCGATATAATGCGGTGTGTAAGAGGGTAAAATTAAAATCGAACTGATTAACTAAACGGTGTCAAAATTGAAACCAGAACCGATTAGTAATTGGTTTCATTTTACCGGTTTTTAAACGATTTTTCATTAATATATTTTGCTTGCGGTTTACAAACAGTTTAATTAAACGGTTATTAATCGATTTTTCATATTAAAAAAAAAGGAAGAAGCATTGTTTGGCAATCCTACGCTCCCCTTAGTGATGGAGATGTCGTTGACCACAAAGTATACCTGAATAAGCTACTAATCACAACAACCAAAACATATTAAGTCTATAAAATTTGACATTCTCAATACACACCAAACAAACATAACAAAAACCTTATATGACTTAAAATCATAAAAGAAGACAGTATATTTTTTTTTTCCACATTTTCTAATTTATATTTCTTTCTGACCATTAACAAGAAAAATAAAATCCGGTCTAGCTAGCTTGGATCAGCCATCGAGTGTAATAACAAAGCCAATCCTGGTCCATCCAGTTTGGATCAGTCATCATTTAATTTGTTTTGGTGATGTCAAGTCCAATTTTTAGTTTAACAAATTTTGATTCCTTAGTTATGAATCAAGGGAAATAGGTTAAGTTGGCTGTTGTCAACCCTATCTAATAGCTACCACAGCTATACAAATGGTGAAAAACTAAAGATGCAAGTTTTACCCTGACGATCCAAGTCTGCCCAAACCCATCCTGAACTTTGGCAGGGTTGAACTCGACCCTAACCTTGACAAGGCTGGGTTAGGGCCCAATTTTTTAACAACCCTGACAGGATTGAGTTGGGTTAGGGTTGACCCCTTGGATTGAGCCTGACCCAACCCTATATATATATATATATATATATATATAACAAATTCTTAACCCTAAAGTTTTGCAAAACCTAATCGACAACTGATGCATCAATTTCTCTACAGTCTTCTCTCCTCATTGCTCTATAGTCTTTTGTCTCTCTCTCTCTCTCTCTCTCTCTCTCTCTGCTAAACCTAATTGACAGCAGACGCTGATGCCTCTACAGCTCTACAATCTAAAATCGATTTCTCCCTCACGGGCTCACCCTCACTCTCTCAGTTCCCATCGTCATCAATTTCTCTCTCTCTCTCTCTCTCTCTCTCTCTCTCTCTCTCTCTGTAAGATTCTTAGAGTGTGTGTGTTTCTACTCCTTCTCCACATTGTCAGAGCTGACCACCTGATAACTTTCTCAACTCTCAAATAAAACCATTTTCGTCTTTGTTGTTTTTTTGGTATTCTTGTTGTTGGCTTCTCAATTCTCACTGATAATACCTTTTAGGGATATTGCAGTAGGGCAGCGTCACCAGCTCATAGAGGTAGTTCTCTTCCTAAGAAAACCATACATAGGTAACTATTAATAATATTTTAATTTTACATCTCCCTGCTACTACTATACTCTGTACAAGTCAGTCTCCATTAACCCTCTAGTCGTTTATTCATCTCTGCATCTCTCTATTTGTAATTTTAAGTCTGAACTAATTTTCATCAAAACGAGCTGTAGAAGCTGTCCCTCACCAATTCCATGAGACAATACCTTGGTAACTCTCCTTGGATATATGGGGCTGCATGTATATTCTAGTATATCTCTTTTCCACTCTAAACGGTTTCCATTAGTAAGAGACGATAGCTAGAAAAAATTCTCGACGAGCAGAGTGTTTTTTGAACACAAATGGATTCAGGTTAAGGAGATCATGGATCCCTTGAAAGTAATTGGGAGGATTCTAAACCTTTTAGTTAATTTATGCCCCTTTTGTCTTCATTGGTGAATAAATTTATTTTTTTTGGGGAATAAATCAAAGACAATTTTGTTGCGTCCATTCTTATGCAAACATGAATTGGTGCAATTATACTTAAAATTTTCAGGTCTAAATACTTGGCTTAGTTTCATGGAGTTTTTGTTCTCACTTCATAATGCAAGTTCTCTACTGTATGGGCTAGTTATAATTGAGTAACTGATCTACATTCCGTGGCCGTATGATATGAGTGTTATTGAACTTATATATTGTGGCTCTTGAATGGATAGTTAGATTCGAAGTAACCATTAACTTTAAATGCAAAGAAATATGGAAAGGAACATATGGCACTCAATAAGGCAAATTTCTTTCCGATGAATGAATGTTTTGACTGTTTATTGTTCGTTTTAGTTCATAAGGTGTACATTATTGTTTCAAAGCAGCTAGTATTAAGTAAGAGTGTATGCTAATTTTACTTTTCCAATATTTTTACTGAGTGGAATAAGGGATCACGAGCCTCATTTATTTTCTAAGTTGGTTGTTCCTATGTACAAAGTAGACAGAAATAGTGCAAAGAGTCAGAATCTTTTATATTTCCATACACTCTATTTTCAATTATGGTGTTGATAGCAGAATGGTGTTTATTGCATTACTAATGGTGCTTTTGCTACTGTCTTATTCTATTGTTCTTCTGTTTTAATTATTCTATTTCAGTTGCTTGAAGTTTATTCATTCATATATACTTGGACTTTGAGACTTGAGGTTGATTTTGTAAATAATTATAGTCTTACTATTTAACTTATTTATCTTTTACATTATATCATTGATATGACAGTTCTAACTTCTTATGGTTTTTTCATTTTTTTTTTGTAGAAAATATGTACTATGAATGAAGGAGATGGGAATTGGGAAGACCAAATTGTAGCTTTGACCATTAGTTTTTTTTTTCTTTTCTCATTTATCAGATCTTATGTTAAAAACTTTAATTGATTGTTCTTGTTATGACTTGTATTTGTTAAGTTTTTAAAAGATTTTCATGGGTTGATTTGGATATTTTGAATTCATTGTCATTTACAAATTATAATTTGAAGTAGTTATATGTTTAAGTTATAATGTTATATTGAAAACATGTTAGTTTTTAAATTGATCTATTTCTGTAAAAATTTCAAAGTATTATTGTTCATTGGATGAATTCAGGGTCAATCTGATCCCAAATCAGGGTTAACCATAGTCAACCCACTCCAACCCAACCTGGCCCTGTCAGGGTCAATTAGGGTAGGGTTAGGGTTAGGGTTTGCATATTTTCTAACCCTAGCAGGGTTGGATTGGATTAAGGTTATATTTAAGTACTCAGGGTCAGGGTTAGGGTTTTAAAACACCTGATCCAAGCCGGGCCTGTTGCAGCCCTATGAAAAACATGTTGGATTTTTTTTCTTAAGAATAAGAATGAATTGTATTAAAATATGAATTTTATTATTTTTATTTTTTTACAAAAGATTTGATATGAAAAACTTGTTACAGTGAATTGGCCAGTAATTATCAGACTGAAAAAAAAAATAATAATAAGACTTTGACTTCCCCACCTTTGGCATTGTTTTCAGTAGGGAAGAACAAAGCAGCTAAGCAAAGACAACAAAGGGCCGGGAAACTCTGATCACGACAATGGCCATTTTATGTATGAAAGAGAAGCCACATGTTAAGTGGCAAAAGATAAGAGAACTCAAATAGCTGAAGCTATCTAAGGATAACAAATAGCAGCATATATACCGAATAAATTTCAATATTCAGAACAAGATCTGCCAAAGAATGTTCAGAAAATATAGTTCCATGTTAACTGGCAACGAGCTACGACGAAATTGAACTCAAATAGTTGAAGCAATCTAAGAAAAACTTCAACAGCAGCATATTTACAGAATAAAATTCAATACCCAGAACAAGATTTGCTCAAGAATGTTTCGAAATATAGTGAAAAATTCCAAAAGAAATTTACCATTAACAATGAAAGTTCAAGGGTGCAATCAGATGATGTTAAAGAACCTATGATGAAGCAGTTCTGAAGTGATAACTGAACAGGAAACTGTAGTACGAAGAAGAAAGGTAAAATGAGAGAGAATGTAATTGACTGACTTCTGTCGAAAATGAAACAAAACCTTCTTTTCCCGGTTCTATAGAGGAAAATAGAGCCATGATGACTGGACTCTCAATGGGTCGTGAGGATAGGAGTGTCTCTTGACTGTTGTTATGCCTAATATGCTTTCTATTTTTTTTTTTTTTTTAATGATTTAGGCTTTTGGGAATTAGGGTTGGGGTATTGGGAAATTAGTATATTGGGTTAGATTCATAGAAAAATATTATATTAATTGGGGTTGGATTGGGGTTGGTGTTTTCAGTCTTGGAAATAAGATTAGCTTTTACTCTTTCAGGGAATTAACAGTGTACACAGTTTATAGTCTATTCGGTTTAATTGGTGTCTAGCTAGTGTAACCCGTTGATTTAATTGGTTTTCAAATTGAATTGAACCAGTTATGTAAACGGTGCCATTTTTCAAACTAGAACTGAATCTATTACTAAATGATCTATCGATTCCAGTGTAAATGGTTCGGTCCAATTTTGATAAACGATTCCAATCCAAATGTTGCACCCTTACACATGTGGCTAATTCAAACCTTGGCATGTCTATCCAAGGGCCATAATTATCCGCATCATCATGCTACATAACCCAAATAATTTATCAAAATGAGCCGTTAAAATGCAAATAAGCCTTTATTTAATCACCCAAGGATGGAGAAACCTTTGAGCTAATGTATTTGTTTCTCATTCGTCTTATAATTTTGGGGGATTTTTTTTTTAAAACAAAAGAACATAAAGCTGGCTCAGGTATCGGCATGAACTCTCTTTGTAGTCCAAGGGCGTCTACACCTTCTCGGAAGTCCTGGATTTTTCAATTCTATATGTTGCCACTTGATCAACTCCATTGCGGCCACAAAATTTCAACCCCTAACTCGCCATCGGGTTCCTGATTGCTCTACACAAAAACCTCCAAGATGCGTCGTCTACCAAACCACGCCCCCAAGTTATCAGTTGCTTGCTAGATATACTGCTAGGAGTAGTCCAAAAGCTATTTCTATCAAGATTCCTGTGTTCTTTGATTATTATCATAGCTCCTGTTCATTTATTTTCAGACAGGTCCTCTACGTACATATGCTGATTTCTTTTGCTGAAAAATACAATAAAGAAATGAATGCCATCCCAATCAGTTACAATTATTTATGTTCCTTAGATCATAGGCTTGTAATTCTCTATCCATCAGCAGCAATACATCCCCTTTCCTCTTTCCTCAGTAATACAGGCGCCCTCAAATTCTCTCTGGCCAAAACCTGGCATATCCTTCCCTACCATTATATCATGTCACCAATTTCCCAATCCCACATATCATCCTTTTCCCAACCGTATGACGATCAAACTTAATCTTTCATGAAGTTGCAAGCCGAGGCCACATCCTACAGGGGTTACACAGGTTCTCATACCAACCCAAAATATCGACAGTAAACTGATCCTAGGAGGATCAAAATACCAGTTTCTGTTTTATGACAAAAGTTAGACTGTAATAATAATAACCAAAGCAGCATCTGTAAGACTATGGCATAACATTTAAATTAGAACAAGATCCTACTCAATCCAACACATACGTTTCTCTCTCTCTCTCTCTCTCTCTCTCTCTCTCTCTCTCTCTCTCTCTCTCTATATATATATATATATATATATATATATATATATATATTTATTTATTTATTTTGAGGGGTGTTGATTTACTTGAGGTTCAAGGCTCATGCTCTCATTGACTTTTGACCAATAAAGGCAGTTATAAAAGAAGGTTGAGGTCACCCAAGCCTATAAATCCTTTTTATTTTTTTTTTATTTTTTATTTTTTATATATATAGTGAGATCGGTGGTAGGGATATTCTAACTCTAAGATGCAAAATGCTGACAATTACAACTGCATATCCATAGATGAATTATTTTCACTAGGGTGTGATCATACTAGCATAAATGCACCAAATCCCATTAGAACTCCACAGTTAAGTGTGCTGACAAAGCATGCTAGCAAAAATGAAAGTAGGAGGATCAAATTACCAGTTCTGCTTGATAAAAGAAAAATGAAACTATAATAGAAATCACAGCCACATCTCTAAAACTAAGGGCCAGCTTCCCATCGAATTTGGCATGCATTTTCCAATGCTCATGCTCAACCATTAGTAGAAGTGACAATCCTTCTTGTAGAATTATTGGCACATACTAAAAATACATTTTACCCCTGTAGAACTGTCAAATTATAATCAGGATCTTAGTCAGTCCAAAACTTTTAGTACTTGGAAATATCAAGGGAATATCTTACTAATGGAACAGTAGGAAGTCATTAAAAGCACCTATATTACAAGGCAAGTGAGCCATTATTTTGAATAAGACACAGATGTAAGTAAGCTAATCTAATCTAGCTTGGACTCAGATTGTGGGAATTGCCGGAATGACCCATAGATCCAATATCTCTTTACAGAGGACGGTTGAGACTTTTTCAGGCAGTCATAGAAGAACGTTCAGGTCACCAAAGCCAGCAAATATTTGTTTTTATAGAAGTCAGTAGTAAGGATTTTCTAAGATATATTGATATATATATTACTGTCTTACTGTACCGGCGCCCATAGGCGACTTACTACTCTACTTGCGCACCGCAAAAAGAAAGGGGTGGGTGCAAATATTTCACAAATTAGGACAGGAGAGTCGATCCCATGAATCCTAGGTGTCTGGCACTTGGTATTGTATTCACTGTAATTCAACTCTACTGCCTATTGAAGTGGTGAGTCTTTGACTCTCCCTATTGCTATTAGTAATGTAACTGTGTAAACAAAGGGTTCATAACTTTTACATGCCGTCAATGTCACAATGATATTAATTATGTAACAGTGACCCGACACTTGCTAACAATTTAGCCAGTTGATCCTGTCCAGATCTTATAAAATTTCAACTATTGTTTTCAAATTGTTTATGTGGCTTTTATGTATAGTTACCTATCAAATGCATTATCTACATGCAAATACAGACATATTGGCAGTAATGATTGGAAGTACAAATTGCATATAGTCAAAGGAGCTTTTAAGTCTAAGGTTCAACATGGTATCATATTCATCTTGGGAAACACAGCATCTGCGAAGCGGGGTTAGGGCTGCATACATTTGCCTCTTCAGGAAATGACGGTTGCCTCATGCATTGGCTGTGCCCTATGGTATCACAATCATCACACATAGTGAAGCAATCAAACTGCAAATAAGCTGGTCATGGAGTGTCGGGATAAGTCTCATCTCTATAGTGCCTTGTTATCAGGGATAAAAATCATTTGAAAGGCAAAGAATGTTCCATTAGCTAGAGTAGTCCCACCTATGATTGTAATCTTTGTCTGTATAAAGAAGACGACAAATCTACAGGTACTATAATAGAGTCGAACCTTTATGTGAAAGAGGCCTAAAGATAGCAAACATTGTTGGCCATGTGTTGTCATTGTTGGTAGTTTAACTGATGTGGCAGTGTGGATGAGCATACAATTAGAGAAACAAGGAGAGAGAGCATCAGTGCAGGAGAGAGAGCATCAGTGCAGGAGAGAGAGTGTCTGTGCAAGTGGCAAAGCTAAAGCAGCCTTGGGTACATATTCTAGAGAGAGTGTGGACTGTGGGTCTCACTGATGATGTGGCTTGTTTGATTTAGGGCGAAAAAATCTAAATAGAATAAGAAGAGAGAAATTCTAGAGAGCGAAAGTGGTGAAAGAAAGAGGAGAGAGGAAATGGAGCAAGAGTGTGGGTCCTAATGATTGCATGGCAATCATAGTTGATGTGGTGATGTGGCTATCATAGAAGGAAGAAAGAGAAATTGAAGAGAGATTGAAGAGTGAGAAAATGATGGTGTAGAGGAGAGAGAAAGTTGATGGGTCCCACTATGGTGGCATTGGGTCCCACTGAGGTCCTACTGATGGTCTGATCCTAGTTAATGAAGAGCGAGAAAGAATGAAGAGAGATGATCCTAGTTAACGAGGAGAGAGAAAATAAAGAGAGAATCTAGAGAGAGAAAGAGGAATGAGACTGGGTGGGACCCACCTCTGAGGTGGCATGTCACCCTGGCAGCCTGCCACGGCACCTGGCTGAGGGCCGTGCCACTAGGCAGCTGCAGCCATGGCCAGCACCACAGTGCCCATGTCCAGCCACATGGCGAGCAGGCAAGCAGCCAAGGCCTCCGCAAGGCAGGCTCAGGCCCAAGCCATGGCGCAAGGTAGCCTCAGGCTCGCAAGCCCCCGCGCGTGCATGACTTAGACTCTCCCGCAACCAAGCCCACCATGTGTTTGTCGAATGGCCAGGAGAGAGAGAGGAACTCTCTGCCAAAGACCCCCTGAGAATGAAATTGTTAAAATTCGGTTACAGAGGTGATTAAAGGAGTTATCTAGGGGGTTTTTGGGCATTCTATAAAGTATAGATTCAAGAAAAATGGCCCAGATTAAGCCACACCCCATAGATTCGCATCCGATGGCCCTAGAGAGTGCGGGCTATGGTGTAGTGCCGGATGCGTCAAGATCCTATTGCGAGCTCTCCTATGTTCATCCGCATCACATGAAAGAGGTCTTCTGATCGGGTGTGATGCACGTGCGGTATAACGGTAGAGAAAATCTTTATCCGATGGTCCTCATCAGCGCCGATCAAGACTGAGGCTGTTCGTGCTGATCTGAAGGTCCGTATGGAATCCTGCATTTTCAAGGTTTAGCCGATGGTTGATTTTCAAGATTCCCATGCGAGCCTATGGAAACTCGATAGAGAGCCTGACCGTGTCAGCGCAGGCAGCGCTAGAGTGCTTCACGGATGCACAGTTACTTCAAGAAGATGCTTTTTGTAATATTTCTACTGGCCGATCTTTAAATGATGATATCTCGGCCATCCAATATCCAAATCAGATGGTTCAAGTTGATACGAACTCTATTTCGAATTCTCTATGAATTGAAAGCAAAAACAGAGACTGTAAAAAAATGGGGAAGAAGAGGAAAGAAATGGAAGAAGGTGATTTTTGACAGGTTTGCTTGTTGTGTGAGCATCCAATCACCCACCAACCTCAACTTTGCTTGTCAATAGAGTATTAAGGAGTAGTGAGAGGTTGGTGGAGCTCTTATTGAACATTCATGGTGATTGTGAGCTTTGTGTTTAGTGTTTGAACCCGAAAAAGCGTCAAGAAAAGGGTTAATGGTGTTTTTGAAGTATTAACAAAGAAGATGCTTGGGTTTTGGGGGAAAAACCCTTTCTTGAAGGCATGGTGTGTATTTAAGGTTTGATTCTCATCACCAACCCTTCATGGGTTCAATGGAGTGCCATTAATCTGAAATGAAGAGCTACAACGGGGTTTGCTATGTTCTTAAGGCATTGAAAGCTTAGAATGATTGTCTGCCATTGAAGAGGAGCTGTGAGAGCTTGAGTGAGACTGTGAAGAGCTAAAAGTCCATGTTGAGGTGAAGAAATGTTTCTTGAAGGCTTATTGTATTTCAATGAAGGTTTAAATGAGCATTAGCTATCAATGAAAGAGGTGTGAGCTTGGTTGTGGAGAAGAAAAGTGAAAAAGGCAAGGGAGCATCATTGTGACTGTTATCACTTGAAATGTCAAGGTTTTTGCTAGGTTGAGTTTAGTTGAAGATTTCAGTGAGCTGTGTGGAGTGCCAAAGACATCTCTGCATTTTTGGAAGCGACGGTTGTTAGTATTTATGTGCCTTGTATGTTTACATTGCTTCTATTTACATATATGCTAGTATAGGTGATTATGTTGAATACCTAACTAGTAGGAAAAAAATTGAAAGGCAATTATAAGCCTGTAACTGATACTGTCTGCTTCTCGTGGGTGCGGGTTAAGCATGGTGTGTGCAACATGTGCTGAGCACTGGTACTTTGGTACCTGAATTATTGATATATTTGTGCCGTCCTAGTTTTATGCTGGATAAACTGGGTGTATGTATTCTCTGCCGTGTAAACAGCTAAAAGTAGAGTACTGAGTATATATGGAGCCCATAGGGCATTACTCCGTGGACTAGCCATCACACACTATGGTGGTGAACCACGTATATCTGTGTTGTGGATGTATTTGCATTATTTATATTCTGTATTTTGTGAATTACGTGGAATGACCTGCAGGATGGGTATGCATAACATGGTAGATCTAGCCACTTTGTGGTAGCGAGGTAGTTGTGCATACGACTGTGTGTTTGGCAATTGTAGTCAGTGATAGTGTGGTTGTGCTCAGTGATTGAAGCATCAACTAAGGCAGTATTGGTGTTCAAGGAATTATTTGGGAAGAGTTTTGAAGACACTGATTCACCCCCCTCTCAGTGTCAACCTGTGATGAACAAACATATATTGGTTAATTAATTGATACATGTCAAAATGTTCTACTTAAGCAGAATACAAGGTGGAAATATATTTACAACTTCATCTAGAATTATGTTTACATACACAGGATGTAGAATATGAAAACATATGTACACATAATAGCTCATAAAGAATCTATGTTTACATACACATACAACAAAGAATTACACTAGTGTTAGCTGGTAATCATGCTAATGGCTTATATCCTAGGTAATTAAGAGATATGGTATTGAAGTTGGGGTAAAGATGTAAGACTAAGAAACCTGCATACCACTACTTAGTATTTATTTATTTTTCTCTCTAATAAGCGATCTTATGCACAAATTCATTCTTTAACATTCACTTACATTGCATATCTAACCTCAAATTTACATTACCAAAGAGTAGGTCGAAACCCTCTATTTGAGACCCTGTCAATTAAATATCAACTCCTGAATCATTTTAATATTTTCTCGTTGGTTATCCATTTGATGCAAAAAGAGGCCCTCACAAAGAGTAAGCATGTCAGTTACTTCAATTGGCTTTAGCTCAGGAAGCTCTTTACTATCATCTTCATGGTCCTCGGAGCTGGCAGCCTTTCGCTTTCAATCTCCCCATTATGTGATCAAATTGCCTGAACTATTTCTAGCACTGTTGGAAAATATTCTACATCTCTCTCCCTTGGATAATTAATAAAATCCTTGACATCCATGGGGTTAGAGTATGGTAGTTGACGGACTTGCCCCATTAATTCAGACATTACTTTCGAATCTTCTAACATTACTTCAGTAACATCCTTTGAAGAGACATGGACTTAATTTTGGAGTAATGAAAACAATTTATGAGTACAGAATGCGTGACATCTTTCTCCCCCCTCAACTATCATCCCAACTGCTTCCATCTGATTATTTTTTTGTATTCATTTGGAAGATTAAATTTCATCATAAAGGAAGAAATATTTGGCTACAAATCAGGGAAGAGAGGGCCTTTTTTTTTTTTTTTTGTTTGGTGGGGAGGTGGGGGGAAGAGAATAAGATAAAATGACAATATTTTTTCCAGGTAAGTAAGATAAAATTATATTGTTCTTACATATAATGATATATAATTATCTATACACGTGTTCTATTTCTTGAATGCCACATGAATCAAAGTTGATGTTAAAATGGTTTGTTGTTGTAAAGTTGACAAGTCAATTTTTATGCGAGTTGATCTTCAATTTAAATGACTTGGTGATGAGCTAATGAGTTCAATTTGGCAGAGTGTATTTCAAAACACAATTCAGATGCCATATACTAAGATTTGCTCCAACTCTAATAATCTCTCCTGAGCTCATTAACTTCATCTTATGGGTGGTCTAATAATACTCTCAAATAGGTCAAGATCTAACAATTTGTGTTAGTAAATTAACCTAATACCACTTATTTCTCATTGTATGAATTATGCACTGCACACATGTATAGGAACTGCATTGAACATTTAGAGAAGGAAAGTAGACTAGTGTGTTTCATACCATAATGGACTATAGAATAATTTGGGAAAAATTAAAGTACCGAAGGGTTGTCTAGACCTGCGGAAGTCTTTGAGACTTGAAAGATTATATCAAATTTTTAGAATGTGCTAGAAAAACCAAAAAAACTGCCAGCGATAAACCAACAATGAAGTGAGTAGGATAGGGATTCAAGTAAAAAATCTACAGAAAGCCCACAATTGTCTACAGTGAGTCATGACTGAATCCAACTCGAGCGAGGAGAGGAGAGCAGGACCCAAGTCCAGCGGCCCCTGAAGACGCCTTCCCCTTTTCCCCCCCCTCCTCTTCCTTTTTTCCTTCCTTCCTTCCCTCCTTCCTTTACAAGCCCCTTGTTTATCAAAGGGGCACTGAAGTATTCCAGAGATCCCCACAATAATAAGTATATATTTAGGGTTATGGCTTAAATTGTTTGTACGAGAACAACGGAGGACCACACAAACTACATGCCATCATCCAGTATTCCATCTAACTCAGACAGTGATGTCTTGGATCAACAAGCACCACATACCCATAAGTCAAAAATTATCTTCAAGTGTTCAACAGTATCCATACCCCCAATTTGTAGAGAGAGAGAGAGAGAGAGAGAGAGAGAGATGTTATGGGAAAATAATAGTGGATACAAAATCTGGCCATTGGTAGAGAATTTAGGATGATCCTCGGGAGAGGGACAAGTGGCGTGTATCTAAGGTACAAGATATGAGAAGAAAGAAATGATTGGAAAATTCAAAAGGAACTCATGTTCGACCCCCCATGCTGACTCAGACAATATGTGATAGATTGATGGGAGTAGTTGGGCAACTAATGATTTGTCATTAATACTCATAAATGCTGACAACAACCATAAATGCAAGGTATGCTGACTTGACCAGCCAAGTCACCATATCATGGACTGAATCAGCATAAAGCAAGACCATTACTTGGTAAAAGTGCAAGGACAGGAACAAATATCAAAAGGTATGGGAGATATGGCTTAAAAGGGGGTCGAAGAGGATCAAGGGGGGTCGTAAGCGGCTGATAGGACATCCTAGCGCCGTCCTAAGGGGTTGTAGCCTCATGAACTTACTATTCTCCAAGTGACTGATGATTGGAATAGTGGTAGGTATGGAGGAGCTTGCTTGGGAAGCCTCTTATTGAACTTATATATGTAGCAAGAGGACATCAATAAAAGGGATTTGGATTTTTCCACCACAAAGGGGAACCTCTCATTTGGGCTTTACACACCTGGTGTTTTTATTTCCCTCTGTTCCTATCTCAGCGGAAGGGAAGATTGTTGTAGTTCCAATATCTCAGGGAACCATTATTTCTGAAGGAGCTCTGGTGAGCTTTGGTGTTTCACTGAGAGCTCCATACTGTATGTCTTGGGAAATCTAGCTTTACGGATTCCATCGACAACAAGATAAAGAGAGAGAGACAGAGTCAAACCACAAATCCACCATTGATCCGAATGACTTGACCATTGATCCACTCACCAGCATATGAAGCCAGGAAGCCAACTAAAGGAGCTATGTCCTTAGTCTCCCCAATTCTTCCCAGAGGGGTTGCCTTAGCTCCCCATTTGATTTCCTCCTCAATTGTACAGTCGAAAAACATGTCTGTCGTAGTAGGCCCTGGTGCCACAGAGTTAGCAGTTATCCTTGTACCCTTAAGTTCATTGGCCAAAATCCTAGTCATAGTCTCTATAGTAGCCTTTGAAGCAAATGTAGGTAGCAAATGCTGGCAAAAGTCGACCAACCGCCGATGATGAGGCCGTTATAATCTATCCGTCGCCATCATGTGTCAAGCGATTAGCAGCCTCTCGACAACATAAGAAGGTATGTCACACTCCAATTCTGGCTGAACCAAAAGTGTGAGTGAACCGTCACTGAACCAACAGTTCATACCAAGATCTCAATATGACCGTGTCCACTCATACAAAACATTGCACATAACCACAATCAGAATATAATAAAATACAGCGGAAGTCTTAAATTAAATGAACTGAGTACTTCTATTTATAAATAAATTATCCAGTTATTCAAAATACCAAAACATAAATAATTATCCTTATATCCCAATTATAAATTCAACTGAAAATAAATAAAAGAAACAAAGCCAACATCCTAGAGGTACAAGCAGAAAGGGCACTCGCATGGAGCGTCATGCTCGTCCTCCCCTGCTTGCACTTCTAAAGCAGCAACTCCTCCATATACTGGAGCGTCCATGTAGTCCTCCACAGTATAACCTGCATCAACATCTAAAAACATATATATATATATATACAAGGGTGAGCTCACAACTTATCCCAGTAAGACAATCAGACAATGCAACAAACACATGCATGAGTAATATTCACATTATGGTCTGGTTTTAAATTTGCAATGTGCTATAGAAAGGATTGGCGACCACCGCACCTCTATACACGAGTGTGTGAAGCCGCCCAATGGATCAAACACCACTATCGTCCCACATACACCTACCATGGAATATAGATAGAGCTAAAGCGTCTGGATCAAACACCGCCAACACTTCCCTTGATGCCCAACCCATACCAACACGTAAGCCCCTATTGGTGAGGGCTTGCAAGCTGGGCTCGCAAGTAACCAATCTATATGTCATCACAGTAGGCTCTATCTTAGCACAGTTCCCTACAGCATAGAGATAGAGCTAGAGTCTAGTGGCCAGGCCGGAGACCACAGTGCCACTTCCTCCCCCTGATACCCTACCCGCACCAAGCATGCTAAGATAGAAGCGATACAAAAATGTGCTAGTGTAAGGAATGATCCCAGACCCCAGGCCCTTCTCATTTCACACACCAACGAAAACAATCACATGCCTAATAGTCACATCCTAGCGAGTAAGCATGAACAATAATAAGAACTGAAAGTAAAAATGATATGCGAGTATGCACAAACATCATTCCATAGAATCACAACTATTAACAACGTTTTACTGTTATTAAGTTATTAGGGTTTAGGTCTGATTCCCTTACCTGACGCTTGATTGATAGCTTGCTCCGCGTCACATAATCCAAACTCGCTATCATAAGGTCCTACATGATGTTAGGGTTGAATTAGAATAGTTTTTCTTAGGGTTTACGTTGGTCGGAAAACCAACTGGGTCAAAACACTCCCACATAGCATACCGGTCGCACGTACCGGTCGCGGCACTGTGGGGAAAGGTGCGACCGGTATGGTCGATCGGTCCCCACAGACCAGTCTCCGAGAGATACCGGTCGCAGTATCGGTTGCATAGGGTGTGACCGGTATGGTCGACTGGTATGTCTTCGAAAGACCATACGTTCGGTTCTCGCCTTCCGTCGGTCACCCCCTATTGATTTTAGGGTTTCTCCTATACATTCTAGGTCTGAGCAATGAGTTAGAGTTATTTTAAACTCCATTCAAGTCCTAGTTTCGATGATCCTCAGCCTAGAACTTGAATCAAGAGTTTACCGACTGTATTAGGGTTTAGCAAATTCTGATTTAGATCAATACCTCGCCTTGTGTGGTATTGATCCATTCATGACTAACCTTCTATAACGCTTAACTTAGAAGAAGGTTTAAGCACTTACCGTTGGTTCGCAGTAGAGTGTTCTTCGTCCAACGGCTACGTCAACTCCTCCCTCTCCTTCCTTAGCTCCTTCTCCTTCTTTGATTTCTTTCTCCTTTCTAGGGTTTGTGAGGATCAATGAAAGAGATGTAAGGAGGTTTAGGGGTTCTTAAATAGATTAGGGTTGAGTTTAGGAAGCCCCCATACATTAGGAAAGTCCTTAGGTTCGAAATTTGAAAAGTGGGTCCCGTAGAGATCCGTTTTCGGATCTAAGTGGTCTGCCTGCGCAGACATACCGATCGACCGGTACCATCGACCGGTATGACTTACTTATCATACATGAATCCGTTTTCGTACCTGGTTGTCATCTGTTCGTCCCATCTGGCCCGGTGATAATTGAAAGACCTGTTACGACATGAATTAAAGGTTTAGATTGGGTTCATAGAATGCGTGTCTTACAAGGTACCTCTTGTATTGATATTGAATATGGTGTCCCAATCTTCCAATTTAGTGTTGGCAATAGTTGGGAATTTGGGATCTAACACCCCAGCTGAGATCACTAGGATGTGAGGATGTGAGTTGAAAGTTTTCTCAGCCTCATTAAAGAGCTTCTTTACTTGCAATGGATCAGACACATCAGCTTGAACTGCTATCACTCGAGAATTATCAGAAGAGTTGATCTCTTTGGCAAGGAGGTCAGCTTGAGTGGACGAGGAGTTGAAATTGAGGACAAGATTAGCTCCGAGGAAAGCGAGGTGGAGAGCAATTTCATGGCCAATGCCGCGTGAGGCACCTGTTATAATTGCCACCCTTCCATGAAGAGTAAGATGGACTGTATTTGATGCTTCATCCATGGAGAATAACAATTGCAGATGCGACTATTATGGAAGAAATAATTTGGTGGTTTATGCTTCTTTTTTTTTTTTTTTTTGGTAGAATGTGGTGGTTTATGCTTTCTTTACTACTTTATATAGAGGATCTACATTCTACAGCCTGTTTGGTCACAAGGGTATCTCTGTAAATATAGTGGTCGTTAGTGATAAAATCCAATGTGGCAGATATTGTGATTTTTTTGGGAGTATTATCCACGCCAGAATTTTTAGTTGTAAAAATGAGTGTTCAATTAAAAATTAGGGAAAATTTCATTAATCATCTTTGTACTTTTTTTTAAGTTACTCAATCCCTAATTTTATGATTTATTTCACACATCTTTCTCATTTATTAAATATACATTAGACAAACCTTATCATAATAAACGGGTCTATTAAGAGATGATGTAGCACGGTCTATAATTTTCTAACGACAAAACTATCCTTCAAAATTTATTATGTTACTATCTTACCCTCTCCCAAACCATTAGTAAATGACATATTTACCCTCTTAAACACTTTTTTTTTTCTTTCGATCAAATTCCCAAATTATTATTTGATTATCAAGTTATTAAGAAAGGTAATTGGGTAATTTTACCTTCTCAATTAGTCAACTCAACGAGGAGGGGGGGTGTGCACATGAAATTAATCGCAAAATTAGGGCTTGAATGATTTAAAAACAAGGTACAAGGGGAATGGGTGAAATTTTCCCTAAAAATTAAGTCTTTAAACGTTTATTGTTACAATATACGTAAAAGGTTTCATGCAATTTCATGCACCACCATGCATATGCAATATGTCCCATCTTTAATTTCAAAAATCAAAATTGAAACAAGCACTGTAGGTTTAATCCCACCATTGATTATATCCTTTTGGTGTTAGCATGTGTTGTCCCTGTCGCACACAAAAAAAAAAAAAAAAAAAAAGCTATAGAAAGTGTGAAATAAGGGATTTGGGAGTTGGGAGTTGAGAGTTGTAGGTTATAGGTTGCAGGGGCGGGAAAAGGGTGGTGTGAGTTGCAGGTTGCAAGGGCGGGGAAAGGGAGGTGGGAGTTGTAGGTTGTAGGTGCAGGGAAAGGGGGGTGTGAGATGTTGGTTTTTCGGCGTCAAGGTGGGGAGATGGAGAAGATGTCTGTTGGGGTTGGAAGATGGAGGGAGATAGGGTTTGTTAGAAGGAAGAGAGAATTTTAAAGGGAAAAATTTTTAGGGGTAAATTAATAATTTGACATTAACCTTAAGGAGGTAGCTGAGTCGGCAAGGAGCCTACGCCTCAAGAAGCGGAAGGTATTAAGTTCAACTCTTCTTATTGCCTTGGGGCCACTCACATGGGGGTGTTAAGTGCTCTTTCTTTCTTGCTATGGGTGCAAGTAGAATAGTTCTCATTCAACCTTGGAATGACCCGGTCCATACGATTATGGGGTCAATATAGACCCGTGGGATTAGTCAGGCCAAAGGTCTGGATACCAGTCTTTAGTAAACAAAAAAAAAAATCATTTGACATTCACTTAACGCCCATTTCTATCATCGTTTATCTCCGGGGATATTAGTGTGTTTTAATTTAGTGGGCGTAGCATCAAGAAGGGATGCAGGAATAAAGCTGGAAGGAGGAAGAAGAGGAGAAGACAGGAACAGAAAGTAGGATAGCATTTAGAGAATATCATATTCATATCGGAAATACCAAATTTATTTCTTGTTATATAATATAGGGAAATGTACTTGTATCATCTCTGGACTTAAGTTTAAATATAACTACTACCCTAAAGTTCACAACAATTACAACCACCCCCTTCTAGCTAACGGTGTTAAGTATAAAAATTAAATGTCAACTTTACCTTGTTGCATTTGCAAGCAATTAAGGGTTTGTTTGATTTCAGATTTTGGATTCTATGGATTCTGGCTCCTAAGGATCCATTTTGGAGTAGAAACGTGTATGATAAGCCTGGTTGGATTTGAGCTCCGACAGAGTGAACCGGATTCAAAATGACTTCAGAATCCAAAATTTTGGAGTAAATAATACTTGCTCTAACGTGTTGGAACAAATTTTTAGGAGAAGAAAAAGAGTCAACTATCACTTGACTACCACCACCACAGCCACCACCCACCACCACTGTCATTACTCAATGCCACCACCACCACCACCACTACCACCACCAACCACGACCACCGCCCACCACCCATCTCCTACCATCACTTTTCTAGACTTCAATTTGGGAGTTAGTGTTTATTAAACATATTTCTGTTCTAAAGATACTCTGGAATCTATTCTAGAAATGTATGATTAAACATGTTTTTACTCTCAAATAATCTTAGAACAGTTGAAGTAGAACCTAAATTATGAACTAAAATTCAGAATCCAAAACAGATGTTTTATTAAACAAAGCCTAAGAATGATATTTTTCACCTTCTAAATTGTTAAAAGGATGAATTTTATCAAAAAAAATAAATAAAGATGAAACGAAATTTCCCTTTCCCCGAAAAGTCCAAATCCTCTCTTCCCCGGTTCCTACTTCATCCAATCGTTGGAGTCCACTGGAGTTCCAGCCGGCTCACAACTCCAAAGGTTGGATGAGGTGGGAGCCGAGGAGGGGAGAGGATTTGAATCCTGGATACTTCCCGAACCCTAGCTCCAACGAACACAACCTCCACTGGGATTTGATCTAGCGAACCCAGAACGATCTGGAGAACCGTGGACGAGGAATACGAGCATCAACCTTGTTGCAAAGAAGCAAAGTGGATTAAAGATAGGTTTGGTGCTAGAGTCGGCAAAGATTTGAAGCGAAGTGAGAATTTCTCTGTTTTCTTGTCGACTCCAGTCAGAGAGAATCCAGACTCTGGTTTTATTTATTTATTACGAGCATCTCTGCAAGCAGAGATCATCATCGAGATTTCCAGCCGTAAAGCTTCAACAAGTCCATGACCTTCCTTTTTGGCTGATAGCAAGTGTTGCAAAATTCCCAAACAGAGTCTACCAACTTCCTTTTTGGCTGATAGCATGTGTTGCAGAACTCCCAAACAGAGCATCCGCCAACTCTTCTATGAGTCTTATTTTCTCTTGATCATCTCTTTCTTAGTTCCAGATCTCACTGCAAGTGTCATTTAAAGCATAAAAAAAATACCTTTCAAATCTCTTCTCAAATTCTCCTTTCCTTGTTCTGAAGGATGGAATGGAATTTAGAGCTTCCCAAGTGGTTTTATCTGCAGGGTAATGGGAAGGAGTTTGCTGAAAAACGTCAGCCTAGGGTAAACCAGAGGGCAACCCACCTCCCTCTACGTAAAGGATGAGTTAACGGAAGGTTGGGACCATTAGGTTTCATTCAGGGGCTAGTTATTATCCTCTTCGATTGTTGAATCCTTCAATCGAGGATTTGGAGGATACAACGGTCTCTCTTAACCAGGTGCATCTACCGATGTATTGGTAGGCGCACCGAGTTAAAGAGAGACCGGATCCTCGATTGGAGGATCCAGTAATTGGAGAGGATAATGACTCAGAAGAATATCTCCTTTCCGACTTTGACATGCACAAGACACGTGTCAATTCTACGGACAAGGTTCTGGGCCTGTCTGGTTGTAGGGTCAGGTCCCGCACTGATGGAACCTTGCAACCAGTCTGGTGCCTCCGGATAGGGTCTAGTTGTTATTGATCCAAATTCACAATAAAAAGAAATAAGACATTTCTCACTTGGTTTGACCAAAAGTTTTGAGTTATCATCGCTTCGGTTCCATACATGGTGGGAACACCTGGCATGCAAAGGAAAACTAAGATTATATCAGATTTTCAAGGTATGGGTTTTACAATCATAGTTAAGGAGAAGGTTTTGTATGCAAATAGTGTGGGGAATCTCTCATGCCACACTGGTGGTAGTGCGCGAGATGATATCATCAACATAGAACCCACCTAGTTAGGGAATGTTGTGAACAATGTATGTTTGATGTATGATTAATCTGTTTGAATTTCTAGTGATTTAAAGGATTATGATGTTTCATAGAGATTTAAATTAAGATGGATGAAGTGGAGAATTGCATCTAGAGTGTAATATGATTGATGTATTCCTTTAAAACTTAATTGAAGATTTTATAGAGCGGTCATTTGACTGATTGGAAGTATGTGCAAAATGTTGGATAATTAAGAAACATTATATAGATAAACTCAGTATAACGTAAATGAATATGTTGAGATAGATGTACGGCAAAACTAGAAAGAATAAAAGTAAAGAATGACCTTAGAGTTGATTTGATAGTAACTCCAATACACGATAAATCACGAGAAAATCGTTTGAGATGGCATGACCATGTTTAACGGAGACCTTTAGATGTTTTAGTGTGGAGGAGTGATTTGATTCAAATTGAATAAACTAAAAAAACCACAGACAAACCTAAAATAATTCTAGGAATAGTGGTGAGGAATGTCATGCATGATTTAAGCCTTATTATATCAAGTATAACCTCAAATAGAACTGATTGAAAGGTAAGAATCCATCTAACCAACCCCATTTAGTTGGAACAAGACTTTATTGTCATTCTTTTAAAATATGTAAAATCTCTTTCTTCAACCAAAAATAAAAACGAATAATTACTTGAACAACATAAAAATATTAATAATATACTGATATAATCGTATACAAGGCACTTTTTTAATTAAAAGTAGAAGACCAAAACACAATGCTGTTATATAAAGAAAATGTAATCAGATGCTGAATTCCATGGAAATGGTACATTTTTCCTTTCTACATAATCACCTTAATTTTTTGGGGTGTTGTAAAACAAACACTTCATTCGAGCCAGCCAAGACATTACCACACAACTTAAAGCATGTCCTGACGTAGATGAAGGTAAACATCCTCATCATAATACTTAAAACACTTTTTGTTCCTACATAGACCACTCTTTATTCTTCGTTCTCTGACAAGAACAAAATTTAAGTTGCGGATTTGAGAAATGGATAGTCAGTATATCCAAGAACAGGATCAGATGTGTAAAAGGTCTCTCTATTGTAATTGTTAAGTGGAGCATCAAGCTCAAATCTCAAAGGCAGATCCGGATTAGCCAAAAACCAACGGCCATAAGCCACAAGATCTGCATGTTTTTTGGAAATCGCTTGGTTGCCTTCTTCCCTATTATAGCCCCCAGCAGCGATGAATGTACCATTGAAAGCTTTCCTCATGGGTAGAAGACTTTCAGGATATTCAGACTCATGTACATCTCTTATCATCCTCGGCTCAACCATATGGCAGTAGAGTATCCCATACTTGTTAAGGGACTCAGCCATGTAAAGGCCTAAAGCACCTGGGTTTGAATCATGGGCCTCCATAAAATCAGAAAAAGGCGATAGCTTAATTCCGACTTTATCAGCTCCAATCTCATCAGCAATTGCCTCAACTACTTCCAGAGGGAAGCGGCAACGGTTTTCCAAGCTCCCACCATATTTGTCTGTTCGATCATTGACATCATCTTTCATGAACTGCTCGAGGAGGTACCCAGTTGCCCCATGTATCTCAATTCCATCAAAACCTAGTAAAAATAAACATAATACCAATTTGAAATATAAACTTCATTGTTGAATGCATTCTTTGACATATAGCAACAAATACCATACGGTCTAACAAATCTAACATGATAATTCTCATTTGTCTATGCCTAAGCAGAGGATCCACATGGCTATATCCCTTTGTTTTTCTTCTTTTTTTTTAAGGGTGGGTTGGGGGTGGGGGGAGGGGTCTTCAACGAACGGTGAGAGGAAAAAACAAAAGAGCTTCTCCCATGCAGAATTGAATTCTTTCCTTTATTTATTTATATTATCCAGCCTAGTGATGTAATAAACAAGAGAATAATTGATGGTTCCAGATATTTGCAGTTCATCTGGCTCTATTGTTTAAGGATGTAAGAAATGTGAGTGAAGAAAATTCACATGAAAGGGAACCTTCACTTCAAGATAAATAACTACCTTTCCCTGGGGACATTTCTGGCATATAATCTGCTTTTTAAACCCAAATTCTAGGTATAGATACTCTTTAACATGTATATAACAAACAGTATGCTTAAGACATCCTATAATGTCCAAAAGAATAGTATATCTACGTAAAAGTTATTGTATATATCGATGTATATCTTCCTTTTCTGATATATTATGATGTTATTGTAATGGTAAAGATTTGAATGACAATGGATACTTTTAGCATTTTCTTAAATAATGACCATTTGATCTTCAAAGACTAATATCCTTTTCTTTTCTCCTAAATAACTGAAAATTTTTTCTCTAAATTCGGTTATTTTGATATCTTCTGACTTAAGATTAAAAATCCTTCCAGATTTTGGTGAAGTTATCATTGACTAAACTAAGAAATTTTATCCATCTTTAATATTCTTCGATGAGTATGTCATGAATGTCATTGACAGTGGTACCAATTTTCAACCTCAATGTTCTGTTAATCGAAGATTTTGAGCCTACCAATTTGAATGAAAATGTGTACAGGAATTGAAATATAAAATGTTGATAAGTAGTGAAATACTCAACCTGCTTTCATAGCATTTCTTGCTGCAACCCTAAAATCATTGATTATTAGGGGGATTTCATCTGTCTTCAACCGTCTTGGAGGTGTGAACACTTCCATTTCATTGCCAGTGGTGCGACGGGCAGGCTTCAAAGATTTGTCTGTGGATGAAATTGGAGCTTGTCCATTTGGTTGAAAATCTAAACAGAGAAACTGGATAAGAAATGAGAAGAAAGATAGAAATTAACAGTTCATCTAATGTTTTGTAAACTGTGTACATCAGATTCAAGGATCCTGTCACAATAACCTAATACACCTCTTTTTAACTGGAAAAGCATCCTTCAAAACAATAATTAAAGGAACAGAACAGGACCATCTCTCAAACAACTACAACAAAAATATACTTATGTCCTTATTCTCTATGCTTCCTTTCTATATGTTCAAATAGTGTAAATTTACATAGTTTTAAGTATAGGTCCTTGAAGTCTAAAACAGAGTAACATTGACAAATTTTCATCTAAGAAGCTACGATAAATTTGTTACACCCAACATTTTGGGTTCCTCAGCTAGTATTTATTATTATTATTATTTTTTTTTTTGGGGGGGGGGGGGTGGGCTTGGAGTTGGTTATGTAGGGGAGGGGGCATGGTTTGGCAATGAAGGGCCTTCTTCCCTTCACAAGAGATCCACATCAAAGAAACTGCTAAAATCAATTGATCACCTACTTGAAGTAAGAGTAGGTTGGATGTAGTTTTCCATGATATTGGAAAGTGGGAAGGGCTCTTCATGGAGGATGTTAAAAATTTGCAGCATGGCAGAAGAGGAACTTCTTCCGTTTGGGGGCATGGCATTAGTTGTTAGAACCTAGAAATATTCCCAATTTGTATTGTATGTACTGTCTCAATCTTCTCAGAGTTAGGGACAAGTAAATTTTCAATGTTTAATAACAGTACTAATATCATATACCACAGTTTATATTGCCCAAGTTATTGGATTCATTTTTATAAAGTCCTGCATGTCCCACTTTTATCTTTGGAAGAGTAATGCTGGACTAATTTTAATCATTCCATAGCCACTGCAGAATAAATTCCCTGCTAACAAACAACTAGAGTCAGCTTCTCCTAGTATCTGCTATTGAGGAGTAGATACTCTAGACAGTTTTTCATTACTGGAACCTGAGAATTTGCAATGAAGGGAAGCACCAATACTGACATGGAAAAATACTTAAAATAATCTATTAACTAAATTCACTAGCATGAAGGAGAACTAATCTGCAGATGTTGTCAAATTTTTTTTTTTTTAAGTTCACAATTTCAGTAAAAGTGACCAATGATTTTGAAGAATCAATTAATTGGGAATAATGTAATCTAATTTTACAAGAGATTTGTCAATTCAAAATCTGTGGCTTCTTTTTTTTAGGTGTGTGTTTAAAGGGAAAGATGGTTCCAGAATAAGAACAAACCAGGAGTAGACACCCTTCCCACATGCCAAAGCTGACAAAAGAACAGACCACCCTTTCCATGGACAGCATCAACTATGGGCTTCCAGGCTTCAATCTGTTCTTCTGTCCAAATACCGGGTGTATCTGGGTAGAACCTTCAAGGAGAATAAGAGAAAAACCAAATACAATCAAAAAATAGAAGTAACTTTCATAAAAATTACTTCCTCTTTATTATAAATCTAGAATGAAATTCGAATGAGAGTAAGTTCTGTATAACTTGAAGACCACAACATAGAGTCCAGATAGCAATGTCGGTTGAATCTACAAATCACAAGCACTACAGTTGTACGTTGTATGTTGGCCTTCCCAGGACTCATTCTTTTAAGTTGTACTAATTTGGCAGTATATTACCACTGGAAACACAGAAACTTTTTTGAAAAAACAAAGATGGAGAAATAGTAATCTTTACCCAAGAGAGGTGTCAGAAATGCCTGTGGCTTCAGTTATGAGAAGTCCTCCTTTAGTAGCTCTTTGAGAGTAATATAGAATAGCATGAGGTTGAGGAACATTTTTGTATGATCTCTGTCTTGTCAAAGGTGCCATAACCACTCTGAAAAATATACAAAAGACGAGTAAGATGAGTAAGGTTTCTTCTTCTTTTGTTGCTCCATATTTTTACCATTATTAACATTTCAGAGAGAGAGAGAGAGAGAGATCCTATCATCTATAGACAAAAGGATATGGCTTACATCACTCCAAATGAATCGCAGGCATGGCCAACTCATCAGCTATTCCCCTAGTGGATTAGGTAACCACACTAATGAGATGGTCAAAAGTAGAAGCTAATGACCAAGCCCAGCCAGAAAATGTCTTGTACTCGATCCCACATATTCACCTTTTGCAATAGGTTCTCTTTTTTTTTTCTTTTTTTTATTTTTTTTTATTTTTTTATTTTTTTATTTTTTTATTTTTTTATTATAAACCAATATGACCATTCCTAGGAGGCAGATGACATAGAGAATGAGTTTGAATCAAATACAAGTTTTCAGCAAACTTCACAGAAAGAGTTAAGATGAGATAAAGATGTGCCTGTGAAAGTACTATGTTCCATATGCTGACATAATGGGAGGGCTTTTGGCCATTCTACCAAATCCTGAGCATAATGCAGACCACAACCTTACTGAATCCTAAAGCGAATTCCCTACAAAGACTTAAGCTGGAATCCTTTATCTAATATGGTGTTATTCACCTCATCATAAGGATCAACAGATCTACATCCTAAATTTTTTGAAGAACTCAGGGTGAGAGCTTAATAAAATAATCTAGCTCCTGCAAAAGTTATACTGAAATAAGGAAAATTTGAATAGTTCACTGTAGAAGCAAAAGTTAAGTTCTTCAGCCCTGAACCTGCCTAATGAAAATGAGCTACAGTATACCACAGTGGAGAACAATAGAAGCACATCAATATAATCCAGAAAGAAGTCCTATTCCTTACTAAGCACTAGCATGGGGCATCATTTCATTAAACATGAACCCAACATGTTTGATCTGAGTGAAAAAGCCAATTTAATCCCAGCAATTGCTGGATGGGCTAGTTTCCAAGTTGGGTTTTTGAGTCAACACCCTACTGAAGACGATCAAGATTTTAGTTACATAGTAATTAATCATCTGCAACCCCTCTCCAAATCATATCTTTTTTCTTTTTCTAGAGCATAACTAGAGCAAGAGAGATTCCCTTTCATGATTGACAAAACAAAAGCACATGGACAAAGGGAACTATAACTAGATGTGATCAAACTTACTATATCCTGGGTTACCAAAAGGTTTAACATAGAACAGTTAATCTTGTTAAGCCAAACCTACCCTTTCCAAACCCATTTGGCCCTCAACAAAATTAAAGAAGCTGCTCATGATTCAATAGTACAAGCACAACCAAGCAGTAATACTATCTTTCAGATTTGCTTGTACCAAATAAGAAGCCAAAATAGAACAAGAAGAAATTTAATAGGATTGTCACGTACCTATGAGAAAGATTAAACTTTCCCAAACTGTATGGAGTGAGAAGAGGGATAGGAGGGGCTTCCCCGACCATTTCATGGCTCATCTCTGCTTCACTTTTTTTAACTTCTGCCATTTTGCAACCTCTTTGTAGCTAATTGCTTAGAACCAGTCGGGTATATATAAGGTAACAAAGATGAGCTTGGGCTGGTTAAACAAGATTAAAGGAAGCACGGCCTGAGAACTCTACTGTATACATTTCTGGAAACGTATACGACTATACATCTTGAATTAGTCAAGAGTCTAAAGACCCCTATAAAACCAAGAAGAGAAGATTCCCCCCCCCAACTTTTTTGGATACGTATTTCATGATAACGAGCTTGTTTGGACAGTACTGACTGAAACGTCGATGGCCAGCAATATGCTTTCGCAAGAATTGGGAATCTTATTAAATTATGTTCGATTTAAAAAATGCAATGCTTGGAATTGCAGACGCCTACCATTATTTATAGTAATCTTTTTTCCCTTCCCTGTAGGAATCAGTACTCATGCAAAGATCTTTGAATATTTATCACTATCTCAGAAATCCCTACCAATGTAATTCAAAATTTCCTATGGCAAATTTCGTTTTCGTTTCTTCTTCATAAAAGTAAACTTATATTTTTCTTTTCCCACGCCGCCCTATAATCCTGGAGAGAGAACAAAAGAAAGAAAAAGAGGTAACTGAAGAATGCAGAGAACAGAATGAGAGGGGGAAAACAAATGAAACATCTTACCTTGATAAACTGCATTATTTCTATGATAACGCAGCTCGCAAACCTCGAGCATCCTGGAAGCCTCACTGCTGCCAGGGCACCTAAATTCAATGGAAATGAGGGTGTGATCGCAAATGGAGACTCCATGAACGTGGCATTGACCTCCTCGGTGGAGATCTTCTCGGAGACCTGGATCACATTTTATTTGACATTTTCTATAATTTCGATACTTTTAGTTTTTCTCTCATGTTATCTACAAATTTTCGTAATCTTTTTTTTTTTTTTTTTTTTTTTTTTTTTCTTTCTTGTGAATAAGTAATAATTGGGATATATTCTCGCATACACACATTTGACAATTGATTTCCTACACATACATTTCCTCTCATCATTAAATTATTCGGATTACCTCTAAAACAATATTTTATAACAGTACAATCTACCCGGTTAGGTTTTGATATCCAAATCCTCTCCTCCTAAAGGTTCGGGAGGAGAGACTATGGTCTCGTTAGATGGTTGACGCCTAGGATTTGGGTGAATCCGAGCTCTCCATCAGAGTCAACAAGTTGAACTAACAAGGGGGTATCGGCTAGGATGAAGAACTGGGATTCACCCGAGTCCCAGGTGTCGATCATTTAACGGGACCGTCTCCTCTCCTCTAGAACCTTTGGGAGGAGGGATCCAAATCCTCTCTCGCCTGAGTTTGGGGGGGAGACTTGGCGGCCCTAATGGATTGACGCCACTGGCTCTCGGGTGGATCCGAACCCTCCGTCTGAACCGACTCACCTGTCAGCTCAACTTGTTGGCTCGGATGGAGGGCTCAGATCCACCCGAATGCCAGGTGGCAGCCATCCATCTGGGCCACCAAGTCTCCCGCCCAAACTTAGACGGGAGAGGATTTCCATACTGGGAGGAGAAGGTGTTAAAAACTGACAAAAGAAATTCTAAAGTCAATGTAAAATTACATAAATATCCTTTTTAAGGTAAAAATCAATTTCTCTGTTATTGTTGCTTCTTCTCCAACGAAAGGGCAGTTAATCTTTTGCATCTTCCACTCCCATTTTCATTTTGTGAAGCTTTTGTGCTAATAAATCTGTGGATTTTTTCCCCTTTCAAGTGCTTCAGTGGCTGTTGGGTTCGGTGGGAATCTTCACCTAATCATCAACTCATTCACGAGATACTCGGTGACTTTGAAGATGATCTTAACTCCAAGAACAGGAGAGAGAGAGAGAGAGAGAGAGAAGAGAGGTAGTCATGGGAATGTGAAGCCTTTTGGGAAATAGAATCATAGCCACCGCCACAGATCCATTGTTCAAATCAAGATAGGAACAGCGAAGTGCCATCGCCGTCCAAATAGGAAATGTGGAAATGCTTTGCCATTGTAGTCAGCGGCCTTAGCAGAGGCAGCGAGGGACTCCGGCTGGTAGAATTTGACGCCAACTCAGTGAGCCCCCTAGGTTAAGCAGCAGAAGCACTACTTTGGGTCGTTCCCATTCTGGCTCTGGGTCATTCCCATTTCGGGCTCTTCCAATGGGAAAAATTGCTTGGTCACAGCTGTTTTCACCTTCTGAAGAACAATTGCTGTTGTCCTTGGGGGTCATTACAGAGGAACTGAGTTGTAGGTCGCGGAACGAGGAGTTCTCCGATCGAAAGTCCCAAAATGGAGAAGCTGAGTTGCAGGTTGCAAGTACTGTTCCGACGTTGTGGATTTGGCTATTAATTGCGAGCTCTCCAATTGGGATTCAAAGAAGAAAAAAAAAGTATTTTTGTCAATCCAAATTTTAAGTCAACACGATCCAAAAGACATAGTGTAATTCTATGTAATAAATCAATTATAATTGTCTGACTAAATTTTCCACAATTATATTAACAACACTTCCAAAGGGTGTCCTAGGTTGTCCAAAGCAGCAAAGAGACCCAGACTCCTTACACAGCACGGGCATTAAACTCAAAATAAAAGAAAGGCAATAACCATAAAACAACACTAAAAAATTGATCAGATTCTAAGATGACAAAATGAATCTATTCCTAGCTGTATCCTGAAGAGCTGAAACAATAAGCCTAATGGCTCCATGAACATCGAAGATAATAGCTTTCCAAATCTGAGTGAAAGTTCTAGACTTAGCCACCCATCATCTAAGATTTCTCTCAAAGTATATATGATACACAATCATGACGAATGCGAGCTTGACAATATTATCGCATAGAATTTCTTAGTCATCCTCTTCCATTCCATATCAAAAGAACTGATTCTTCTTCTAATAAACTAGCATTTTTGGATGATCTTTTCCCAAACTTTATTGGAAAAAGACAATCAAAGAAGAGATGATGGACATTTTCTTACTAAGACCAACACCAACCACAAGAAGAGTTCAGGATGATGCCCCGGTCATGAAGAAGGGAACTTGCTGAAAGGGACAATCTGTTGATATTATCATGATCACTTAGATCAACATTATGTCATTTTAGGAATTAGTAACGTTATTATTTCCTTATAATGGCATGGTTGGTAATTGCCACTTGATTATACATCATATATTATATGGAAGAGGGATCTATACACTAGTAGGGTATATTGGAATCTTATGTGAGTAAGTGGCCCACATGCCACTATCCATTTATGGTATCCCCTATCAAGAGAGTTATGAGCGTCGGATCTAAGGGACATGTGGCACCCAGATCACCGTCCATCCTTGATGGAAGGAGACGGTTGGTCTATAAATACTAATGGTAGGGTCCTGTGCACACTGATAGAAATTGAGAACTCCATCAAGTTCTCTGTCTGGGAATACAGTCAGTGTAGAGAAATCCTTCCCCTCTCTCTTCTCTTTGTTTGTGGAGCAGGGCATATCAGAGTACGGCACGAAGAGGACATCGGTTGGACGGACAATGATTGGAACAAGTCACATTGGAGGTATTAAGAATCGATTTTAATGAAAAAAAAAAAAAATTTCCTTTTGGTTTTCGCCGGCCGCGCAAGGAGAGCAGGCCAGCCCGCTGCGGCTTTACGGCAGCCAAGGAAGGCAGCAAAGTAGGCTGCCGGCCGCGCTAGGCGCAGCAGGCCAGCCCGCAAGGGCCAGCCAGCCGCCGCCATGCGCAGCCAGCAGGCTGCCGCAAGCATGCCGAGATTTTTTTTAAAACTTTTTTTTTTCTCTCTCTCGCTCTCTCCGGCCCTTCGGTTATGGAATGGTGGTGACCGGCGCTTTCGCCGAAATCTTTTGGGAAGTGCCGGATTTTCCAGCACGTCCCTAGAGCCGCCGCTGCCGTTTTTTTGGAGGTCTGTTAAAAGAGATGAAGAGAAAACTCTTCAATGGCATTTTTGGTAAATTAAATGGAATCTTTGTTTAAATATAATGAATTTAGGGTTTTAGTGGTCTCGGTATGACCCGAACCAAACCCTTTTGACCCAAGTTTTTAAACCGGGTGATTCTGTTATACAGATGGTGACGTTTAATAATTTTGGATTATATTTATTATATATCACCATAACATGGTTATGAACCGAACGTCACTGTATAAGTGACTGCACTTTTTTTTATGACAGTTTGTTCTGAACGTCGCTAAAAGTTAAAGAACAGTGACTATATTGTTATGACAGTGTGTTCTGAACGTCGCAGTTTTCTTGTAGTGACATTTACAGACAGAACGTCACTATATCTATAAACATAACAGAATGTATTAAGGACTGTTTTAGTGACATTTAAAGACAGAACACCACTGTATATAGACAGACATACCAGAATGATTTATCTTACTATTTAGTGACATTACAGAATAAACGCCACTAATTATATGAATACAGTAAGTTGTTTATGTCACTGTTTTAGTGACAGTAACAAACACCATTAAAAGTCAGTGTTAAATAAAAGAATAAGCCATTAGAAACTCTTTTAAGATTATTAGGCTTATATTAACACTTATGAATGTTTGTTTAAAGGATGCCATAGATGACAAATATGCCCTTATAATAAAGTTTGTGTTAAAATCAAGGAAATAATTAGTTTTATTTTAACACATATAAGTGCTTATTTAAGGATGTCAAAGGATTGAAATACCCTTCTAGTGGTAGGCATCAGAAAATTGCATCTTTTGCATTGGGACTGGATATCATCCCCACAGGGAAATATTCTTTTCTTATGTGAGAAGATGGAATAAGGTAGAATGTGAAACTACAAGACAGTGAGAACCTTCTTCTGCCTACAGGTGTGGAACAACCTTCTGAATTGTAGTGTAGTATTCTAGTCTTATTAATACAGACCTTGACAGATATAGACTATAATCTTAGCCTACAGGTAATTTTGTAGGATACATCTGTCTGTCACTTAAGTTTGATGTCAATCAACTTAGTGTAAAGTTTTACATACTAAAATTGATTATAAGTTTAGCCCACAGGTAGATTATAATTAATTTTAGTGTGTTATTGATTATTGACGTGGGTTGATATCAGTATAAGGTTGTACGCCAATAAATCTAAACTTCCTTATTGTTGTTTGCAGTTTATAACCAGAACACTCTCCCAATGCTTACTGGGGAAAACTATCCAGATTGGAAAGAAAGTGTGTATATAACCCTAGGGTGCATGGATTTGGATTTGGCGCTTCGTGAGGATCAACCTGTTGCTCTTACGGACTTTAGTACGCCAACCCAAATTACTCACCATGAAAAGTGGGAACGGTCTAACAGATTAAGCTTAATGATTGTCATGAATAATATTGATAAGAGCATCAGAGGTTCAATTCCTGAATGTAAAACTGTTCAAGAATACATGAAGGCAATTGAAGCTCGGTCCAAAGTCTTGACAAGGCATTAGGCTGCACCCTACTAGAGCAGTTAAGCACCATAAAGTACAATGGTAAGAAAAACGTGCATGAGCATATCATGCACATGAGGGATTTGACTTCTAAGCTGAAAAATTTGGATATTGACATACAAGAAAATTTATTAGTGACATTCATATTTAATTCTCTCCTAAAGCAATATGATACTTTTAAGGTATGCTATAATACACAAAAGGCAAAGTGGACAGTAAATGAGTTGGATCGGGTGTCGGATCTGACGGCGGGATTGAATCCCGGTACGATGCACATAATGGCCAGTTTATGTTGCACCGTGGGGTAAAGGAGTACTGGCGGGTTGGGACAAGAAGTCGGATCTCTAAGTCTGCATTGGAGGTGCAGAGGTGAGAGGCTTGGGTTCCAGGTGCAATTCGAGTTGCAAAGGACTGGGATAAGGAGTCGGTTCTCAAGGGCTGCATTGGAGGTGCGGTGGTGAGAGACTCGGGTTCCAGATGCAACTGGAGTTGCAGGAGGACTGTGAGTGACGGTGATCTTTCTGGTGATGCTGCAGCTGTGAGAGAGATAAAGTCACTTCACATCGTGCAGCGGTGAGCTGTACGGGACACCCAGACGGGGTGTGGGCTATGCTCGTTTGGGTGTAGCGGTTTGGCAGAGACGGATTTACAGAATCAACATCAACGGATTTTCTTCAAGGTGGTTTGTAGAATTCAAGCCAGGTGGAGATTTGTTGGGTTGGTGTCTTGTATTCTGTGGGGTCCACACAATTATAAGGGTAGTATTTGTATTAGGGTATGAGTCTATTACATGTATGGGGTTAAACTTATAATTGTAGTGGGATTAGGATTTCTAGGTTTCCCTAATATTGTCTCTGTGTGGGAAAACCTAGGTAAGGCTACAAGGGTTGTAGAGGATTCTCCTCTGACAGTGGAGAGCTGGAACGCTGTAAGGCTGATAGATGAGATAGGCCTGTCAGGTAGAGAATTTTGTAGACTGTTCTTGGGAATAGAAGAAAGTCACTCTTTTCTCTGGTGGATGTAGGCATTCCACGATAGGGTGCTGAACCACGTTAATTCTTCGTGTGCTTCTTGTTTGTGTTCTCCCGATCCTAACAAGTGGTATCAGAGCCAGGTTTGATAGATCGGTCAGTGATCTAGGAGGAAGGGGAGAGGAACGTAGAAAGTATGAAGAAGAAGAAGAAAAAAAAAATTAGGGTTAGGGTTTAGCATCATAAGAAGAAGAGAAAAAGAATAGCAGTTTTTCTGGGCGTAGGTGATTTGCGCAGCCGTGATCAAGAAGACGATCGGGAGGTCATCTGTGGTCCGATTGGGCTGATTTTTGGACAGCAGGTAGATGACACATAGTTCGTCAATCTGTACGGTCATATTTTTATTGGAGTTTTTTAAGTCAAGTTATTCGCTCCGTACAACAGCCTCTGTTTCTTTGGGTGAAATTTTTGCATCTCTTTGTTTCTTCAAATAGTAGTTTTGTGCCGACAAGAAGAGATGGAGGGGAATCTCAGGTTGGGAAGATGATTCTTCTTATCATCGCATGTGCAGGGATCATGGAGTCAAGACTTGCAAAGTTTGACTCAGGTGTGGCAGCGATGGTTTTCAATGGCTTGGCGGATCTAGTTGGATCGGGTGTCGGATCTGACGGCGGGATTGAATCCCGGTACGATGCACATAATGGCCAGTTTATGTTGCACTGTGGGGTAAAGGAGTACTGGCGGGTTGGGACAAGAAGTCGGGTCTCTAAGTCTGCATTAGAGGTGCAGAGGTGAGAGGCTTGGGTTCCAGGTGCAATTCGAGTTGCAAAGGACTGGGATAAGGAGTCGGTTCTCAAGGGCTGCATTGGAGGTGCGGTGGTGAGAGACTCGGGTTCCAGATGCAACTGGAGTTGCAGGAGGACTGTGAGTGACGGTGATCTTTCTGGTGATGCTGCAGCAGTGGGAGAGATAAAGTCACTTCACATCGTGCAGCGGTGAGCTGTACGGGACACCCAGACGGGGTGTGGGCTATGCTCGTTTGGGTGTAGCGGTTTGGTAGAGACGGATTTACAGAATCAACATCAACGGGTTTTCTTCAAGGTGGTTTGCAGAATTCAAGCCAGGTGGAGATTTGTTGGGTTGGTGTCTTGTATTCTGTGGGGTCCACACAATTATAAGGGTAGTATTTGTATTAGGGTATGAGTCTATTACATGTATGGGGTTAAACTTATAATTGTAGTGGGATTAGGGTTTCTAGGTTTCCCTATATATTGTCTCTGTGTGGGAAAACCTAGGTAATGCTACAAAGGCTGTAGAGGATTCTCCTCTGACAGTGGAGAGCTGGAATGCTGTAAGGCTGACAGATGAGATAGGCCTATTAGGTAGAGAATTTTGTAGACTGTTCTTGGGAATAGAAGAAAGTCACTCTTTTCTCTGGTGGATGTACGCATCCCACGATAGGGTGCTGAACCACGTTAATTCTTCGTGTGCTTCTTGTTTGTGTTCTCCCGATCCTAACATCTCTCTCACTCTTTCTCAATCTCTCTCTTCTGTGAGTTTTGCGTTAGCAAATAAGACAACCACCCCTCTCATATCAAATGAATTGCATTAGCAAATAAGACAACTACCCCTCTCATATCAAATGAAAAGTTGATATACGATCACTTTCGTGTACGAAAACCATCACCTTATTATATGACCGAAAGTAGAGGGAAGTGGGATAGGTGGGATGCAGGGATGGGTGTTGGCCGTGTTGCATGGTATTTGTAAGGGAGGTGGCAACTCTCGGGTTTGAAAGTCTTCGCCTCTTCTTATTTCTTTAATACAATTGAAACATCAATGAAATGAAAAGCAGATTTCAAAATATAATGGTTTCTGTCGAGGATTTCCATGCATGGATTTTAAAACTACTGTAATCTACTGATAATAGAGTGGTCGGCAAATTGGTGGATGAATGAAGTCTACCATGCATCATGGGTATCGTAATCAGTGACCTCATTTTGTTAATTGATGGTCAATGGAATGCATCATATACATAGATTAATAAAGGGATCGAATAGCAGAAAGACACCGAAATATTGGTGACAAATGGCTTTTATATTTCCCCAACCATAGAGGAGGTTAACGTGGAAAGAATTGTAAGATTATCTTGTGTTTGTTTGTTGGATCCAAATCCTCTCTTGCGTCAGTCTAAACTATGGACTGATGCAATAGTTGGAGTTCAGTTGGCGTGCATACCAATACATCGGTATGTGCACTGGATGAACTCCAACTGGTGGATCAGCTTGGCAGCTGGAATTGCCATAGGAGAGGATTTCTATACTTGTTTGTTTAGTAGGGTCACTTTGGTACAACCCAAATCTTTCAAACAATTGCAAAAACACCCTCTAAAATAAAAAAAAAAATAAAAAATAAAAACAAGAAAACCCATTTTGTTAGTCATTTTCCATTAACTAACGACACAAAGAAAAAGTTTAAATTTTGTTTCTCAAAATGCCCAAATGGGAAAGTGAACGGGACAATTTTACCCCCCTTTAACTATTACTTATAATGTTGAGAAAGAACTTGTCTTTCACATTTCGTTCGTGATTTGCAAGGAGAAGAAGGATGGAAGCTAGTTGAACGCGGAATAGCGGAAGAATCTTGGTTGCCAGCGATGTTTGCTGTGCATTTAACCTCTACGGCGGAACCACAACTGTGACTACTAGGTAAGTTATTCACTTAAAAATGTTCTGGGGTTTTATAGATTGTTGTGTCTTTTTGGTTTCTGAAGGAATTTCGATCGGGAATGCAATCGGATTAGAGTCTGCAGAGGGTCAATCCTTCCGTCGATGCAATAGGCGCATTTGGTCTTTGATGAGATAATTTAAAATTAAAAAATAAACGAATTTCTAGAATTAAACTAGGGTTACACTGTTTTGATTCTTCACCTAATCAGTCATCATTTTGATTTCTTCTTTTTTTCTCCCTTATGTTTCCAATTTACAATATCACTATTTATAAACATCACGGCTCCCGCTGGTTAAAAATACGGCATAGTCGATCGTTGTTTCACTATTGCGCAAGGAGAGATTTAGGCCGCCACGACAATTCCGAAAAATCAGATTCATTACCATAAAATCCATCGGAATAGTCAAACAATCCTTCTAGTGCCACAAACTCATTGTTGTTGTTTTCTTCCTCGCCACCATCACCGATTCCAAACCCCATCGATTATTCTTGTTGTAGATGATCTTAGAGATTTATTGTTGGTTGAGGGTGAAATATAAATGTGAATTTTTAAGTTAAAAAGAAAGATTAAAAATGTATTTTCCTTTCGAAAGTGATAGTTTGCCTTTAAAATACACAAAGGGTATAGTTGTCCATTTAGTGTTAAGTTTGATGTCATCCAAAAAAAAAAAGGTACAATTGTAAGGTTTGAGTATATTTAGGTTAAGGGCAAACTAGAGGGGAGGTATCCATAATTTTTTTTATAATTAATTATAAATTTTTTTTGAAAAAATATCAGTCACAGCCCCTGTAATATGGCTTAACAATGTGTTTCATGCAAGTTAGAAATATGTGGCTATTCTTCCATGAGTTTGTCCATTATGCTTCTGTGGATGCTGATTTCATTGACCATTGCATGGATACAGATTGAAGGGTATTTGATTATGAAATTTCATATGTCGCTAATTCAAACCTTAGCATGTGTATCCAATGGCCAAAATTATCCACGTTATCATGCCATATGATCCAAATAATTTATCAAAATAAGCCGTTAAAATTAAGTAATAATATTTATGGCTTAAATTGTTAGTTGGAGAACAAGGGAGGACCAGAGAAGCTACATGCCATCATCCAGTTTTATAATCTCAACAAGGACCAGATCCCTGATACCCAGAATTCAAAAACGGTGTTCAACAATATCCATACCCCTATAATATATATATATATAAAGAGAGAGAGAGAGAGAGAGAGAGAGAGAGAGAGAGAGAGAGAGAGAGAGAGAGAGAGAGGGAGAGTCAAACAATAAATCCACCATTGATCCGAATGACTTGACCATTGATCCACTCACCAGCATCTGAAGCCAGGAAGCCAACTAAAGGGGCTATGTCCTTAGTCTCCCCAAGTCTTCCCAGAGGGGTTGCCTCAGCTGCCCATTTAACTTTCTCCTCACTTCTACCGTCCAAATACATGTCTGTTGCAGTTGGCCCTGGTGCCACAGAGTTAGCAGTTATCCTCGTACCCTTAAGTTCCTTGGCCAAAATCTTAGTCATAGTCTCCACTGCAGCCTTTGAAGCAGCATAGGTAGCATAACCCGGCGGAGGTCGACCGACCACCGATGATGATACAGTTATAATCCGGCCCCCACCGTCACGTGTCAAGCGATTAGCAGCCTCTTGACAACATAAGAAGGTACCTCTTGTATTGATATTGAATATGGTGTCCCAATCTTCCAATTTAGTGTTGGCAACAGTTGGGAATTTGGGATCTAACACCCCAGCTGAGGTCACTAGGATGTGGGGATGTGAGTTGAAAGCTTTCTCAGCCACATCAAAGAGCTTCTTTACCTGCAATGGATCAGATACATCAGCTTGAACTGTTATCGCTCGAGAATGATCAGAAGAGTTGATCTCTTTAGCAAGGAGGTCAGCCTGGGTGGACGAATTGTTGTAATTGAGGACAAGATTAGCTCCGAGGGAAGAGAGGTGGAGAGCGATTTCATGGCCTATACCGCGTGAAGCACCTGTTATAATTGCCACCCTTCCATTAAGAGTAAGCTTGGATGTGTTCGATGCTTCATCCATGGCGAAGAACAATAGCAGATGTGAGTATTATGGAAGAAATAATGTGGTGGTTTAAGCTTTCTTCAGTGCTTTATGTAGGATCTACATTCTACAGTATGTTTGTCACAAGGGCGTTTCTGTAAATATAGTGGACGTTAGTAGTCAATTTCCATGTGCCAGATAATGCGTCATGGATGACGGCAGATTTTTTTTTTTTTTTTTTTTTTTTTTTGAGCATTACATCCATGCCCGTAGACTTAATTTCATGCATGCACGCATGCACATGCATGTTCCATCTCTAATTTCAAATATTTAAATTGAAACAAGCACGGTGGGTTTAGTTAGATGGCCCGTTTTCGTTCCGTGGTTGTTGAAATTATGTAATTTTGAAACTATGGTCCAACTGTTACTGGGTTAGTTAGATGGCCTGTTTTCGTTACTTGGTTGTTGAACTTATGTAATTTTGAAATTGCGATTTGCCCTTTTTAAAGAATGAATAGTGTTACGGTTAGAAATCGCTCGCCGGTCTGCGATTCGAGCAACCTGCAATCACAGAGATGAGACAAGGGAGTTGGGCGACTAAGTCCCGGGTACACTCCGATGCTTAAGTCAGATTCCCAACGTACACAGTCAAGAGATAGCAGGAAGCTATCTCCAGTTGAGAGAAAGAGGGGGACGATGAGAGAGTTTAAGCGTACGAGAATGAAGAGTATGATTGTGAGTTAATTGTGAGATGAGATCTTTGACCTTGAGGGATCGTCCCTGACTCATAGAGATTAGGAAGAAGCATAGAATGATCGCGGGGACTCAGGGAAGTAGATCGTCAATAGGACTGCTAGGTATCGCTTTTGGTGTTCATGTGTATTGTCCTTGTCCCCCCAAAAAAAGAAAAAAAAAAATTTGAAACAAGCTATAGAAACCTAAAACCATTGGTGTAAGCTGTGTGGCTCACTCAATTCGTAAATATCAACACTCTAAGAGGTAATGAATTCAATTTTCCTTGCGGGTGTTAGTTATCCACAAAAAAAAAAAAAAAAAAAAAAATGTAAAAGCAGTTTATTGGGAGGGTAGTTTTATGCCAAAACTAGGTATTTCATTGTGGTTTGTGTGTTTCATTAAATTCTTGTGCAAATTATATTTTACATGACAATTTTCAGTAAAATTTTTCTACATTTTCAATGCCTTCTTTTGCATTTTATATAAAACAACTAGTGAAAAATTCTACCATATAGAATTTTTTTAAACCATTTTACATGGAAACAAACGGACCCTATATAGAAAAAAGCCTTGTACCAATCTTGCAGTAGGAAATAGTAACTTAGGTTCTCTTTAGTATAGTTTATATTTATGTTTATGAATTATATATGACAAATTACTTATGAGAATAAAATATAAATCATAAATAATAACTATTTAATATCACTAGACATAAAGAAGTAATAATAAATTATCATAATAATGTTTAACACCTTCTAATTTATTTGTAGCTTTTAGATCTTATCAATTTATTTTAAATATAAATAAGTACTATAAATCATACCAAACAACTACATATATCATAATATATTATTTAATTAATTTTATGATACATACCAAAGAGAACCTTAGTAGGGTGAAGATCAAAGGCTCAATAGATAAAAATTAAAGGTCGACCCTTCTTCTTCTACAGCATTCGAAACAGCTAAACATTTAACTTCTACAGCTAGAAGTGCCATCATATGGTTGCAAGGGGAACTTTAGTGGTTAATGGTGTCTCTAGTTTGGGGGATGTGTTTGTCCAATTAGTTGTTGATGACATCTTACTATAGGCTAGTTCAAGGGAATCAGTTCAATTTAAATATAACCTAGGGTGGCTAATGGATAGCACATACCCTAGCCAGGAGGGCCTTGATACTAGGGAAAGGTAACTTGACCTAATGTAGATTCCTTAGCTTCTTCCTCTAAATAAGTAGAAGTTCTTAGTTATGTCTCTGGGGGGGTGTTTTTTGGTTATTGAAACGTGTTGAACTTCACTTTATTGAACTCTACAAAATTAAGTCTGTTTTTTGGTTATTGAAACGTGTTGAACTTAGTTATGTCTCTAAGAGTGTTAATAACATACGGATAGTTAATTACTTACCCGAAAAAAACATAGGGATAGTTAATAACATAGGAATAGTATAGGTAAGGAATGTTGTGAATAATGTAGGTCTGATTATTTATGGTTTGAATTTTTCAATGCTTTAAATGTTTCTCTTTAATTTTATTTAATGAAATGTATTTTTCTCTTCAATAAGGGAAAAAAAAAAAAAAACTCAATGGATTTCCCGTATCTTATTGATCATTTCTAGACTTTACGGATTTCCCGTGTCTAGTCTCTCATAACTAGACTCAATGGATTTCCCTTGTCTTATCTCTAATAACTAGACTCAACGGATTTTTTGTGTCTCGTCCTTCGTTTCCAGACACAATAGATTGTCGTGTCTTATCTCTTATATCTAGACTCAACTGATTTCTCGTATCTTGTCTTTCAATTCTGGACTCAACGGATTGCTGTATCTTGCCTCTCATATCTAAACTCAATAAATTTCTCGTGTCTTGCCCTTCGTATCCAAACTCAACGGATTGCCGTGTCTTTTCTCTCATATCTAGACTCAATGGATTTCCCATGTCTTGCCCTTTGTATCCGGACTCAACGGATTGCCGTGTCTCGTCTCCCATACCTAGACTCAACGGATTTCCCGTGTCTATTCCCTTAGTATCTGGACTCAATGGATTGTTGTGTCTCATCTCTCATATCTAGACTCAATGGATTTCTCGTGTCTCGCCCTTCATATCCTGACTCAACAGATTGCCGGCCGTGTCTTGTCTCTCATATCCAGACTCAACGGATTTCTCATGTCTCGCCTTTTGTATCTAGACTCAATGGATTGTTGTGTCTCGTCTTACTTACTTATCATATTGGAGCACTACAACTCTCGCTTAATTATCATATACCAATGTACAATCCCATCTTTCCTTAATCATGCTTTGCTGTCCACAAAGGTTTGTGGCAGTCCATTCTTGACATTAATTAACTTATTTTACATAAATATCATAACTCATCACTTTGCTGTCCATGCACTCACATAACAGTTCACTAAAGATGTTTTACAACATAACCTGTATAAAATTCATTATGTAATAACTTTATGTTCATCATATACTCACGTGATAGTCCATTAATGACATTTAAGAATCTATCATTGCATGCATATCTTTCTCATCTCATAGCCATTCAGTCCATTTGCACTCAAAATAGTAATATAAATGTTTAGCATCTTAACCTCGCCTACTTTTTCATAATTCATGTCATTGCTGTCCAAATAGGTTTATCCTAGTCCTATAGGCATAATATCACTTAAACATGATGTTACATATCTATAGACATACTAAATGTCTTTTAATATTGTAAGACAACCTAAACAATCATTTAATTCCATATCTGTTTTATAATGTATGGTCATAGTTTATCAATCATTTCAATATAGCAAAACTAAGATTTAACTTCATACCTTATCATTTATCACACTGGCTATAACAAAACAACTCATTGCTTCAACCAACACTAAGGAAACATCATACATGCATTTTCAAACTTACTAGCACATGCATTATATACATATAGCTTGCTGCAAGGAAGGAAAAACACTCACTTTTTACTATTGAAGAGTGAACTCCTAGATCACTTGATAGCTTGATTTACAAAAAATCAGCAACTTAGAACCTATTTGCATGCATTATGGAAGTTTAATTAACAGTCCATTTGACCTCAAATGATCATCTCATACCTAGGGTATATCATATTTGTTTTGACTCACCTGGTTACTAGAATAACCCTTCAAGAGCTCTTGCAAGCTTCTTAGAATTTTGACAACTTTGGGCTTATATGCCTTCAATAGAGAAAGCTAAATAATTATTTATTTCACTCCAAACTAACCTGCACGTAATCTGCATAGGATTCCTTACATTTCTTACCTTGCTGCCCAAAATTACCCTCAAAGCAATCTCCACTTGATAGGTCTTCCAAAGTCAGCTGTTGAAGTTTCCGAACATGGTAGCATTTTGGAAGGAAAAACATTAAGTAAGGTTTTCCATTTAATCTTATCCAAAATATTTTACTATCATTTAAAAATCTACTAATTAATCATAGACCAACTTACCTTTTCACTACCCAAAGTATCCTTATAATTCTTCCCTTGGAACACTTTAAGAAAATCAGTCTTGAATATCTTCCTATGCAAACCAAAGTGCTTATTGTCATTCGATAGGCATAAAGGCATTCAAACTTATGCAAAAATGCCCCTGCAATGTGTTAAAACCATCCCCACAACATTCCCTTTACTCTTCAAGATTCATTGCTAACTATTGATAAGATGATTTACTTAATACTATCCAAGGTGTTCATGAATGACACTTTCACATGGAACACATTTAGGAAACAACTTAATATTAACTTGTATGAATTTCGATGAACTTAGAGACATTAGATAATCTCCTAGTCACAAGAACCATGTAAAATTTCTCCCAGTGCATACCAAAATTAACCAAACAACATTACCTAGAGTCCTGAGGGAGAAACCCCAAGAGAAACCGACAAAACCTGCCCAAAAAGGGTGTTTTTGATTCTCATCCCCTTGGGCTTTTGTTTAATTGTAAGACCCGTATCATACTAACTAGGTCTTACCACCTTGTATCAGGTATTCCTTTCATGGTCGGACAAAGCGGACCAAGTGCGTGAAGAAACCATAAGGCTAGGTATGTAATTCAAACCATAAATCATCTAATTAAAACGTATGGTCGCATACCTAAACAGGTGTGTTCGACCACACCTCAAAATAGTGAGACCACAGGAGTCTGGGACGTGTGGTCAACGGATCCTGCGACCCTACGTACGACCACACGATATCAAACAGACTCCGTGATTAGGAAACCTTCCTAATCTGAAGGGGGTTCTTTCCTAATCAAAGTAGGACTCTATATGGAGAGTTTTCCTCTATATATAGGACGTCCCTTAGCCTCTTTCATTTTTTTAGAACTCAAACTGAAAGAGAGAGAAAGAGAGGAGGAGGAAGATAAGGAGAATTGAAGAGGAAGACTAAGAGAAGGAATTTCAGAGAGAGCTCTGATTATTCAACAAGTTGAAGGTATGAAAACATCACCTACCTTAGTTGAATGCCTAGAATAGATCATGGAGAAAGTATTGATTCAAAGTAGGATCTCAACCATGAGACCCATAGACGGAACCTCAAAGGAAATTTATGAAGAGTAGGTTGGAGTAGATGATTGCGAAAAATACTAAATTAAGGCCATAAATCAATCATAGGAAGGACCCTAATGATAGTTCAAGGAATCAAATCATGAAGGGATTAGACTGAGAATGAAAGTCGACCAAACACTCATGTAGTCACAGCTATGGTCGACCATACGAGGTATATGTGTCGACCACACGTCCTCATAAAGTTTCCAAGGAGGGTGTGGTCGCATGTGTGAGGTCGCATGATATGTGACCACACGTATCGACCACACACCCTGTGGTCGTAGAAACTGAAACCACAGGTGCAGCCACACCTGCGACCACTCAGCTTCTGGAGGTCTAATTAATTCCAGATGGGACATTTAAACATTTTAATTAATGAATATGAACTCTAACTTAGAATCCATAAATTTATTAGGTTTTCAAGTGGTCTAAAGGTGATTTACAAAGCTTGGAAGAGGAATAACCAATAATCAAAGGTGATGGAACAAGACCTAAATTAATTGGATAATAACAAATTATTTTATTTTTATTGAGTCCAATGCCATGATTGATTCTATACTTGTATGCTTGTAATGTGCATCTCACATGTCATCCAATATTCCTGCTATTATTGCTCATGCATATTTAATTCCGTTTATTTATAACATGATGATGATGATGATGATGCTAGGAATAGGCATGTGAATGTATGTGTGTGGTTGGTGTGCTGGATGTGAGTGGAGCATCAGGGGGAGGACGTGGCATGGTGGTCTTCGACCTTGTCACCAGACTCTAGCTCTATCTCTACTCAAATCTTGTCCACTAACATCATCGTATTGCCATTATCTTAGCAGAACTATTATGTCGTAGGGCATCAAGAGAGGTGGTCTCGGACCGTGTGGTCTCTGACTCTGGCAGGGGGACTTAGCTCTATCTTTATGGACGTATTGAGAGATGTTGGGGTGAGTCATTGGATACACTATATGGCATTAGGATTGGTTAGTTGCGAGCCCAGTTTGCAAATCCTCGCCAATAGGGGCTTACGTATTGGTATGGGTAGGGCATCAAGGAAAGTGTTGGTGGTGTTTGATCCGAACACTTTAGCTCTATCTCTATTCTATGGTGGGTGCATGTGGGACGGCAATGATGTTTGATCCATTGGACGGATTCACACACTCGTGTATAGAGGTGCGACGGCCACCAAACCTTTCTATAGCACATTGCAAACTTATAAGTCAGACCAAAGATATGAATTAAATGTATGCATATATTTGTTGTATTATTTTGTTTGCTCACTGAGCCATAATGTGTGCTCACCCTTTCGACGTCAAATATTTTTAGTTCTTGATGCAGGTCCTACTGTTAAAGAATATATGAATGCGTCGACATATGGACACGTTGCTGTGATGGACGTAGAAGCTGAAGAAGATGCGCATGATTCGTCTTGCGAGTGTAACTCATGTGTTTTTTATTAGCTTAGTTGTTTAGTTATTGGAACATGTAATTGATTATTTTAATTTATTTTATGTCTTGAGGTATATTGGAGATAATTAGATATTTAATTATGTTATTTTTGTCAGAGTATTAAAGACTTCCGCTATCATTTATTTACTCTGAATTTGCTTGTGGGATATATCTGGTTTAATTGAATGGGCACGGCCTATATGAGATCCTGGTTGAATCGTTGGTCTGTGGATGGTTCATTACACCATTCTGGTTGGTTCAAAATTGGGATGTGATAACTTGGTATCAGAGCTCTCAGACTCTGCTCTATTAAACCAAAATACTACCACAAGGATCGTGAACTGAGTTAGGATAAATTAAAAGTTGTAATTAAAACACATCCTGAGCACCTATATTGTATGAGACATAAACTAAAAAAGAGAATAATATACATATGTAAGTGGGAAATCAATGTTATATATAGAAAAGATACATCCGAATCAGAGTACGGTCCACAACCTAGACAGTTACTCTGTAATATAAAAAGAAAAAAAATAAATGACATCATGAAGCTGGGGGTATTGGTGGAGGAGGTGCCTTACGATCTCGGTCATAGTCCTCAGCATATACTCTCGCAAGCCAGGCTACCTGAGTTTGGGTCACCGGGAGACTAGCTGCCAGATCTGCTACCCTCTGATCTGTGGTACATTGAGCCTCCCAAATCTCACATAGTAGCCCCATCATGTCATCTGGTGGTGGACGTGAAGGACCAGTCGAGTGAGTAGGAGCCCGAGAAAGACTAGTTTCAGTGGAATGCTGTGGTGATGGAGGAGGTATGACATCCTCATCCATGTACATCCGATCATCATCCTCCTCATCATCACTCTCGTGTGCCTCTGCTCATACCTTTGTTGCTACTGTTGCCGCTACCCGAGTGAGAGGACATCTCATAGCATTTTTCTCCTTGTCACTGACCTGCACATCTCGCATCCCCATCCTGCAGATGGCCTCCCAGTCAAGGTCAGTCAAAAAAGTGTCCTCGTGAATCCTCTCATCGACCAAGTCTATCTGCAGGAAAGTGAGTAGAGTAATGATCAAACGCCCATAGGGTAGGTTACCCACCAGACCAGGCATCGTGGCACGGTGCATGGTCCTGATAATGATATAAGGAAGGCAGATAAGCTGCCTAGTGCAAATGCAGTACAGAAGGTACTGGGTCAACTGTGAAAACTTCTCATGTGTCTACTCTGGGGAATCAGGTTATGCTGAATGATCTTGCAATACACACTTGAGGCTCTGGACGTAGGTTAATTGCCTTCATCTGCCAGCGATCATCCCAAAGAATCTGATTATCTATTTCTGTGCGCATTTACACTAATAGGAACTGGGGTTCCTTGGGTGCGCAGTATACTAAGGGACCGTCATTTGAGATACCCAAGATATCAGCCAACTCCTGGCAGTTAAATGAAACCTCTACCCCTTTAACTAAACTGGTGATCCTGAGCCCTCTGCCCCTATTTATATCTTCTAGGTTACCCTCTACCTGTAAATTATAGTAAAACTATTTCACCAATTCAGGACAGGTGCAACCCTCATAAGAATCATAGGGAGCCAACCCATATCACCAAATGCTCCCTTCACATCAAATAGGGCTAGGCTGGCCAAGTTGACACAACGACCCCCTTCCACCTTCTTGTGCTCGTACCAGGGTACTGTGCCTTTGTTTTAATGGACCTGAAGCGACGGGGATCGTAAACTCTGGGGACTTTAGTGCGAGCTATGTTATCTGCAAGGGCATAGACCAACATGCAACATATCAAATATAGTGAAAATTCAAAATTTTGGCATTATGACGGCGTGACTGGCCAAAAGCCTTACTTTTCACCCAAACATTTGGATAGGAGGACTTACATAGGTCCCACCCCATCCTGCAAGGTTCATACACTAGCTGGGTCGAAATTGAAGAAATTTTGACAGTTGGGAAAAATCCCAAAATTTAGGTCAAAAATAGGAATTTTTAAGTTTCTATTAAACTAACCGATGAAACTCGAATTTTCTTGAGGGCTTTCATTCATTGGGTGGCTAGTAATAACCCCCAATAAAAATCAAATTTTTACGGTCAGAAAAATATTAATTTGAAGAAAACCCTATAAATGGAGCAAAACCTAGGTATGAATGCTTAAAAAGGAGAAAGAGTAGGGAACATACCTGGAGGAATGGAATGTAGGTCGTAGACCGATGAAAGAATCACCAAATTCATACAGTTGACACTGTAGCAACTCAGTGGTGGCAAGTTGAGTTGTGAATAGTAGAAGATAAAAGTGAAAATAAGAAAATGGCTTGAAATCAGAATTTAAAAACCTGATTTGGTGTCATATGGTCACAGAATTCGACCAAAAATGCGACCCCACGATCGACCACAGGCTCTCGGTGAGCTGACAGGGTTTGTGTGGTAACAACCCTATGGTCGCATATAGTGCGACCCCATGATCGACCCCACAATGAAAATTCCCTGTTTTGATTTAATGACTTTAAAATTGAAACTTTGTCTTGTTTATTTGGAAATTAACATGAGATCATCGTATATTATGCTTGCCTCATATGTTTCCTTGATTTTCAAACACTACCACCGTAGAAAACAAAAAATGGTTGGCCGTAGAGTAAGTAGAAGGAGACAGAATGTCAACCCATCTCCACCACCTATGGAGACCAATGACAATGAAGGTCAGCAAGGACAGAAAGAAAATATTGGAACTCAACATGCTGCGCCTCAGAATGTGCACACCCAAGCCAACCCAACCAACTTACCTGCACCACCTACGGATTTGGCTACTGCGGTGATGAATTTGGCACATCAAATGCAGCATATACAGCAAATGCAAGCCAACATGTACGTTGTTATGGGAATTGCTTTTCCAGTTGCAAACACAACATCTCTACCTACAGGACAAGCTAGTACTACACCTGGTGGTAGCAACATTGTACCCCAAGCACCGTAAACACCAGTAGTACAAGGCCAAGTACTAAATCCTGAAGCACCACAAGGTGGGTACAACCGAGGTAACTATTAGTATCAGGCACCTATGTATGGGGCATATGCTTAGTATCAGCTTGATCACTCCAGACTGATCGAGTGTTTCCTGAAGTTGAAGCCAAAAGAATTCACAGGCAAACTATCAGATCCGTTGTGGTCAGCTCACTAGATCGATGAAATGGAAAGAAACTTTATGATGATGACTATAAATGAAGAAGAGAATGTATTATGTGCCACATTTATGTTGAAAGGTGACGCACACCACTGGTGGAAATCAACTAGAAGTTATCTGTTAACAAAGCACGCTCAACTGACATGGGTTATTTATAAAGAAGCTTTCTTCGAGAAGTATTTTCCAAGGAGTTTCAGAGATCAAATGGAAAAGGAGTTTTTGAGTCTGTATTAGGGATAGATGACTGTAGACGCATATCAACAGCATTGTGAAGAACTATTTTTCTTTGCTCCCTCTAGCATGCAAGAGGAAAATACCAAAACCTGAAGGTTCATTATGGGACTTAGGGGAAGCATCCGCGAGCATGTATTGGGATTAGAAAAGAAAATTTATAATAAAGCTGTACAGATTGTTCGAGTACTAGAATCGAACCAGAGGAAAAGTTATTTTGCTCAGAACAGAGGTATAAAGAGGCCCAATGGAAACTCATACAGCAGAGGGAACTCAAAGACATTTAAACCCTTCCGTACTCAAGGCTTCAATGCTGCAGCCAAGACTACCCCAACAACCCTACCTCTACAATAGCAAAGTAGTGCTGGAGTTAAATGCTTCAATTGTAATCAAGTAGGACATTATTCGAAAGAGTGTCCCAAGCCAAGGAAAAAGTTACAGCAAGGAAAAGTTTATGCAGTTACTTCTGAGGATGCTATCGCATCGCCTGATGTGGTCACAGGTATCATACCTATTAATGGCTTACCCGCTAGAGTACTCTTTGACTCTGGAGCTACTCATTTTTTTATATCTGTGTCTTTTGGAAATAAGTTAAATCTACCATTCAGACCATTAGACTGTAAACTTCATGTATGATCACCTATGGGATTAGAAGTGGAACTAGACAAAGGTTATGGACCATGTCTAGTTCTTATCAGTGAGAAGATTTTGAAGGCAACCTTAATCCAACTCGAGATGGCAGACTTTGACGTTATCTTGGGAATGAATGGATTGGTTAGCTCGGCACTCCACAAACTTATTATGTGCAAAAAAGAAACTGACATTTAAAGACAAGTAAGGAGCAGAGTTTAGTTTTGCAGGAACTAAACTTCTCCATAAACGAAAACTCATTCTCTCTGCATTAAAGGTTAGAAAATGCCTCGAGAAAGGAGGAATTGGGTATCTAGTATCGATGGTCAACCTCACCAAGGAAGCACTATGAATGGAGGATAATGAAGTTATGCGTGAATTTCTGAATGTATTTCCTAAGGAATTACCAGGACTACTACCCGACCGAGCGACAAAGTTCGTTATAGATCTTATACCTGGAGCCGCACCAGTATCGAAAGCACTCTATTGAATGACTCCTACCAAACTCAAGGAACTGAAAGTACAGTTACAGGAATTATTGGACAAGGGTTATATCAGACCCAGCATATCACCATGGGGAGCGCCAATATTTTTCATGAAAAAGAAGGATGGTAGCGTTCGGCTATGTATAGACTATCGAGAATTGAATAAGCTTACAATCAAGAATCGATACCCGTTGCCTCGGATCGATGACTTGTTCGATCAGTTGCAAGGTGCTAAAGTGTTCTCCAAAATTGATCTTCGGTTAGGATACCATCAGTTGAAGATTAAGAAGGTGATATTCCGAAGTCAGCATTCAGAACTAGATATGGACATTATGAAATTTTAGTCATGTCTTTTGGATTATCTAATGCACCCGTAACTTTTATGGAACTCATGAATCAAGTATTCCATGATATGTTGGATACGTCAGTTATTGTATTTATTTACGACATACTAGTCTACTCCAAGGACAAAGAAACTCATATCACAAATCTAAGAGCTACTTTGTAGCGACTAAGAAAAGAGAAGCTTTTCGCAAAATTTACTAAGTGTGGATTTTAGTTGAATGAAGTCGTTTTCTTAGGTCATGTTGTATCTGCTGAAGAAATTAAAGTGGATCCTAGTAAGATTGAAGCCATCGTGAAATGAAAAGCACCTAAGAATGTTGCCAAAATCAAAAGTTTCTTAGGTTTAGCTGGGTACTATCGACGATTCGTGGAATATTACTCTAGAATCGTTGTATCTCTCACTAGTTTGACAAAGAAAGGAGAAAAGTTTGTTTGGACCGACAAATGTGAAGAGTGTTTCCAAACATTGAAGGCTAGATTGATAACAGCTCTCATCTTGACTATTCCAATTCCAGGACAACCATTTACCTTGTACACCGATGTGTCTAGGTTAGGTTTGGGATGTGTGCTTATGCAAGGAGAACAAGTAATTGTGTATGCCTCAAGACAACTGAAGATACATGAAAAGAATTATCTCACTCATGACTTGAAATTAGTAGTGGTGGTACATGTTGTCAAGATATGGAGACATTATTTGTATGGAGAAAATTTTTAGATTAAATCAGATCATAAGAGTCTCACTCATCTTTTAATTAGAAGGAGTTGAACATGAGACAGAGAAGATGGCTGGAATTACTAAAGGATTATGATTGTGATATCCAGTATCATCTAGGAAAAGCTAATGTAGTTGCTGACGCACTAAGCAGAAAAGCTATGACAAAGTCTCAAGAAGAAGCTGGTGCAAATGTAGTAGTGTGTGTCACGGGAAGAGTATTTAATTATGATAAAGAGCAGTTTGTGATTGATATTTCGAATGAATCAACTAACCAAGGGTTTATTCATCTATTCTCAAACATGTTTGCTACATTAAAGATTGCACCTGATCTATTAGACGAAGTGAAAGTAGCTATTAAATCAGACCCTTATCTGAGAACGGTGCAAGAAGACCTTGAAAAAGGTAAGACTACTCTTGAGTTCACCTTGGACGTTGAAAAGGTACTAAGATACAAAGGAAATGTATGTGTTCCTGAAAATGAAGACTTGACTATTAGACAAAGACTTATGAAGGAAGCCCACACCACTGCGTATTCGGTATACCCTGGAAGCACGAAGATGTACCATGAATTAAAGAAACTCTATTGGTAGAGAGGAATGAAAGCGGATGTAGCTAAATTTGTGTCTCAATGCCTAAATTGTCAGCGGGTAAAGGCTGAAAGGTAAAGACCTACAGGATTGTTGCAGCCACTGCCAGAATCGACATGGAAATGGGACTGCATCACTATGGACTTCGTCATAGATTACCATTGACTCCCTGAGTAGTTGACGTGGTTTGGGTGATTGTAGATCATTTGACTATGACAGCTCGTTTCATAGCTATACGACCTTAGTATACCCTAGAGAGGTTAGCGAAGCTGTATGTTGATAATATTGTCAGATTGCATGGTGTACCTGAAAGCATTATGTCTGACAAAGACCCATGTTTTACCTCAAGGTGTTGGGAAGGATTACAGAAGGCTATGGGTACAACGTTGAAGTTTAGTACTGCATTCCATCCTCAGACGGATGGACAGTCAGAACATACCATTCAGATTTTAGAAGATATGCTCCGAGCTTGCGTAATTGATTTCAAAGGATCATGGGATGAGAAATTACCATTGATTGAGTTTGCTTATAACAACAACTATCAAGCGGCTATACAGATGTCACCCTATGAAGCACTGTATGGTAGGAAATGTTGAACTCCTTTATTTTGGAACGAAGTTGGACAACGGAGTATTGTTGGACAACAGCTTGTTGAAACGACTTGTCGAGTGGTTGACATTATCAAGGAAAGAGTCCGAATAGCTCAGAACCATCAGAAGCAATATGCAGATAATTGACGCAGAGATCTCGAATTCACCATAGGTGATAAGGTATTTCTGAAAATATCTCCTATGCGTGGTTTGAAAAGGTTCGGACAGAAGGGAAAGTTGTGTCCCAGATATATTAGACCTTATGAAGTTCTAGCTAGACGTGGGAAGGTAGCGTATCAGTTAGCACTACCCGCATCCATGTCAAGTGTGCATGATGTATACCATATCTCATTACTGAAGAAGTACATCTGAGATCCAACACACGTCTTAACAACGGATCCACCGGGTCTAACTAATGATTTGAAATTCAAAGTAGCACTAATCGAAACTACCAGCCGGAAGCTTCAACGTCTACGCAACCGTGACATTTACTATGTTAAAGTTACTTAGAGGAACCAAAACGTAGAAGAGATATCATGGGAAGAAGAGAATGCTATACGAAAGCAATATCTTCACCTTTTCGACTTGGAAGGTATGTGCAAATTTCGAGGACGAAATTTATATAAGAGGGGGGAGTTGTAAGACCCGTATCATACTAACTCGGTCTTACCACCTTGTATCAGGTCTTCCTATCATGGTCAGACCAAGCGGACCAAGTGCGTGAAGAAACCACAAGGCTAGGTAAGTAATTCGAACCATAAATTATCTAATTGAGACTTGTGGTCGCATACCTAAATAGGTATGGTCGACCACACCTCAAAATAGTGAGACCACAAGAGTCTGGGACGTGTGGTCGACGGATCCTGCGACCCTACGTACGACCACACGATATCAAACTGACTCCGTGATTAGGAAACCTTCTTAATCTGAAGGGGGTTCTTTCCTAATCAAAGTAGGACTCTATATGGAGGGTTTTTCTCTATATATAGGACGTCCCTTAGCCTCTTTCATTTTTTTAGAACACAAACTGAAAGAGAAAGAAAGAGAGGAGGAGGAAGAGAAGGAGAATTGAATAGGAAGACCAAGAGAAGGAATTTCAGAGAGCTCTGATTCTTCAACAAGTTTAAGGTATGAAAACATCACCTACCTTAGTTGAATGCCTAGAATAGATTATGGAGGAAGTATTGATTCAAAGTAGGATCTCAACCATGAGACCCATAGACGGAAACTCAAAGGAAATTTATGAAGAGTAAGTTAGAGTAGATGAATGTGAAAAATACTAAATTAAGGCCACAGATCAATCATAGGAAGGACCCTAATGATAGTTCAAGGAATCAAATCATAAAGGGATTAGACTGAGAATGAAAGTCGACCAAACACTCATGTAGTTGCAGCTATGGTCGATCACATGAGGCACATGTGTTGATCACACGCCCTCAAAAAGTTTCCAAGGAGGGTGTGGTCGCATGTGTGTGGTCGCATGATATGTGACAACACGTATCGACCACACACCCTGTGGTCGTAGAAACTAAAACCACAGGTGCAGCCACACCTGCGACCACTCAGCTTCTGGAGGTCTAATTGATTCCAGATGGGACATTTAAACATTTTAATTAATGAATATGAACTCTAACTTAGAATCCATAAATTTATTAGGTTCCAAGTGGTCCAAAAATGATTTACAAAGCTTGGAAGAGGAACAACCAATAATCAAAGGTGAGGGAACAAGACCTAAACTAATTGGATAATAACAAACTGTTTTATTTTTATTGAGTCCAATGCCATGATTGATTAGATGCTTGTATGATTGTAATGTACATCTCATATGTCATCCAATATTCTTGCTATTATTGCTCATGCATATTTAATTCCGTTTATTTATAACATGATGATGATGATGATGATGATGCTAGGAATAGGCATGTGAATGTATGTATGTGGTTGGTGTGTTGGATGCGAGTGAAGCATCAGGGAGAGGATGTGGCATGGTGGTCTTCGACCTCGTTACCAGACTCTAGCTCTATCTCTACTCAAGTCTTGCCCACTAACATCGTCGTATCGCCATTACCTTAGCAGAACTATTACGTCGTAGGGCATTAGGGGAGGTGGTCTCGGACCGTGTGGTCTCTGACTCTGCCGGGGGGCCTTAGCTCTATCTCTATGGATGTATTGAGGGATGTTGGGGTGAGGCCTTGGATACACAGTATGGCATTAGGATTGGTTAGTTGCAAGCCTAGTTTGTAAGCCCTCGTCAATAGGGTTTTACGTGTTGGTATGGGTAGGGCATCAGGGGAAGTGTTGGTGGTGTTTGATTTGAACACTTTAGCTTTATCTCTATTTCATGGTGGGTGCATGTGGGACGGCAATGGTGTTTGATCCGTTGGGCGGATTCACACACTCATGTATAGAGGTGCGGCGGCCGCCAAACCTTTCTATACCACATTGCAAACTTATAAACCAGACCAAAGATATGAATTGAATGCATACATATGTTTGTTGCATTGTTTTGTTTGCTCATTGAGCCGTGATGTGTGCTCACCCTTTCGACGTCGAATATTTTTAGTTCTTGATGCAGGACCTACTGTTGAAGAATATATGAATGCGCCGACATATGAACACGTTGTTGCAATGGACGTAGAAGCTGAAGAAGATGTGCATGATTCGTCGTGTGAGTGTAACTCATGTATTTTTTATTAGCTTAGTTATTTAGTTATTGGAACATGTAATTGATTATTTTATTTTATTTTATGTCTTGTGGTATATTGGAGATAATTGGATACTTAATTATGCTATCACTGTCAGATACTCAGTTCATTAGTATTAAAGACTTCCGTTATCGTTTATTTACTCTGAATTTACTTGTGGGATGTATATGGTTTAATCGAATGGGTACGACCTATATGAGCACCTAGTTGAATCGTTGGTCTATGGACGGTTCATCACACCATTCTGGTTGGTTCAAAATTGGGGTGTGACACTAATACTCCAAAATCACCTATAATTGCATTCAATCATACCCATTACATCCTATGAGCATCCCACAAGACCTGTAACCCACTACAATGCATTTTTCCTCACATTCATTAAAAAAAATTCCAGCATTGAAGCTACTTTCAAAATCTGAGTTTTCAAAACCTAAATAGCAATCTGTTGTAAGCACCCCATTTTTGTCATCTCCAGTCAAGCAGGGTCTCTTTGAAATATAGACAACAACAGAAGGGAGGTAAGTGAAAGTTTGAAAAAATACAGGAGAGGTTATTGAAACTCTCTCTATTCGATAGTTGATTGGTCCCTGCGTACTCTCTATAGTGTTTTAAACCAAGCCAAAGTGCCCCCCCAGTGTCTAGGAGCCTAGGTGGACATGTTCAGAAAAGTTGCGGGTCCTAGTTCAAGGTTTGGATTTGTTATTCGGTGACTTCGAGGTTGATTTCAACGGGCCCAACAGCAAGGTCATGGGTCATAACCTGCATAGATGCGTAGGTCATGGAATTATCTTTAAAATGAGATCAGAATCGTTCAATTCCGATATCAAATGAATAAGATATTACGATTTTAGTCGAATTGAAAATGGCCTAATTATTCCAGGAGTTTTTCTATAAATTATCATAAATTAAGGATTTATTAGGCAGATTATCGTAAATTGGATTGATCGGACTTCATTCGGTCATCTCTTGATCATCTAGCATCCAAATCAGGCGATTCAAGAGCCAGTGTGCTCCATTGTCTGTCCTCTTCAAAGTGGAAGCAGAAAATCCCAGATAAGGGTCGTCGAAAGATCCCATGCGGAGTTGCAAGCTGATATGTTCATTTAAACTTCAATTCTTCATAACTTACTCATCTGACCACCAAATGAGGCGATTCAAGCTCCAGTGTGCTCCATTGTCCGTCTTCTTCAAAGTGGATGTGGAACATGTGGGACAGAGGCCGCCAAAAAATCCCATGCAGAGCTACAAGCCGAAATAACTCATAAAAATATAGAAAGAGAAGAGAAGCCAGTCTCAGCCTAATCTGGTGCAGTCTAAGTCAGTCCAACCCAGTCAACCTTGACCAGTCTAACCTGACCCTAGACTGAATCAATTCAGTCCATATGCATTTTACTTTATATAAATATCACGTGGTGTAATATATATATATATATATATATATATATATATATATATATATATATATATATATATATATATATATATATATATATATATATATATATATATATATATATATATATATATATATAATCAGAATGGGTTTTAATGAAATATGACAAGAGAGAGGGAGAGCACAAAAGAGAGAAGACAAAGAGAGAAAGAAGACACAAGAAAAGAGAGAGGATAAGAGAGAGAGAGAGAGAGAGAGAGAAGAGAGCGGTACCAGAAAAGAGAGGATAAGAGGGAGACAACTTACTTGCTACACTCCACCCCTGGCCCCATCGTATAGAAATCCTCTCCTGCCTAAGTTTAGGCGGGAGACTTAGCGGCCCGGATGGATGGCTGCCACCTGGCTCTTGGGTGGATCCGAGCCCTCCATCCGAGCCGACACCCGAGCCGACAAGCTGAGCCGATAGGGTTGTCGGCTCTGATGGAGGGCTCGGATCCACCCGAGAGCCAGGTGGCGGCCATCCATCTGGGCCGCTAAGTCTCCCGCCCAAACTCAGGCGGGAGAGGATGTGGATCCGACCCCATCCCTCTTGGATCCACATCCTCTTCCGCCTGAGTTTGGGCAGGAGAGTTGGAGGTCCGAATGGATGGCCGCCACCTAACTCTCGGGAATCCAAGCCCTCCATCCGAGCCGACATCCCTGTTGGCTCAACTTGTCGGCTGAGGTGTTGGTTCAGATGGAGCCAGGTGGCGGCCATCCATCCGGGCCACCAACTCTCCTACCCAAACTCAAGCGGGAGAGAATTTCTATACATCCCTCTTTAACTCCTCACCGGCACTCCATCTCACCTGCCACACTCCACCTCCCATATTCTCCACTGCACTTCATTGTATGTTAAGCACTCACCCCCATTATTGATCACGCCCATGCCCCTATACAGAGAAGCCATGCAACCAGCCTACTATCCCACACCTTTTGCTTACCTCAGATCCATTTGTTGTTCCCACTTGCTGTCTCCTTGAGCCAACCTCACCCCTATAAATACCACATCAACAACCTGCCAGAGGGAGGAGGGGGAGAAAAAAATTCTGGCAAGGTGGAAAAACTCTTGGCATTTACCACACGACTCTCCACCTGCTGTAGAGAACACCCTTCACCAACCCAATCTCCATACCACCTACAACTCTCTTTGCCACTCACCGAGATCATTCCGCAACTATTATCAACATCACCCGCAGCCATCGCCGGCAACCCGACAACACCTTGGATCACCCAATTTACTGACTACCTCATCAACCAACCGATTACTTGTGCTGAATCAGGTCGGTCTTCCTTACTTATCCTCGGTTTGCAAAGTAGGATAATGCATGCATTTTTTTTTTTGGTAAAAGCATAATGCATGCATTACATCTTTATTCTTTGTGCATGTACCACATTTGTTATTTATTATCTTATCATTGCATGCATCATATTTGTCATTTTATTCTTGCATGCATTATATTATTATTTTATTCTTTGAAGTTGATCATTGCATGCATTGTATATTTTACCTCATTCTTTGATATCATAATAGCATATGTATTGCATTTTATTTTAGTCACCGATTTGATCCCATCGATCCTGAATAAATTTGATTCCGTCGGTCTTGAATAAATTTGATTCCATCAATCATGTATTGCAGTTTCAGATTATGATTCTTTCTGACTGCTCGTCTATCTGAGGATGAAAAGTTGTGCTAAACTTCAACTTGGTTCCCATGGCTTTCTATAATCCTTCCCAAAACTTTGATATAAAATGGGGATCTCTGTCAGATACTATACTCTCTGGGACGTCGTTAAGTCTAATTATATTATCCACATATAGCTTGACTAACTTGTCTATGGTATACTGAGGTCTGACAGCGATAAACCAGCTATCTTGGTAAGTCGATCGACTATAACCCATACGACATCCACTGACCTTAGTGTCAAGGGTAGGCCAGTGACGAAATCCATTGTGATACAATCCCACTTCCATACTAGCTCCGGTAGTGATTGTAACAATCCAGCTAGTCGTTGTCTCTCTGTTTTCACTTGCTAGCAATTTAGACATTGGAATACGAATCAAGCTACATCCGCTTTCATACCCCTCCACCAATATAATCTTCTTAAATCATGGTACATCTTGGTGCTTCTTGGATGTACCGAATATGGGGTATAATGAGCTTCTGTCATAATTCTATCTCTGATATTTGAGTTCTCACTCTCAGGTATACATAATCGTCCATGATACCTGAGTACCTTGTTTGAATCCAAGGTAAAGTCAGGGTTGCTTTTACCCTTCCCTAGATCTTAATGCACAGTCTTGAGATGTGGATCCTATAGAATTGCTACTTTTACCTCATCTATTAGATTCGATGAGATCTTCAAAGCTGCGAACATCAATGTGAACTTATGAATTAAGCCCTGTTCCACTGGATCTTCTGCAGTCTCTTATATATGTTCTTCATCATTCTCTATTGAGCCCGAGGCTGCAGCACACAATGTAGCGTTGGTACTGGGTCCTGCCTCAGGTTTCAATGCCCACTTTCTGCTTAAGTTGTCAGCTATGATGTTTGCCTTACCCGGATGGTACTGGATGTCACAATCATAATCTTTTAATAGCTCCAGCCATCTCCTTTGTCTCATATTTAGGTTCTTTTGAGTAAAAGGGTAAGTCAAACTCTTGTAATCCGACTTGATCTGAAACTTTTCACCATAAAGGTAGTGTCTCCAAGTCTTGATTGCGTGAATGACCACTGCTAACTCCAAATCATGCGTAGGATAGTTCTTCTCATGCTCTTTCAACTGTCTTGATGCGTAGGCAATCACCTGTTCTCCTTGCATCAATACACATCCAAGACCTAACCCTGAGGCATCCGTATATAGGGTGAACGGCAAGCCTGGTGCTGGGATGGTCAAGATAGGTGTAGAGACTGGTCTTGACTTCAGAGTCTGAACATACTTCTCACACTCAATTGTCCATATAAACTTTTCTCCTTTCTTGGTAAGTCTAGTAAGTGGAATGGCGATTCTTGAGTAGTCTTCCACGAATCTTCTATAGTAACCAGCCAATCCAAGGAAACTATGAATCTCTGCAACTGATTTCGGTGCTCCCTATCCTACTATAGCTACGATCTTGCTTGGGTCTACCTTGAAACCGTCTGCATATACTACGTGACCCAAGAGGACCACTTCCTTCAGCCGAAATTCGCATTTCTTGAACTTGGCGTAAAGCTTCTCCCTTCTCAGCCGTTGTAGGGTTGTTCTCAAGTGTATTGCATGAGCCTCCCTATCCTTTAAGTAGACCAAGATGTCATCAATGAATACGATGACCGAAGTGTCCAACATGTCATGAAACACTCGGTTCATCAGTTCCATGAACGACGCTAGAGTATTAGTCAACCCGAACGACATTACCAGGAACTCATAATGTCCATACCTTATCCTGAAAGCAGTCTTCGGAATATCTCTTGCCTTGATCTTCAATTGGTGATACCCTGATCTAAGATCAATCTTTGAGAAAACCTTTGCACCCTGCAGCTGATCGAATAGATCATCGATCCTAGGCAAAAGGGTATTGGTTCTTGATGGTTAACTTGTTCAACTCTCGGTAGTCAATACATAATCGTATGCTACCATCCTTCTTCTTTACGAACAATATAGGTGTTCCCCACGGCGATATGCTTGGTTATATGAAACCCTTATCTAGTAGTTCATGTAACTGGGTCTTCAACTCTTTTAATTTTGTAGGAGCCATCATGTACGGTGCCTTAGACAGCGGCGCCGACCCTGGCATGAGGTTTATCACGAACTCTATAGCCCTGTCTGGAGGTAGGCCTAGTAGATCCTCTAAAAATACATCTGGAAACGCAAAGGCATAGTTTTCTTCTTTTTTTTTTCTCTCAAATACAAATAAAAAAATTCCCGTACCACATCTAGATCTTCCATCTTTGCCACCTCTGCAGCGATGTCGACCACAGACACTAAATAACCTACTCCTCCCTTCTCTAAGTATCTCTTAGCTTTTAGAGCAGAGAGGATCAGCTTCCGCTTCCTAAGTAATTTGGTTCCAGCGAAGCTAAACTCCTTTCCCTTATCATCCTTAAAAACAAGTTTCCTTTCGCCACATAATAAGCTAGCTGAATGATGGCCTAGCCAATCCATTCCCAGGATGACATCAAAGTCTGTCATCTCGAGTTGAACCAGATTTACTTCTAGGTTTCGCCCATCAATACTAACTGAACACGGCCCATAGCATTCATTCAACGCCACTTACTCCCAACAGAGAGCGAATTATCAAGCTTCGAGTTAAAAGCTTAACAGGTAATTCCAATCGCTTCCCGAAAGACATAGAAACAAAGGAGTGTATAGCCCTAGAGTCAAAGAGTACTCTGACGATACACCAGCTATATCTACAGTTCCTGGAATTTAATTATTCCTTAGTCTACATGCTCATACATAGTAATGCAGTAACCAAAATAACAAGAGATGGATTCATACCAGTAACCACATCAAGTGATACGGCTGCCTCCTCAGTGGTGATTGCGAATATCTTCCCTTGTTGTGGCGGTTGCTTTCTTGGTAGAGTACAAGTCTTTGCATAATGGCCCAATTGTTGGCAGTTAAAACATTTGACATTAGGGTTTTGATCAACTATTTGTGATGGTGGTGGTGCAGTAGTATTCATTGCTGGCACAATAGCAGACTGAGCCCTGTATGGGCAGAATGGTCTCATGTTCCCTCTACCCGAAGTCTCAATAGCAGGCCTCTTCAGTCCCCTATTTTGAGCAAAGAAGCTGTGTCTTTGGCTTGATTCTTTCACCCTAGCAATCTGCATAGCCTCATTATACGCCTTCTTCTCCAAACCCAAGACGTGCTCCTAGATACTTCCTCGCAATCCCATAGTAAACCTATGGGTTTTGGTTTCCTCCTCTTGCATGCTTACTGGAGCAAAGAAAAACAGTTCTTCATACCTCTACTGGTATGCATCAACAGTCAACTGGGATTGCTGCAGGTTGAAGAATTCCTTTTCCATCTGGTCACGAAAACTCTTAGGGAAGTACTTATCGAAGAAGGCTCCCTTGAATATTTCCCAAGTGATTTGGGTGTGCTTCGTATCCAAGTATGGCTGGGTAGAATTCCACCAGGCATTAGCATCTTCCTTAAGCATGTGCGTAGCAAATAACACCTTCTCATCCTCCGTGCAAGTCATCAGACGGAAGTTCTTCTCCATCTCAGCAACCCACTGTACAGGCCATAGTGGTTTTTCGAGTTTCCCTGTGAAGGTAGGGGGTTTCAACTTCAATAACCTATCCACCGCTCGGCTTAGGTCATTCTACCCCTGTGCATTTGTTCAGTACCATGGTGGTGGGTACGGATAGATATCTTGATAGGTAGACGTTATTGGAAATTGGTGTGGTAGTTGTGGGTTCTGTTCTTGGCCCATTGGCCCAGTGCTACCATCCACTGGCAGTGATGTGTTTTTTCCCCCAGACTCAGGCATACCTTCTGTAGGGATATATTCCGGTGGCCTGAACATCTTCAGCATCTCGTTCAAGAACGCTTTCTATTGAGCTTTCATCTGGTAGACCAAATTCGTCACAATAGTCTCAGAGTTGGTGTGAGGAGGGCCTGACAGATTTGTTGGTGCTCTATGACTCTGCCCTTCTCTACCATTTCTCATTGGTGTCCTGTCCCCATCATCCCTCATTGGGGTTCCACCTTCCGGGTTCAGGTTTTGCTCATCAATGGTTCCTGTTTCCACATTGTCTTCAGCTTGGTGCACCCTTGAATGGTGAAGCTTTCGTGAGCCTCTACGACCATTTTTTCCTACCATCTCAGATTACTCTTTCCTGTTTGGATCTGATAAGAAGACATAACACATGAGGTACATTGGAATAGTCGCATTTGTCATAATAGTGTTAGTTTTTAACAGTGCGAGGCAAAAATTATAATGGAAACTTTAAATCAAAATTTTAAAAAATTTCTCAAATTTTCCTGGGCTTAGAATACTTGTTTGGTCGCAACATACCAGTCACGACACTGTAGTATATAGTGCGACCGGTATAGTCAAGCAGACAAACCTCTCAGACTTCCCGAGGGGTACTGGTTGATGTACCGGTCGCACCTCTGTATGGTATGATGCGACTAGCGGTCAGCACCTTGCTTTGGCCGAGAGGTACTGTCACACCCCAATTCTGCACCAACCAGAATGGTGTGATGAACCGTCAATAAACCAACGGTTCAACTAGGATCTCAAAATAGGCTATCCCATATATGATAAACCAAAACACATTCCACATTAATCAGAGGTAATAAAGTAAATAGCGGAAGTCTTACAGATAATGAATTGAGGTCTAATCATGATAAATAATTAATATTCTATTTATTTCCATATAACCAAAACATAATTTAATACATATTACAATATCCAAATACGAAAACTAAACACTAAACGTATCCACCATTGAAACGCTCGCTTAACGAACCATGTTCGTCCTCCACAGCTTGCTCATCATAGCCATCACATGTTCATATGTTGGCGTGTCGACATAATCTTCAATCGTGATACCTGCAACATCAGAAACTAAAAGATTTGTGCGTACGAGGGTCAGCTCTCCAACTTGAGCTCAGTGAGTAAACAGAACAATGCAACAATACATATGCATGCAATCAATTCATATCTTTGGTCTGGTTTAAAGTTTGCAATGTGCTATAGAAAGGATAGGTGGCCGCCGCACCTCTATACACGAGTGTGTGGAAACGCCCAACGAAAATGGCATTGTCGCCCCACATGCACCCACCATGGACAATATACACCCCATGAAAACGGCATGGCTGTACCGGTTGCCCATACCAACACGTAAGCCCATGTTGGCGAGGGCTTGCAAACTGGGCTCACAACTAACCAACCCTAATGTCAAACAATGTATCCAAGGCCTCACCCCAGCATCCCTCAATACATCCATAGAGATAGAGCTAGGGTCTGGTGACCAGGCTGAACCACAATGCCACGTCCCCCCCTGATGCCCTATGACATATTAGTTCCGCTAAGGTAATGGCGATACAACGATGTTAGTGGACAAGACTTGAGTAGAGATAGAGCTAGAGTCTGGTGACCAGGCTGAACCACAATGTCACGTCCTCCCCCTGATGCTCTACTCGCATCAAGCACACTAACACTTGCTTAGTGGACATGACTTGAATAGACCATGGCACAATATACCCCGATGAGAACGGCATCGAAGTACCGGTTGATACCATCCCTACCCGCACCATGTACACCAGCTAAACACAAACATTCACATGCCTATTCCTACCATCATCAACATCATCATGTTATAATCAATAAATTTAAATATGCATGAACAGTAATAATAGAAATATTGGATGACATGTTGAATGCACATAATAATCATACACGCATAAAATCATTCTTGGCATCGGACTCAAGAAGTAAAATAATTTATTATTAACCAATTAGTTTAGGTCTTGTTCCCTCACCTTAGCTTGTTAATAGATCCTCTTCCAAGCTTTAGAATCACCTTTATAACTTTATTATATTGCTAGAAGACCTAACAAAGTCGATAGAATTTAATTAGAATTAATTCCGAATTTAAAAACCATTCTGTTAACTGAGGGTCGGAGGTAGGGTCGGAGTCATGATCGACCCTGGGTGCGACCCTCCCCCTAATCTGAACTTCCCGAACACTGAGGGTCGATGCTAGGGTCGGATCTGCCATCGACCCTAGGTGCGACCCTCCATGGTTTGAGTCGAAAATATTAAATTTCGTTCTCTCTTTCATGGTTGGGTCCTATGGCTTACTTCCACAATCTATTCTATACATGTTCTATGGTTTAGAACTATACTTTATTCACCTACATGGTTTTAATGATCTCCTCCATGGTTTCCATTGAAACAAAACCATGGGTAGATGATTTGGGTTTCTTCTAAGTCATACCCTCTTCATAAACCATTCTAAAGTCGTAAATAAATCATGGGGAATGTATTCATACCTTAGATTTGGTGAGATTCAGAGTTCCTCTGAATTTCCTCTTCTTCTTAGCCTTTTCTTCAATTTTCCTTCTCTTCTTCTCTTCATTCTCTTCTCTTTCTCTCAATCCAATTAGGGTTGTAAAAGGAGTGAAAGAGGCTTAGGGACGTCCTATTTATAGGGCAAAACCTCCCAAAATAAGTCCCATTGAGTTTAGGAAAGGTTCCAATTGAAATTAGGAAGGTTTCTGATCAATTTTCGGTTCGTGTTGTTTTTCCCGAATGCCGAGGGTCGATGGTGAGGGTCGATGGGAGGGTCGGACAACTCATAGACCCTACGACCCATGGTTGAGGGTCGACGGTGAGGGTCGATGGGAGGGTCGGACCTGCCTGTTAAAACATGTGACCCTACCCTCAATTTGACTATTTTTGGATAAATTTTCATATTGGGTCTTGGGTTTCTTCACACACTTAGTCCACTTGGCTCGACCATGATATGTAGACGGATCCCGACACGAAATGTAAGGTTAGGCTGGGTTCTAGGCCGGGTTCGTGGCGTGCGGGTCTTACAGGTACCGGTCGCAGGTACCAAGGGGTACCGGTCGCAGGTACCAAGGGGTACCGGTCGATCGATATAAGGCAAAATCGTTGACCGGTATGCCCTAAAAGACTTTAAAATTGCAAATTTTAACTCATTCCTCACTTTTCTTCTCATTTTCCTCTCCGGTGGCGATTCCTCTCTGACTTGGTAAGTTGCTACAGTCTAACCGGTGCTTGTGAAAGCAATTCTTCTCTTTCAAGAGTACTCACAACCTCTCCAAGTAAGTACCTTTCTTCCTCTTTCTCTTTTACATCGTTTCTTCATGGTTTCTTACCCAAAAACTAGGTTTTCCTAGATTTAGAAGATTCTAACCGTAGAAACTTTTTTTCTTCGGCTTAGAAATAGTTTTGGGACCAATGAACAAAAGCCCTCAACTTATTTGAGGTTCCACCATATGGTTTTCTCAAAATCAAAATTTTTGGATTTTTTACCTAGGTTTTGGTCAAAAATCTATTTTTTTCCTTGTAATTATTGAATTTCTTGCTATTTGATGATTGTTTGCTCTCTATACGTTGCTAAATTGTTACGTAAGTCCTTCTCCCCAGATTTTGGGTGAGTTTGAGGCCTTTGCTTGAAATACTATCATTATGTTGTCGAAATTTTGAAAACTTTTGATTAATTCTCATTGTTTTGTTTTATTTTGTTTTGTAGTTAACAATGTCTCGGTGCCGAGGTGCTGGTAAGAACGCATACGCTCCGTGCATGAACCGTCCACACCCGTCGGTTCTGCAGTTTGATGAGTGGTGGTTTAATTCGGCGGCAGTGCAAGCTCATTTCCCATGGTTCGAAGAGAAAAACATAGAATCTAGACGCTGCGTAAACCTGGAGCAACTACAGCGATTCGATGTTGAAGCAGCCTTTGGTGCACTTGGGTGGTTACTAGTTATTATCTATACAATGACTACCCGACCAAACCTAGTCAAGCACTTCTATGCTAACCTGGAGGTCGAGGGGGATGTTAACGATTTCAGCCACGGTAGGGATCTTTGCCTTACTAGCTTTGTCAAGGGTGTTCCCATATCATTCAACACTCACCAGCTCGCTGATCTCTTGGGGATTCCTAATGATGGTGATTTGGTTTACTGCGCTCCCAAGATGAAAGGCTTCCTTATTGATGATCTGCGCCAGGAGGTTTCAGAGCAGATCCTTAACCCAGGGGCGGCCATGAAAGCTGCCAGTTTGAGACCTCTCCCTCGAGTCTATTGTCGCATTATCTAGCATGATATTGTTCCTCAGAGCAGCCACTACAGTGAGTTATCTCAGCTCTCCCAGTACCTGACTTATTGTGTCTGCACTAGGGAGCGGGTTTGTCTTCCTTATATTATCATCAAGACCATGCGTCAGGTTACCATGCCCGACCAGATAAGCAACCTTACATATGGTCGGCTTATCACTACACTCCTGCAGTGCCTTCAAGTGGACATGAGGGATGAGATTGCGGTTGAGGACACCATGACATCAGACATTGACTAGGATGCCATTGTTCAGATGAAGATGGATAACCTGCCGATCAATGATGATGAATTAGAGGCTCGTCCTCGTCTGCTTAGGAGGGTAGCGGCAGTTGATGCAGCTTATGCAGAAGAGGTAGGGGGTGATGATGATGAACAGACATTCCTACACCAAAACCGCAACCCATACCTGCAGCAAGACCATCCCAGCCTCCTCCCGATACCGTGATGGGTATGTTTATGGAGATTCGAGATGTCCAGCGTAAGATGAACCGTGACCTAGGGTGCCTCTCTCGTAGCCTCAGAGTCATGCAGGAGCAGGTACATTGGCTCAAGGACGCATATGAGCGTGACTACGACATCGTTGACCATATTCCTCCGATGCCCCAAACTCCATGATAGATCACCCTATTATTTTTTTCTCTCTCATGATACAGTTTATATAACAGGGTAACTGTCCGATTTGTGGACTGTACCCTATGGTACAATTAACTTTTTCACTCCTTGAAGGTTTTATGTTTTTACTCTCTGATACAATTTTTCTTCTTACTTGTTATGAAAATTTATGATCATTCTTGCTTGTTATTATGGTTTTCTAACAAGAGCATGTCTGTTTATTAGGTTATCACTTTTAATATAGTACATTAAGCTCTTTAGTATTTAGTCTTACATCAAACAAGTGTTTAAGGTGTGTTTTTATTAAGGCTTTTAATTTTTCCTATCTTAGTTCAATGACTCAGTTAAGTGCATAAATGGTCTGTTGGACAGATCCTAAGAGCTCTGATACCAAGTTGTCACACCCCAATTTCGGTTGAACCAGAAGTGTGAGTGAACCATCACTAAATCAACGGTTCACTCCAGGATCTTAATAAGAACGTGTCCACTAACACAAACCATTGCACATAACCACAATCAGAATATAAATAAATACAGTGGAAGTCTTAAATTAAATGAACTGAGTACTCTATTGATAAATTAAATAAGTTATCCAATTATTCAAATACCAAAGCATAAATTAATATCCTTACATTGTTCGTAAAATCCAACTGAAACAAATAAAATAAATTAAAACCATCTTAGAGGTACACACATTAAGGGCACTCGCATGAAGCGTCATGCTCGTCCTCCCCTGCTTGCACTTCCAGGGCAGCACCACTTCCATATACTCGAGCATCCATGTAGTCCTCCACAATGTAATCTGCATCAACATATAAAAATAGTGTGTACACAAGGGTGAGCTCACAACTTAGCTTAGTAAGAAAATCAGACAATGCAACAAACAACATGCATGAATAACATTCACATTATGGTCTGGTTTTAAGTTTACAATATGCTATAGAAAGGATTGGCGGCCACCGCAACTCTATAAACGAGTGTGTGAATCCTTCCAATGGATCAAACATCACTGTCGTCCCACATGCACCCACCATGAAATAGAGATAGAGCTAAAGTGTCCGGATCAAACACCTCCAACACTTCCCCTGATGCCCTACCCATACCAACACATAAACCCCTATTGGATAGGGCTTGCAAACTGGGCTTGCAACTAACCAATCCTATATGTCATCACAATAGGCCCTATCCCAGCATAGCTCCCTACGACATAGAGACAGGGCTCGAGTCTAGTGGCCAGGCCAGAGACCACAGTGTCACTTCCTCCCCCTGATACCCTATCCGCACCAAACATGCTAAGACAGAAGCAATATGAAAAGATGCTAGTGTGAGGAATGATCCAAGACCTCAGGCCCTTCCCATTCCACACACCAATGAAAACAATCACATTCCTAACACACAAATCTAGCATAGCGAGTATGCATGAACAATATGATAACTGAAAGTAAAGATGACATGTGAGTATGCACAAAAACCATTCCACAGAATCATAATTATTAACAACGTTTTACTGTTATTAAGTTATTAGGGTTTAGGTTCGATTCCCTTACCTAACGCTTGGTTACTAGCCTGCTCCGCGTCATCGAATCCAAACTCGCTATCACAAGGTCCTATACGATATTAGGGGTGAATTAGAATTAGTTTCTTAGGGTTTACGTTGATCAAAAACCAACTGGATCAAATTACCTCCCTCACAGTACCTATCGATCGCAGGTACCGATCATGACATTGTGGGGAAAGGTGCGACCGGTATGGTCGACCGGTCCCTCATAGACCAACTCCCGAGAGGTACCTGTCGTAGTACCGGTTGCATATGGTAAGACCGGTATGCTGCCCGAAGACCACCAATCTTGGTGTTCGCCTTCCGTCGGTCACCCCCTATTGGTTCTAGGGTTTCTCCTATGCATTCTACGCCTGAGCAACGAGTTAGGGTTGTTTCATGTTCCATTCAAGTCCTAGTTTCAATGATCCTTAGCCTATAATGTGAATCTAGGGTTTATCGACTGTATTAGGGTTTGACGGCAATTTAAGGGTTTTAGATCAATACCTCGCCATTCATGGTATTGATCAATTCAAGATTAATCATCTATAATGCTTAACTTAGAGAGAAGTTCAAGCATTTACCATTGGTTTGCAACTATGGTGTTCTTCGTCCAACGGCGGCTCCTCTCCCACCTTTCTTAGCTCCTTCTCCTTCTTTGATTTCTTTCTCCTCTTTAGGGTTTGTGAGAAACAATCAAAGAGTTCTAAGGAGGTTTAAGGATCCTTAAATAGACTAGTTTGGGGTTTAGGAAGTTTCCCTATGTTAAGAAAGTCCCTAGGCTGGAGATTTGGAAAGCGAGACCCGTAGAGATCCGTTTCTAGATCTAACTAGTCTGCCTGCGTAGACATACCAGTCGACCCGTACCATCGACCGGTACCATAGACCAGTATGAAAAATATCATACTTTTAAGTCTATTTTCGTACCTGATTGTCATCCACTTGTCCCATCTCGCCTGGTGATGACTGGAAGACCTGTTACGACATGAATTACAGGTTTAGATCGGGTTCATGGAGTGCGGGTCTTACAACTCCCCCACCCTTAAAAGAAATTTTATCCCCGAAATTTGCATGTAGGTCTCACACCGAAAATCTTTGAGACTTGAAAGATTATCAAATTTTTAGAATGTGCTAGAAAAACCAAAAAAAAAAAAAAAGTACGAGCAATAATGCAACAATGAAGTGAGTAGGACAGGGATTCAAGTAAAAAATCAATGGAAAGGAAAGCCCGCAATTGTCTACAGTGAGTCATGATTGAATCCAAGTCGAACGATGAGAGGAGAGGCAGGGCCCCTTGTTTATTAGAGAGGGACTGAAAGACTATAGCTGGGCTAGCTCGATATACTGCGTATCTGTTGATACGAAGTATTCCGACAATCTCCACCATTCGAGTCCGAACCGTTAGAATTGAAATAAGTATATATTTAAGGTTATCGTTTAAATTGCATGTAGGAGGACAAGGGAGGACCACATTAGAAAAAGCACCCTAGAAAAATTCTGATATTATATATATTATCATATCAAGACTAAAAATATATTACAAATGTCATCACTTGTCTAAGAAATTAAGTAGAATGACATACTTTTTTTGATGATTTGAAAGTACCTTTTGTTGATGAATTTTGGATGGTTAAATAACGAAGCCACTTGATATTCAAGGATCTCACAAGCAATCTAGATCTTCACCCCAGCTGGACAGGTATACCATAAACTGGTATTTTGAGCTTTCCTCCCCTTGCTTGTGTGACCTTGAGATGTTTTTATATCTCTAGGGTAGAGATGACCAGCCATAAAGTCCAACCCATGAGATGCTAGCCTCCGAATGCTATATCCAGATTGTCTTTCGGCATATCTTAACAATTACTAAAAGTGTCCCTAGATAATAAATAAGGATAAAAAAAATACAAAACTGCTCTTTTTTCATAAAACCAAAATATTTCACGGATTTTGCAAATTAAAAATAAATAATATTTTATATTTATAAATAAAAACATTTGGATATAAAATCAAACATGATAAATTCGTTCAAATTGACAGTTTGTAGGTACGTGTACACTATTATAATTGTCAAGTCACTAGCAACAATAGAACATTAGGCACTAAGGTCACCGTCAATGTACACGAGATCTGTTCACGAAGGATTTCACAGACCATATGTACGAGAGACTAGTCATGTGTCTCCTATAGTCTGAGTAATTTTAACTTGCACTCCTCAAACCCATCATGGTCCAATCAATGTCTATGTAAGCACATAGCGCATCATGATAAATGCAGTCAAGCCGAGGACTACAAAGTAGCTTATTCGAATAATCATCCACAAAACCAGTCCATTCATACAATAGACAAAAAACAATGGTACCATATAACTAATTTATAAGCCACAAAATATGCAAACCACACGTCACATATATATACCTCAAAATAGAGATAAAAATGACCCAAAGGAATACATAAAAACAACATAATAAATCTATGTTGAGCCACACAATTCCAACACTACATACCACCATCCAGTATTCCATCTAACTCAAGACAATGGCGTCTTGGTTCAACAAGCACCACATACCCAAGATTCAAAACGGTGTTCAACAATATCCATACCCCCAATTTAGAGAGAGAGAGAGAGAGAGAGAGAGAGAGTCCATACTTATTAATTTGAACTTTTGAGTTGAAAACTCGACAATATCCAATATCCGATTTTCTTATTAAGAGTGTGATCATTGAGGGATTCACATCCTCTCCTTCCAGAGGTTCAGGAGGAGAGGCAGCGGCCCCGTTAGATGGCCTACACCTGGGCCTCAGGTGAATCTTTGTCGGCTTGGATGGAGGGCTAGGATTCACCTGAGCCCCAAGTGTTGGCCATCTAATGGGGCCGCCGTCTCTCCTCTCGAACCTTTGGGAGGAGAGGATTTGGATAGGATTATTGAGTATGTTGTTTATTGTTGGGCAAAAAAATCCTCTCCCGCCCAACTGCCGCCGACCAAGGGCGGGATTTCAACCAGCCCACCTCCCCATGTATTGGTAGGCGGGCCGACTGATCCCCAGCCCTTGGATCAGCGGCAGGAACCTCCTGCCGCGGGAGAGGATTTCAGTCCTATTGTTGGATGCTTGGTGGCCTTGTATTTTACTTTTAAGTCATCCAACCCCTAACTTCGTGTTAATTTCATACAACCCCCTACCCCCACATTCATTAAATATATATCATATAGACCCTGTCCTAACAAACAAACATGTCTGTTAAATGATGATGTGACACCGTGTGTAATTTTATAATGGCAAAACTACCCTTAGACACTAGTTAAGTTACTGTCGTACCCTTTCACATGTATTAAGTTATTAATTATCCAAAAAAAAAAAAGATAAAGTTACTATCTAAACCGAGAGACAGAGAACCACTAGTCCATTGACTCCAGGATCTCGTCTTCTTTGGTTTCGCCATTAAAACTCCCACGCCATAACACATAGCAAAACTATAGGTTGCCCTCTCGATAAAGTTGTAGAAAGATCATCGCTTACCCTTTAAAACCCCATCAATTTCCCATCCTTTAACCAAACATACAAGGGTTTCTCATATCTTTCTAAGAAATGGAAGTGATGAAGAACACTAGCAAGCGTCATGTTTATCTGTAATTTTTTTGTTAGTTCAGTTATACGTTCCATTGAGCATATTTGCCATTTTAGACCCTCTCTATTTCTTGTATTTGCAAGCTATTTGTAAGTCTCTGGATGACATGCCATCCTAGACATCTTATTCACATTTTCAGTCACAAAGTTGCAATTGTAGAGGAAACCATGGCGGCATCATCTTCTATCACTGTTTCTCAAGCCCTTATTGGTCGCACTACCGATTCGCACTTTGGTTCTACCTCTAAGTCTAATTGTCTTGCCCTCCTTGGCTTCGGACTCAGCACTCTTGCAGGCCGAGGCATCAAAACCCAATCTCTACGCATCGCCAGTTCCTGCAAGCACGTGGGCTCTCGATCATCCACAACAAACAAAAGAATAGAAAGACTGAGAAGAATCAGACATCAATAGAAGAAAGAGAGGGGAAAAAAATTATTGGCTTAGATCGTCTGATCCCAATCCAAGCCATGGGATTGCACCTCTATGATAAGGATGTATCTCTTTAAATGGACAATCTCTTTAAATGGACATGTCCATTCACTAGTGGATCTAGTCCGGGTCAAACAGGTTAAATCGTTTCTGACACAATGGATGTATGAAAATAAAACTGGCCCACTCAAGATCCAAAAATTAAATCTCAATTTTAATCCACACCCACACGGTGCTGTGTGGCATCCAACTGTGAAAAGCAACCCAGACCCAACCTAGATATATGGTAGGAGAGATTTTTTTCCTCTTAATAACCTCACCCCTTGTAATTCCCAAAACAATATATATGCCCCCCTCAATGTCTCTTTTACTTTCCATGTGGGACTAAGGACATAGACCCACCTAGCAAGAAGCCATAACGTCTCAAGTTCCAACCTCATCAATCTAACTTCACAAGCATAACATAAGGAAAAACAGAAAAACAAAACTAACTATATATAGTATTTTTAGAAACTACTTTAATATATAAAAGAGTCCAGATCATCAACATATACATGTACATGTACTCTATGAGATTCCATCATCATCAATATACTGTGGACCCACCTCTAGAGTGTGGGGTCCACTGGATGTAGACGATGATGAAATCCCAAGAAAGATACAAGTACATGCAGATGAACAATTCCTCTATATAAAGTATAACAATTTCCAACGATTTAGAGTATAATGTTTCACAAAGATTTAAAATAAGATGCGGAAGTGAAGAGTTGCATCTAGAGTGTAGTGAGATCAACATATTCCTTTAAAACTTATTGAAATTTTTTTTTTATTAGGCGGTCATTTGACTGGTTATGATATATGTCCAGAACACTGGGCAATTAAGGAACATCATATAGATAAACTTAGTGTAACGGCGATGAAGATGTTAAGATAGATGTGTGGCAAAACTAGGAAAGAGCAAAGTAAGGAATGACCTTATTAGAGTTGATTTGATAGTAGCTCAAATACATGATAAACTATGAGAAATCGTTTGAGATGGAATAACCATGTCCAATGGAAGCCTTTAGATGTTTTAATATAAATTAAGGAGTGATTTGATTTAAACTGAAGGAATTAAAAGAATTAGGAGCAAACATAAAATAACTCTACGAGAGATACTGAAGAAAAACATGTATAGTTTAAACCATTGTATCACCTATGACATCTAATAGAATTGATTGGAGGATAAGGATCGTATAACCAACCCCGTTTACTTGGGATAAGACTTTATTATTGTTGTTTTTAAACCTCTATTTTCTTCAACCAAATATAAAAGAGAAATAGAAAAAATTACATGTATTACTCCTATGGTTTGGACTAATATCACCTACTACCTAGTAGTTTCTAACAATTACACCCACTTCCATTTAACTGACCTGACAGGCACAATTCTGAGCACTCAATGCTCTTCCCTCACATCGATCGATTTCAGTCAAACCAATTTAATCAGAGAGATTGTGAGTGATCGTTGGCCTGCACATCATTTGCACTCTCAACTTATCGAGAAACCATTAGGCAAAGACAATAACAAGATCAAGTGTGACTCCTAATCAAACAAGAAATAATTCTAATCCATGCCCAATGGCATAGATGTTGCAATCCATAGACAGGACGAACATAGCAGAGGGAGGAGCGATTACGGCTTCTCGACTAAGATCCAGACTTTGGAGGAATACATTTGGGGGAAATGTGTAGGGTAAATACATTAAGGGTAAAAAAAAACATTTTAACTTGCATTATGAGCAATACTATTTGTAAATTTTTTAGTGTTAACTGACATCATTATCCAACTGAGATCTGATAACAGACAGGGTCTCTGGGTTATATGTTTTGGATATTAGGCTTGGTATGTGATATTGTTATAAACTAAGAGTTGATAGGTGCAATTAGTCCAAACTATAGGGGATAATATATGCAATTTTCTCAAAGAAATATTATTTAAACAACATGAAAATTTCAGAGATTGATATACTAATAATATATTCGCAGAAAGCATGCACCTTTTAATTAAAAGTTGAGGACCAAAATACAATACAGTTGAATAAAGAAAATGTAATCAGATGTTGATTTCCATGGAAATGGAACATTTTTCCTTTCAACATAATCACTTTTTTTTTTTTTTTTTTTTTGGGGTGGGGGGGTGCTGTAAAACAAAACAGTTCATTTCAGGCAGCCCAGAAATAAAACTACATTACTGAAGTAAAGGAAGGTAAACATCCTCATCACAATACTAATCACTCTTTACTCCTACATGATCACTCTTTATTCTTCTTCCTTGTCTGACATAAACAAACTTTACGCCGTGGATTTGAGAAATGGATAATCAGTATATCCAAGAACAGGATCAGATACGTAAAAGGTCTCTCTATTGTACTTGTTAAGGGGAGCATCAAGCTCAAATCTCATAGGCAAATCCGGATTAGCCAAAAACCAACGGCCATAAGCCACAAGATCTGCATCTTTTTTGGAAATGGCTTTGTTGCCCTCTTCCCTATTAAAGCCCCCAGCGACGATGAAATTACCCTTGAAAGCTTTCCTCATGGGTACAAGACTTTCAGAACATTCAACCTTCTGTACATCTCTTCTCATCCTCGGCTCAACCATGTGGCAGTAGAGTATCCCATACTTGTTGAGGGACTCAGCCATGTAAAGCCCCAAAGCTTCTGGGTTTGAATCTTGTGCCTCCATGTAATCGGAAAATGGCGACAGCCTAATTCCAACTTTATCAGCTCCAATCTCATCAGCGATTGCCTCAACTACTTCCAGAGGGAAGCGGCAACGGTTTTCTAAACTCCCACCATATTTGTCTGTTCGATCATTGACTTCATCTTTCATGAACTGCTCGAGAAGGTACCCATGAGCTCCATGGATCTCAATTCCATCAAAACCTAACAAAAAAAAAAAAAAGACTTAATGTCAATTTGAATTATAAACTACATTGTTGAATGCATTCTTGACATATATAGCTACAAAGATCATATGGTCTAACAAATCTAACATGATAATCACTACGTAACCAAGACAATATAAGAGGGATATGTCATTTATCTAAGCGTCCAAATCCTCCCCCCTCCACGGCTCCCCAGCTCCCTGGCTCCCACCCCATCCAACCATTGAAGGGGTGAGCCAGCTCAAACTCCAACCCCCTCCAACAGTTGAATGGGGTGGGAGCCGGGGAGCCATGGAGGAGAGGATTCGGTTCCTTTATCTAAGCAGTGGATCCAAGATGATACATTTATTCTAGGTATATCACCTCCTATGAATGGAGTTAAAAAATAAATAAATAAAGAAGCTTCTCCCATCCAGAATTGAAATTCTTTCCTTTATTTATTTATCAGCCTAGTGGTTTTGAAAAACAAGAGATAATTGATGGTTCCAGATATTTGCAGTGCATCTGGCTCTATTGTTTAAGCATATAAGAAATGCAAGTGAAGAAAATTAACATGAAAGTGAACCTTCACTTCAAGATAAATAACAACCTTACCTTGGAGACATTTCTGGCATATAATCTGGTTTAAAAACCTAAATTATAAGAATACATACTCTTAACATATAAATAAATTATGGCAATTTAACCCTAATACTCATGGCTGTATTCTGATACTTGTTATAAATAGAAGTCCGTAATCTATTTGTTATAAGAAGATCGAATTCAAGGTTCATCTCCAAGCACTTGAAAAAAAAAAAGAGACAAATTTCTCCAAGAAAACTGATAAAAAATGAAAAAATTCCAATCTATTGTACTTTATGTTCTCCAATCAGGTTTGGCTTCCTGAAAGCCATGAACCATGCAAATCGGTTCATGCAAATCGATAGATCAAACAGTACGGTAAGACATCCTAAAATGTCCAAAAGAATAGTATATCTACGTAAAAGTTATTGTATATATCGATGTATATCTTCCTTTTCTGATTTATGATGGGATGTCACTGTAATAGATAAAATTTGAATCACAATGGATACTTTTAGCAATTCTTAAAATTAATGACGATATGATTTTCAAAGACAAATGTCCTTTTCTTTTCTCCTAAATAACTCAAGAAGTATTCTCTAAATTTGGTTATTTTGATATCATCTTAGTTAAGATTAAAAATCCTTCTTGATTCCGGCGAAGTTGTCGTTGACTAAACTATGAAATTACATCCATCTTTATTCCTTTTGGATGGGTATCTCTTCAATGTCATTGGCAGTGCTACCAATTTTCAACCTCAATGTTTTGTTAATGTAAGACTTTGAGCCTACCAATTCAAAAGAAAATATGTGTACATGAAACAAAATATAAAATTTTGGCAAGTGGTGAAAAGCTCAACCTGCTTTCATTGCATTTCTTGCAGCAACCCTAAAATCATTGACAATTTGAGGGATCTCATCTGCTTTCAACCGTCTTGGAGGTGTGAACACTTCCATTTCATTGCCAGTGGTGCGACGGGCAGGCTTCAAAGATTTGTCAGTGGATGAAACCGGAGCTTGTCCGTTTGGCTGATAATCTGAACAGAGAAAACTGGATAAGAAATGTGAAGAAAGGTAGAAATTCACAGTTCACCTAATGTTTTGTAAACTGTGTAAATCAGATTCAAGGATCCTGTCACAATAACCTAATACACCTATTTTTAACTGGAAAAGTATCCTTCAAAAACCACAACAATTAAAGGAACAGAACAGGACCATCTCTCAAACAACTATAACAAAAATAACTTATATCCTTCTTCTCTATGCTTCCTTTCTATAATTTCAAATAGTATAAATTAGCATGGTTTTTATGTATAAGTCCTTGAAGTCTTGAACAGAGTAATATTGACAAATTTTCATCTAAGAAGCTAGGGTAAATTTGTTAAGCCCAACATTTTGGGTGCCTCAGCTAGTATTTATTTATTTTATTATTATTATTATTATTATTATTATTATTATTATTGAGTGTGTGTGGGGTGGGGGGGGGGGGGGGTTGGTTTGGCAATGAAAGGCCTTCTTCCTTTCACAGGATATCCAAATCAAAGAAACTGCTAAAGTCAATTGATCGCCTACTAGAAGTAAGAGTAGGTTGGATGTAGTTTTATATGATATTGGAAGGTGGGAAAGCCTCTTAATGGAGGATGTTAAAAATTTTGCTGCATGGCAGAAGAGGAATTCTTTGGTTTGGGGGCATGGCATTAGCTGTTAGAACCTAGGAATATTCCCAAATTTGTATTGTATGTGCTGTTTCAATCTTCTCTGAGCCAGGGACAAGTAAATTTCCAATGTTTGAAAATACTAATATCAAACACCACAGTTTGTATTGCCACGCGTTTTCATAAAGTCATGCTTGTCCCACTTTTATCTTCAGTGGAGTAATGCTGGACTAATTCTAATCATTTCATAGCCACTGCAAGTTTAAACTCCCTGCTAATAAACAACTAGAATCAGCTTCTCCTAGTATCTGCTATAGAGGAGTAGATACTGACAGTTTTTCATTACTGGAACCTGAGAATTTGCATCAAAGGGAAGCACCAATACAAACATGGAAAAATACTTAAATACTTAATTAACTAAATTCACTAGCATGAAGGAGAAATAATCGCAGATTTTGTCAATTTTTTTTTTAAGTCAACTTACAATTTCAGCAAAAGTGACCAATAATTTTGAAGAATCAATTAATTGGGAATAATGTAATATAATTGTTACAAGAGACTTGTCAATTCAAAATCTGTTGGTTTTTTTTTTTTAGAAGGGAAAGATGGTGGCAGAATAAGCACAAACCCGGAGTAGACACCCTTCCCACATGCCAAATCTGACAAAAGAACAGAGCACCCTTTTCATGGACAGCATCAACTATGGGCTTCCAGGCTTCAACCTGTTCTTCTGTCCAAATACCAGGTGTATCTGGGTAGTACCTTCAAGAAGAACAAGAGAAAAACCAAATACAATAAAAAAAAAATAGAAGTAACTTTCAAAACTTACTTCCTCTTTTTTTTTTCTTTTTTTTATTATTAAATTTAGAACAAAAGCCGATGAGAGTGAGTTCTGTATAACTTGAAAACAGCAACATAGAGTCCAGATAGCTGTGTGCAGTTGAATCTAAAAATCACAAGCACTACAGTTGTACGTTATATGTTGGCCTTCCCAAGACGCACTCTTTTAAATTGTACTCATTTGGCAGTATATTAACACTGGAAACACACAAACTTTTTTGAAAAGCAAGGATTGAGAAATAGCAGTCTTTACCCAAGAGAGGTGTTAGAAACGCCTGTGGCTTCAGTTATGAGAAGTCCTCCTTTAGTAGCTCTTTGAGAGTAATATAGAATAGCATGAGGTTGAGGAACATTCTTGTATGATCTCTGTCTTGTCAAAGGTGCCATAACCACTCTGAAAAATATACAAAGACGAGTAAGGTTTCTTCTTCTTTTGTTTTTCCATTTTTTTCCATTATTGAGAGAGAGAGAGAGAGAGAGAGAGAGAGAGAGTAGAACCTCATCTATCATCTATAGACAAAAGGATATGGATTTTCATCACTCCAAATGAGTAGCAGGCTTAGCCGACTCATCAGCTATTCCCTTAGTGGATTAGGTAACCACACAATGAGATTGTCAAAAGTAGAAGATAATGACCAAACCCACCCAGAAAATGCCTTGTACCCGATCCCACATATTTACCTTTTGCAGGCTTTTTGTAGCTAAATCAAGTGGGTTATTGAGTTTTAAAACAGGGGCTTTTTTTTAACCAAAATGACCATTCCTAGGAAGCAGATAACATAAAGAATGACTTTGAATCAAATACAGGTCTTCAGCAGACGTCACAGACAGAGTTAAGATGTGACAAAGATGTACCTGTGAATGTACTATGGTACCTATGCTGAAATACGGAAGGGCTTTTGGGCATTCGGCCACATCCTGAGCATAATGCAGACCTTGACCTGACTGAATCCTAAAGCGCATTCCCTACACAGACTTAAGTTGGAATCCTTTATCTAATTTAATAGGAGAACAGTATGGTGTTATTCACCTCATCATAAGGATCAACAGATCTACAACCTAAATTTTTTTGAAGAACTCAGGGTGAGTGCTTAAAAAAATAACATGGTTCTACTTACCACCCCACCCAAAAAAAAAAAAAAAAAAAAAAACACCTGGTTCAGGCAAAAGGTATACTGAAATAAGGAAAGTTGAATGGTTCACTGTAGAAGCAAAACTTTAGTTTTTCAGCCCTGAATCTGCCTAATGAAAATGAGCTACGGTATACCAAAGTGGAGAACAATAGAAGCACATCAATATAATCCAGAAAGAAGTCTTATTCTTTAGAAAGCACTAGCTTGGGGCATCGCTTTCATCAAACATGAACCCAACCTGTTTACTGATCTGACTGAAAAATCCAATCTGATCCCAGCAATTGCAGGACGGGCTGGTTTCCAAGTTTGGATTTCTGAGTCAACACCCTACTGAGGACAATCAAGATTTTAGTTACATAGTAATTAATCTTCTTGCAACCCCCCTCCAAATCATGTCTTTTTTCATTTTGTAGAGCACAACTAGAGCTAGCCTAATGAGTGATTCCCTTTCATGATTGACAAAAAAAAAAAGCAATGAGTTAATCAACATGGACAAAGGGAACTATAAGTAGATGTGATCAAACTTTCTGTATCTTGAATCACCAAAAGGATTAATGCATAAAACAGTTAAATCTTGTCAAGCCAAACCTTCCCTTTCCCAACCCATTTGGCCCTCAAGAAAAATTAAAGAAACTGTTCATGATTCAATAGTACAAACACAACCAAGCAGTAATACTATCTTTCAGATTTGCTTGTACCAAATAAGATGCCAAAATAGAACAAGAAGAAATATAATAAATTTGTCACGGACCTATGAGAAAGATTAAACTTTCCCAAACTGTATGGAGTGAGAAGAGGGATAGGAGAGGCTTCCCCAGCCATTTCGTGGCTCATCTCTGCTTCACTTTCTTTTAACTTCTCCCATTTTGCTTGGAACCAGTTGGGTATTTATAAGGTAACAAAGATGAATGAGTACTTAGGGCTGGTTTAACAGGACTAAAGGAAGCACCGCATGAACACTGTACTGTATACCCATACAGTCCTGAAAATGTACCTCGTAAAACCAAGAGGACAAATACTTTCCCCCAGATTCAAATCGTCTCCTCCCTGAGATTTAGGGAGGAGGGATGGCGGTCTGAATGGGATGGTTGCCACGTGGCTCGAAATGAATTCAAAACATCCATCCGAAATCGGCACCCAAGCAACAAATTAAGCCCGATCGGGGGAGTCGACTGACGATAGATGGCTTGGATTCACTCGAGACTCGAGAGTCAAGTGTCGCCATCCATCTAGGATGCCGCCACTCCTCCCGAATCTTAGGGAGGAGACGATGTGGATCCACTTTCCCCCTCGTTCTTTTGGACCCGCATTTGATAATGGCGAAAATTTTTTACGACAGTATTGACTTTTGAGCCGCCGACGGCCAGTAATAATTGGGAATCTTATTAAATTATGTTTGATTGAAAAAATGCAAGGCTTTGAACGGCCGACGCCTACAATCATATATGGTAATCTAAGCTTTTTTTTCCCCTTTCCTGTAGGTTCCAGTACAGATGCAAAGATCTTTGACTATTCATCACTATCTCAGGAATCCCTATCAATGTAATTCAGAATTTCCTATCGCAAATTTCGTTTTCGTTTCTCCATCAAGGTAAACTTATACCTCTCGTTTTGTCCCATGCTGCCCTACAGGAAACTGCTGAGACCAGAATGAAACGAGAAAAACAGAAGAAACATCTTAATTACCTTGATAAACTGCATTGTTCCTATGATAATGCAGTTCAAACCTCGAGTATCCTGGATACCTCACAGTTCAGAGCACCCGAATTCGATGGAAACGAGGGTGTCATCGCAGATGGAGGAGAGTCCATGAATGCGGCATTGACCTCCTCGGTTAAGGGCTTCTTGGAACCTGGATCACCACGGAGTCACGGACACGTTATTTTTCAATATCCGTGTGTGTATGGTCGCAGGAGAAATTAAAAGGTAGGGGAGTAAAAAATTTAAATTTAAAAATGAAATTTGTAACCGTTATAGCTTTGATTATTACTTGCTTGTGTAATTAATTATATATTTTTCTTTCATTGTTAACTTTAATTTTATTTAACAAAAAATCCACTTTATTTTACATCTAAATCTCATATATTAAAAATTTAAAAATTGATAGAATATAATCACAATCAAATCCATAATCCAATCGAAACAAATTCAATCAATATTCATGATCCCATAATATCATAATCCTACAATATCATCCACAATCGAATCATACTAAATCCATATCGCATGTGATCTTTCTCATATCATATGTAATATGCCAAAATCTTCCATATTTATATATTATCATATTCATCCACAATCGAATCATACTAAATCCATATTGCATGTGATCTTTCTCATATCACATGTAATATGTCAAAATCTTCCATGTTTATATATTATCATATTCTATAAAATATTTGTTTGTAACCTATAAATGTAAATCACAAAATCAATACAATTCTTTTAGAGTATTTTCTATGGTACTCTCTTTTTACTCTTCTCTATAGTTTTGATGGTGGCATCATCATCCACTCCCTTCGCATTTGGTGGTAATGTCTCTCATATCTTGAACATTAAATTAGACCACACTAATTATCTTCTTTGGTGTGCCCAATTTTACCATTGTTCTACTTCCATGGCTATATGGGCTATTATCGATGGCATTTTGCCATGACTTACAACAACCCCTTCTTCGAGTTCATCAACAAATGATGCCACCACCACCACCACTGTTAATGCCGCCACCATTGTTGATCCTACCTATATTGACTGATAGAAGCAAGATCAGATGATCTTATGTTGCATTCTTTCTATTCTGATGGAACAGGTATTCTCCTTGGTTGTTGGTTTGAATATCTTTGTTGCTATCTAGACTGCTCTAGAAAAGTATTTTGCATCGCATTCTCAAGCTCGTATTATGTAATTAGAGTTTCAACTCCGATCTCTGAAAAGAAGAACCTTGTCAATATCTGAATATGTTCAAAAAGCTAAGACTATTGCTGACCACTTATCTGTTGTTGCAAAAGCCATTCTTGATTATCAATTTGTTCTGAGTATTTTGAGTGGCCTAGGAGCTGAATATGATAGCTTTGTGACTTCCATTACATCTCGTCTGGAACCTATCTTGTTAGATGATTTCCTTGGTATTTTTTACAGCCAAGAGATGTTGATCTAAAGCCACACTCCTAAAGTTCCTCTGACCATGCCATCTGCAAATGTAGCCACCAAAACAAATATTGAACAATCCACTTTCACTTGTCGTGGTAGAGGACGAGGAAGTGGTAGAGGACGAGGAAGGGGACATGGTCGTGGTCGATTTCAATAGGACCACTATGAACATAGACAAAAGGTTACTTGTCAGGTATGCAATCGACATGGTCATTCTACCATGCAATGCTATCAGAGATTTAATCCTCATTACACTCTAGTCTCCTCCACCAACAGCAATGTATGTTACTCATCCACCTACCAGCCATGACAATGTGTAGTACCCTGATTCCAAGATCACTCATCATTTGACCTCTGATATGGCATCTCTCTACTCCTTTAACCTATAATGGCAATGAACAGGTTCAAGTTGCCAAAGGCTCAAGTTTTAAAATCACCTACTTTAGATCTTCTTATTTACTTACTCATCATTCTTCATTTAATCTTAAGCAAATTTATTTAGTTCCTCAAATTCAAAAAAATTTACTCTTTCTTTTATAATTCATTAAAGATAATAATTGTTGTTTTGAGTTTCATCCATTTTTCTTTTGTGTTAAGGATCGATTCTTGGGGAACCTCCTTATGCACGGCCAGAATTGTAATGGTCTTTACAGCATCCGTGGTGCATTCACTTCAAACAATCAAAACCTTTCTTGGTTTGAAAATCTGATATTTCATCTTCAATCAATCCTTCAGCCTACATTGGAGAACGTGTGCCAAAAATGGTATGGCATCAACGTTTTGGGTATCCAGCTCCCCAAGTAGTGTCTTCTATTTTGAATAAACATGATTTGCCTACTTCGGCATCCTCTCTGTTTCAGTTTTGTGAATCTTGCCAACTAGGTAAATCACATTGTTTACTTTTTTCTTCAAGAACTAGTCAGTGTAATGCATCATTGGACTTAATCTATTCTGATTTATGGGGATTCTTTCCCATTTTATCATCCACTGGGTATCATTATTACATTTCTTTTGTGGATGACTTTAGCTGTTATAGATGGTTATTTCCATTACAAGCCAAATCTAAGATTCTTAAAATTTTCATGATCTTTAAAATTCAAGTTGAAATTTTTTTCAATACAAAGATCAAAAGTTCCAATCTGATGGTGGTGTAAGTTCCTTAGTTTTAAAAACTATTTGAAAACAGCTAGTATTTTGCATCGAATTTCCTGTCCTTATATACAGGAACAAAATGGCAGTATTGAAAGAAAACATCGACATATTGTAGACTCAAGTCTAACAATGATGACGCAATCATTATTTCCACACAAATTTTGGGACAATGCCTTTGCAATGGTAGTATTTTTGTTAAACATAATGTCCTTTGGCTCTTCATCTCATATATCACCTTATGAAAGGTTTTTTCAAAAGACACCTGATTATCTATTTTTAAAAGTCTTTAGAATAGCATGTTACCCATAGTTTCGACCATATCAAGCTCACAAACTTGATGATAGATCCAAACAGTGTGTCTTCATAGGATACTCTACCTAGCATCATGGTTACAAATGTCTTCGTGTTCCAACAGGATTGATTTATATTTCACGTCATGTTATATTCAATGAAGGACATTTTTCCTTTCAATCATCAACTCCTGTGGAAGCACCGATCATCAAACAACCTGATCCAATTTTCTTTCCTAATTTGCCATTACCAAATACCAACAAGGGGATGTCACCTTGTATCCCCATCCCCCCAGCCCCACTTACCCAACCCATGATGAACCCCTCTAATGCAGCCGATGATCATGTGCTTCTTTTACCTATTATACCCCAACCAAATCCACCAACTCCCATAGCTCCACCCATAGGTCATCCAATGCAAACTCGATCTAAAAATAATATCTATAAACCAAAGGTATAAATTACTATCCTTCATCCTCCTTGTGTTTGTTTCTCAACCACCATTGAACCTACATCCTATACAGTTGCTTTCAAGGACCCACAATGGAGGGATACTATAACAAGTGAATTCAATGCCCTAGTAAGAAATGAAACTTGGAAATTAATTTCCTACCACAAATCTATGAACATGGTATGTTGTAAATGGATTTACAAGTTCAAGGCACGATCTGATGGTTCGATTGAAAGATACAAAGCTCATCTTGTTGCTCGTGGCTTCACCCAACAACCAAGTTTTGACTATGATGAAACATTTAGTCCAGTAATAAAAAATAGCATTATATGGATAATTTTATCTCTAGCAATCACATTGAATTAGAATATTCAATAGTAAGATGTTCATAATGCATTCCTACATGGACTTCTCTTAGAAAAAAATTTATGCAACAACCTCGAGGCTTTGTTGACTCTCAACATCTCACTCATGTCTGTGCATTGAAAAAGGCTATTTATGGTCTAAAACAGGCTCCCCGAGCCTGGTATCATCGCATCAATTCTTATCTCATTTCAATTGGGTTTAAAGCATCAATAGTCTATTCTTCTCTCTTTATTCAACGCCATCACAAGCATATTTTGGTTATTCTACTTTATGTTAATGATTTGATTATAACAGGAAACAAACCAATGGCTATTAAACAGCTCATTACAAGGCTTGGTGATGAATTTAGTGTTAAAGATCTAGGATCCTTAAATTATTATTTGAGCATCAAAGTAAACAAGACATCAACTGGTTTACACTTAACTCAAACTCAATATGCAACTGACTTGCTGAGGAGGACTGATATGATGGATGCCAAACCATGTGCCATTCCAATGGCTCCATAGGGTTAAAAAATGACCAAGGCCAATAGAAAACAGTTTCTTAATGCCACTCTATATAGGAGCACTGTGGGAGTCCTACAATACCTGACATTAATCAGACCAGATCTATCATGCTCGGTTAATAAGGTGTATCACTATATGCACTCCCCCACCATTAAACACTAGCTTGCAATCAAGTATATACTACAGTATATCTAGGGTTTCATTCATTGTAATACATATATCCGACCTATTTCTATCGTAGAGTTATCAACATTCATAGATACGGATTAGGCGGGCAGTCCTGATGATAAAAAATCTACAAATGGCTATTGCATCTATTTTGGATCAAATTTAGTCTCATGGAGTTCCAAGAAACAGCCCACGGTTGCAACATCCAGTACTAAGTCGTAGTACAAAGGTATAACCAATGCAACATCCGAATTAATTTGGATCCAATTCATCTTACAGGATCTTAGTTTTTCACCAACACGAAAATCGATCATTTGGTGTGACAACATTGGTGCAACATATTTAGCAGCCAATCCAGTTCTCCATGCATGAATCAAACACGGGAAAATTGACTACCATTTTGTCAAAGATCAAGTATTCAAAAAACTCCTCGACCTTTGGTTTGTATGTTCCCATGATCAAATTACGGATATACTCACTAGACCGTATCACATTTATGGTTTTGGATTCTATGTGACAAGCTTACTATCCAAGAGGGACAGTTTCACTTGAGGGGGCATGATAGAATAGAATCACAATCAAATCCACAATTCGATCAAAGCAAATCCAATCAATATTCATGATCTCGCAATATCATCCACAATCCAATCATACCAAATCCATATCGCATATGATCTTTCTCATATCACATATAATATGTAAAAATATTTCATGCTTATACATTATCATATTTTGTAAAATATTTTATTGTAATTTATAAATATAGATTCTTTACTTAATGTAAATCACAAAATCAATACAATTCTTTTAGAGTATTTTACAACAATTACATCTAAATAAATAATACTACTATATATACTAAGAAACTTAAATAATTTATACAATAATATTGAATAATGATTATAAAAATTCTTATTTGAAAATTTTGAAAATATTCTTCTTTTTTGGTGAAAATATTTTGAAAATATTCACTTCTAATAATTTCCTTTGCTTTTCCAAATAACCAAACAGTGCCTCAATTTCTTATTTTACAGCAAAATATTTGTTTTAAGTTTGGTTTCAAATAATTATTTCCTTGTTCTAATTGTATATTGAGTTTCACAATCTTAGTATAATAGATATATATATATATATATATATATATATATATATATATATATATATATATATATATATATATATATTCAATTTTAACCTTTTTACTTGTCATTTTCGTTCTCAATGGGAATACATTTTCTATAATTTCGATAATTTTAGTTTTCTTCGTGTTATCTAAAAATTTTCATATTCTTTTTCAATCTAATGATATTATGTCTTAAGTTTTTTAGTCTATGTTATCATCACTTAGAAATTAATAGCATTATTATTTCCTTATAATGGCATGGTTGGTAATTTTCATGTATTTAATTATATTTTATTTTGTTACTATGAATATTATAAGAATTTTTGGTGTTTTGTGGTCATTTGTATATGCTACGTTTGGTTGAAAGGGAAATTGAAAGGAAGGGAAATGAAATTTTTTAACTTTAAATGAAATTTTTTATAGTTGTAACATAACATAATTGTATAAATTACCTAAACATCTTAAAATATTTATACTCTCTTTGGTATGTGTTATAGAATTAATTATATAATATATTATGATATAGGTAATTGTTTGGTATGATTTATGATACTTATTTATATTTAAAATAAATTGATATGATCTAAAATCTACAAGTAGGGCTCTATTTGGTATGTATTATAGAATTAATTATATAATACATTATGATATATTAGTTGTTCAGTATGATTTGTGGTATTAATTTATATTTAAAATAAATTGATATAATCTAAAATCTACAAAAAAAAAATTAAAAAGTGTTTTTCATTATTGTGATAATCTTTTTTTTCTTTTTCTTTTTTTCTTTTTTTTTTGTAAAAGTGATAATCTGTTATTACTTCTTTATAATTAGTGGTATTGAACAGTTATTATTTATGACTCATAAATGATTTGTCATAAATAACTCATAAACATAATATAAACTATACCAAAAAAAATCTAGGTTAGAAGAAGTTTATCATTATTACCAGAGCCTTAATATTTTTATTTAATAAAATGGTATTTTTAGATTCAAAATATATTCTCATAAATAATTTGTCATAAATATTCATAAACATAAATATAAACTATACCAAAGAGAGCCTTAATATTTTATTTAATAAGATGTAAAATTTATTTTTCTTTTCAAACTGGAGAGATTTAAATACAAAGTGAAGTATAAGTTAATAATTAAATGTGGAATAATTTGAATTTAGTTACATAGTAATGTAATAGCATGTGCTATATTCATTATAAAAGTTTCTATTTAAAGTTAAAAATTTTCACCTCCCTTCCCTTCAATTTCCCTTGCAATCAAACAACATTATAGTTTTGCATCATTTTACATATCTTCTACATATAATGACATTTTCATGTTTTAGGGAAACAGTTGAAGTCAATGGACCTTAAGGGTTATCGGACGACAATCTAGAATTTCTTTCCATTTATGTACATCCTAATAGCATGAAAGAGCATCCCAGTACAGGAGGTGGTAGCGTGTCAAATGTACCAATTTAATTAAATATTTCTTTACTGACCTGATTAATAAACGTAAATAGGATAAGCAAAGATCGATCCCATAAAGAATGAATTGATTAAAATTTATATTTTAGTCAAACTAAATATACTATTAATGCTAGGTAAACACAATAACGAATGAGAGTTTGGTTGTTTGAATCAAATTGAAAGTAAACAGACAGAATTTCAATAGAAAGACAATTAGATGAGAAAATTCAGTCCTTATTGATTCAATATCTACCCACACATGCAATGAATAAAATTAATTACAACGTTAATCTCTTCCTTCCAATCAGAATTAAAGACCTTAGATAACAATAAGCTCTGTTACCTGAGTTTTTCTTTAAGTACCTCAATTGAAACAAGCTCTTCAGAGAGATCTAACCATTGAACAACACTGAATAAGCTCTCAATGTTTAATTCAATGACAGCTTTAAGAGGGTGAAAAATAGATCAACTTAAGCAACAATCACACACAAGCGGGGATTATTTAACTTAGGTTATATTATTCACAATGATGAGATGAAAATTTGGACATAATCATCTACCACTGTTTGTTACTTATGATTAGAATCAGGACGATTAAGTATTACAAATTCTAGATCTAGCAATTAATATTAATCTAACCAATTCAGCAGGTCATTACTGAATTATTCAGATAAATATCATAATTAAAGAGAAAATAATAACATAAATAATTCCAATAAAAGAGAAAAGAATAACAACATTACTGAATAGAGAGTACACCATTGACATGAGTTTGAGCTTCAAAATCTCTTTGAACTGAATAAGAAAATTAGTAGACATTACAATCCTTTCAGAGATAGAAAAATTTTCAGCAAAAGAGAGAAAACTTTTATCTTAACACTTATGCTCTATATATAAAACATGTCAATTCTTTGTGACTTATAACTCATTCTTTGTGTAAGATTCATTCTTCATGTAGGAGTTCTTCTTTATTTAGAATTTTGAAATTATAGTCTTCTTTTTTTCTTTGGAGTCTTCTATTGTAGGTTAGATTTTCTAACTTGATTAGGAGACTCTTTATAAAATTTACATCTACCGTTGAATACTTTAATCAGATCAGAGGGCTCTCCAATTCGAATTCGGTTAGATTTTTATGTCAGACTTTGAAGCCACGTTTGGAGACCCAAACGAACTTAGATTTTTCTCCATAATACCATTCCGAAAAGGTTGAGACATCATCTACAACTTTACTGAAGATAACTTTTCAATTCTGAAACTCCTTCTATATTAAAAACCTGCATGAAACTCAAAACATCAATATTAAGGATGCTGAAATTTTCATATCTTTTAACAATTAATTCACAATATCTCTAAAATATGTCAAATTAATAAAATTCAACTTATTCAGTTCAATAAGACATAAAACACATTAAAAAAATATAGTATAAAGGAAATAAAAATATGAAAATCACATACTTATCAAGAGGCTTCTGTTACAATAAAGTTTGGGGAGGAGCAAAATATATGCAACCTTACCCTCGCAACATAGAAAAACTATTCTGTATTTCAAATCTTTGATTACTTTAATATTGATACTTTCAAGTTTAAAATTACAAATGGGCCCACAAAATTGCCTTTTAATTATAAATCATATTATATAGAGAGAGGGATGTATATAAATAAAGTAATCTATTCATAATAGGGTGGTTGAAAAGTTAGTGGATGAATGGTCCCCACCATGAATCATGGGTATCGTAATCAATGAGCTCATTTTGGTAATTGATGGTCTCATGGAATACATCATATCAATTAGATTAATGAGGGGAATAACAAAAAGACACCAACACGATACACTATCATGTGATTGTTTAAAGTGGACCTATTAAATTATGGTAAAGTTTTTCAATAATTCTGTGTGCGAGTTTTTTTAAACCATGGGATTCTTCCAGTTAAAAATCTATTCAGGATGGTAAGATTTTCTTAGGCTCAGTTTGATTGTAAGGAAAATTAGAAGAAAAGAAAATGAAAATTTTAAAATTTTAAAAAAAAATTTATAATTATAACACAATTTTATTGTATAAACTACTTAAATTATGTAGTATTTTATTGGAACCACAACAAAGTACATAGCTAAATTAAGAGGTGCTTTAAGAGGCATTCAAGAAACTATTAAACTGGGGTACAATCGGATTTGGTTAGAATTTGACTCTAGTTCGCTAGTGATTACTTTACACTCTCAAGTGATACCTTGGTTCCTATGGTAGGAATGGAGACCAATAGCAAAGAGGGTCCTCACTTGTCATATGAGATATACACATTGTTGCAGGGAAACGAACATAGTGGCAGATCTCCTAGCTAGGAAGGCAGTATATAATAGAGTTTCGTATGTATGATATGTATGTCTAACTTTTGTTACTAAGGAGATAGTGTGAGATGCTTCCCACAGATCTCATTATCATTTTTAGTTAATAGTTTGGATTCAACTGAAAATGTTACTACTGATGGTCATGCCAAAGGTGGGAATTCTTCATTATGGTTGCACAATTTTATTTTCTTTCATATATAATAAATTTGGATACTTAGCACCAAAATAAAAATAAAAGGTTCTCCAAATCCCTCTATAGCAAAGGATGAAGTACAAGTACTCCAAGCCTTGGCGAGATAATAAATAATAACTATGGTCTCCAGCTTTGATTGTTTGGTTATTATTACAGTTATGAAATGAGTAAATATATAACTGAGTGACGTAAGTAGATTTCAAATTCACTATTAAATTGATGTATCATGCACAAGCGGCAAATGAACGATAGGGTTGAATTGTAATCAAAACTATTCTCATTAAAATCATAGGCCGCCAATAGTGCGAACCGGTTTCTTTTTTAAACAATTTCCTAGATAAAACAACCCTTAAAAACCAGAAAGTATTACACTTACTTTCTTCGGTTTACTCAAAGATTCAGAAAGCCATGCTTAATAGATAAAAATCAATATTGAGACTGTCAAACCAAGTTGTTGTTCTCTTGATGGGTTAAACCTTCTCTATTTATAGGAGAAGAATAGATACCACTAATGGTTGCCTATCTCCCAAGAGTGTGTCCAAACATCATATCTCTACCAAGAGACATATCTAAGGGTGCAACATTTGGATCGAAATCGTTTATCGAAATCGAACTGAACCATTTACACCGGAACCGTGAGACAGTTTAGTAATCGATTTGGTTCTAGTTTGAAATTTGACACCATTTACAGAAATTAGATTGAATTGTTTAAACCATTGGGTTACACCGGCTAGATACCGATTAAACCGAATAGACTATAAACCATGTAAACCGTAAATGAGTAAAAGCTAATCTCATTTCCAAGATTGAAAATCCCAACCCCAACCCTAATCCCAATTAATATACTATTTTCCCAAAACCCTAACCCAATTAATATACTAATTTCCCAAGACCCCAACCCCAATTCCCAAAGGCCTAAACCATTAAACAAAAACCAAAAAACTAGAAAGCATTTTAGGCATAACAAGAGTCAAGAGACTCTCAAGATTCTGAACTCTCTCATTCCCATTTCGATTTTCATTCTTTCAACTTTGAGTCTAACGTTTGAGCTATTGGAGTCTGGAGAGTAGAATCGGACTGCTCACTGCTGGTGCTGGATGCCGGAGGACGTCAGAAGGTATGCTCATTGTTGCTCAGTGCTCACTGTAGATGATGATCTGAACCATACCATACTTACATGTACCTTAGGTCTATGATGCATGTATTGAGGACTTAGCAGGCCAAATCAATTTCAATTCAGACTAAAAATCCACCTGCAGACAATCATTTGAAGTAAAAAATAAAAAAAATAAAAAAATAATGGAAGAAAGAAATTGAGGATCTTTGATTGCCGTCTTGGGATCAAGACCAGAGAACTCATTTGCCCAATACTCGTTTGCCCAATCAGTCACTAACTGAGAGGTTTCAAAAGGAGGATCTAAAATGAAGTCAGGAATAAAAAAAAAAGGACTTGAGAATCAGACTTTAATAGGAAGGTCAGGAGGGATTTCCCATTGGAGTGAAATCCAACAGTTTGTTTGCAATGATTTTTTCTGTATTTGGTGAAGTCTCCATGTCAAACATGCATAGGATTTAGATGCAATCTCCTCCCCATTACTCAACCTCCTTTTTCTCTCATGCATAATGAAGTATTAAGTTTTATTATTAACAGTAGAGAGATCATATGAAGAATATAATACTATCTCGGCATTTCAGGTTTTTTACAATGGCTATTATGATAATGTCCATTACTTATGAATTACTATAACTTTATACCTATATCAATAATACAACTATTTTTTAAGTTTTGTGAATGCAACATTGGAGAGGTTTTTCAAGTGCATTTTGTTGTCAATGACATCTCCATCACCAAGGGGAGCGGCGCATGTTTTTTTTTTTTTTTTTTAATATGAAAATCGATTAATAACTGTTTAATTAAACAGTTTATAAACCGCAAACAAAATCGATTAATAAAAAACCGTTTAAAAACTGGTAAACCAAAACCGATTATTAATGCGTTCTGATTTAAATTTTGACACCATTTAGTTAATCGATTCGATTTTGGTTTTACCCTCTTACACACCATACTGCACCGGACCGGGCCAGACCGTTAAATCGATTATAAACCGTTTAACACCCTTAGACATATCTATGGACCATTTAGACATGTGACCAATAGTTACATCTATTGGCCTTTTAGGTGCCTATTAGAAAAAGACAAACCTCTTCATCACCTCTTGTAAAGGTGCCTATAAGGAAGAGACACACCTCTGCAACATCAATTGTCAGGTATCTATTAGGAAGAGATATACCTCTTCAACACCACATGGAAGAATAGTAAAATAATATTTTGAATCTATTAAATTCAAAACATTAAATTACGACATGTATTTACGAAGGAACCTCAAAATTAGGAAAATTTGGGACCCAGTAGTCATGCCAAATTAATGTTTATTAACATGATCCCTTTACCTCTTGCCCAACAGGTCATTCTTTTAGAGTGAGGAGGACGGACGGAATACTCAATCATATCTACTGTGAATAGTCCCACATTGTTTAAGTCTAAAACCTTGAATGCCTTATATATGGGTGAATCCTTTCACTTACTAATTTGAATTTTTGAATCCATAACCCGATTTTCTTATTAAAAGTGTGATCATCGAGTAGGTTGTTTTTGGGATCTACATCCTCTCCCACCTGGGTTTGGGTGGGAGACTTGGCGGCCCAGATGGATGGCCGCCACCTAGCTCTCAGGTGGATCCGAGCCCTCCATTAGAGCCGACACCCTAGCCGACAAGCTAAGCCGACAGGGGTGTCGGCTCGGATGGAGGATTCGGATCCACCCGAGAGCCAGGTGACGGCCATCCATCCTGACCACCAAGTCTCCCACCCAAACTCAGGTAGGAGAGGATCGGATTTCTATACGTTTTTGGTGGATGCTTGATGGCCTGGGACAATAGAATTCGGATCACCTGCATGTACATGTATTCTCCATGGGATTCTATCATTGTCGATGTGGTGTGGGATCCACTGAAAATGAACAGTGATAAGATCACATGGAGGATACAAGTACATGCAGATGAACTATTCTCGAATGATAAGATCACATGGAAGATATAAGTACACATCATGGGTATGCCAAGGACTGAACTCATTTTGGTAATTGATGATCTCATGGAATACATCTTATACATAGATTAATAAAGGAAAAAGCAGAAAGACAATTATATATTGGTGACAGCTAGATTTTCTCGTGCTTTTTTTGTTTGAAGTGGATCCTTAAAATATGGTAAGGTTTTCCGAGAAATCTCTGGAAAGAGGTTCCTTTAGAGCCATGGGATTTTATGCCAAATCTACCTTAGATAGTCTTATGATTAACAACATGATAAGTTTTTCGCACAAAAATTAAAAAAAATAAAAAGATTAGTTTTTAAGTCCCATTTCTACTTTACAGTCTACTATATCAGGAGGATTATATTTTCAATGGTTGAACCAAAGTTGCTCGGGGGAGAGGGTTAATGTCTCGTGTGGGAGATGGTATCATCAATATAGGACCCACCTAGTTAAAGAATTTTGTGAATAATGTATGTCTGAAGATTCACATCGTCTCCTCCCAGTGGTTTTGAGAGGACGCGGTAACCTATCTCTGATGGCCATCACGTGGCTTTCAGGTGAATCCGAGACCCACGTTTGAGCCGACACCCCCTGTCGGCTCGGCTTGTCGGCTGGGTGTCGGCTCGGACGTGGGTCTCGGATTCACTGAGAGCCACGTGGCGGCCATCCAGGGCAGGTTGCCACTGTCCTCCCAGAACCACTGGTAGGAGAGGATGCGGATCCGTATGTCTGATGTATTATCAATTTATTGGAATCTCCAATTATTTAGAGGATGATGTTTCATAAAGATTTAAAATAAGATGGATGAAGTGGAGAGTTACATCTAGAGTGTAGAGTGTAGTGTGATCTACGTATTCCTTTAGAACTTATGGGAAATTTTTTTTATTGGACGATCATTTGACGGGCTACGATGTAGGTTTTGAAAATTGGGCATTGAAGAAACATTATAAAGATAAACTCAATGTGGCAGAGATGAAGATGTTGAGATGGATGTGTGGCAAAAATAGGAAAAATAAAAATAAAGAATGACTTTATTAGAGTTGATTTGATAGTAACTCAAATACATGATAAACTACGAGAAATTGATTGAGATGGCACGACTATGTTCAATGGAAGCCTTTAGATCATTTAGTGTAGATGAGTGATTTGGTTTAAATTGAAGGAACTAAATGAACCAAGGACAAACTCAAAATAAAAAATAACTCTAGGAGGTGGTGAGGAAAGACATATATAGTTTAAACATTGTATTAACTATGACTTCAAATAGAATTAATTGGAGGGTAAGGATCCATATAATCGACCCTATTTAGTTGAGATAAAACTTTATTATTATTGTTTTAAAGTCTCTGTTTTCTTCAACCAAATATAAAAAAGTAATTATTTGAAGAAGATGAAAATATTAGAGATTAATATTCTGATATATTCTTACAAACCACATTTTTATTAAAAGTTGATGACCAAAATACAGTGCAGTTATATAAAGAAAATCTAATGAGATGTTGGAATTGGAACCTTTTTGCTTTCAACATAATCAGATTTTTTTTGGGGGTGCTGTAAAACAATCAGTTCATTCCAGCCAGCCAAGAAATAACTAAATTACTTTAAGCATGTCCTGAAGTAAAGGAAGGTAAACATCCTCATCACAATACTAATCACTCTTTATTCCTACATGATCACTCATTACTCTTCCTTGTCTGACATAAACAAACTTTATGTCATGGATTTGAGAAATGGATAATCAGTATATCCAAGAACAGGATCAGATATGTAAAAGGTCTCTCTATTGTACTTGTTAAGGGGAGCATCAAGCTCAAATCTCATAGGCAAATCCGGATTAGCCAAAAACCAACGGCCATAAGCCACAAGATCTGCATCTTTTTTGGAAATGGCTTTGTTGCCCTCTTCCCTATTAAAGCCCCCAGCGACGATGAAATTACCATTGAAAGCTTTCCTCATGGGTAGAAGACTTTCAGGACATTCAGCCTTCTGTACATCTCCTGTCATCCTCGGCTCAACCATGTGGCAGTAGAGTATCCCATACTTGTTAAGGGACTCAGCCATGTAAAGGCCCAAAGCTTCTGGGTTTGAATCTTGGGCCTCCATGTAATCAGAAAACGGCGACAGCCTAATTCCAACTTTATCAGCTCCAATCTCATCAGCGATTGCCTCAACTACTTCCAGAGGGAAGCGGCAACGGTTTTCTAAGCTCCCACCATATTTGTCTGTTCGATCATTGACTTCATCTTTCATGAACTGCTCGAGCAGGAACCCACTAGCCCCATGGATCTCAATTCCATCAAAACCTAATAAAAAAACATAATGTCAATTTGAATTATAAACTACATTGTTGAATGGATTCTTGACAAATAGCTACAAAGATCAAACGGTCAAACAAATCTAAAATGATAATCACTACGTGACCAAGACAATATACGAGGGATATGCCATTTACCTAAGCAGAGGATCCAACATGGATACATCCCTTTTTTTTTTTCTGGTTTGGGGGGGGGGGTTGTATTCTAGGTATATCACCTCCTACGGAAAAAAAAGAAAAAACCCCCCCCCAAAAAAAAATAATTCCCTTTATTTATTTAATTTTAATAACCACCCGTTTGTTTTAAAGAGAATAATTGATGGTTCCAGATATTTGCAGTGCATCTGGCTCTATTGTTTAAACATTTAAGAGATGTAAGTGAAGAAAATTAACATGAAACTGAACCTTCACTTCAAGATAAATAATAACCTTTCCTTGGAGACATTTCTGACATATAATCTGGTTTGTAAACCTAAATTAAAGGAATACATACTCTTAACATATAATTAAAATATGGAAAATTAACCCTAATACTCATGGCTGTATTCCGATACTTGTTATAAATAGAAGGCCATATTCCATTTGATATAAGAAGATCGAATTCAAGGTTCATCTCCAAGCACATGAAAAAAAAAAAGACAGATTTCTCCAAGAAAACTGATAAAAAGAAAAAAGAAAAAAAAGAAAACAAAAAAGAAGAAAAAAGTCTAATCTATTGTACTTTATGTTCTCCAATCAGGTTTGGCTTCCTGAAAGCCATGAACCATGTAAATCGATAGATCAAACAGTATGGTAAGACATCCTAAAATGTCTAGAAGCATAGTATATCTATGTAAGAGTTATTGAATGTATCGATTTATATCTTCCTTTTCTGATATATTATGAGATGTTATTGTAATAGAAAAGGTTTGAATCACAATGGATACTTTTAGCATTTTCTTAAAATTAATGAGCATATGATCTTCAAGGACAAATATCCTTTTCTTTTCTCCTAAATAACTCAAGAAGTATTCTCTAAATTTGGGTATTTGATATCTTCTGAGTTAAGATTAAAAATCCTTTCAGATTCTGGAAAAATTGTCATTGACTAAACTAAGAAATTACATCCATCTTTAATCCTCTTGGATGGGTATCTCTTGAAATGTCATTGGCAGTGGTACCAATTTTCAACCTCAATGTTCTGTTAATGGAAGACTTTGAGCCTACCAATTCAAATGATAATATAAAATTTTGGTAAGTAGTGAAAAGCTCAACCTGCTTTCATTGCATTTCTGGCAGCAACCCTAAAATCATTGACAATTTGAGGGATTTCATCTGTCTTCAACCGTCTTGGAGGTGTGAACTCTTCCATTTCATTGCCAGTGGTGCGAGGGACGGGCTTCAAAGATTTGTCCGTGGATGAAACCGGAGCTTGTCCATTTGGCTGAAAATCTAAGCAGAGAAACTGGATAAGAAATGTGAAGGTAGAAATTAACAGTTCACCTAATGTTTTGTAAACTGTGTAAATCAGATTCAAGGATCCTGTCTCAATAACCTAATAAACCTCTTTTTAACCGGAAAAGCATCATTCAAAAACCACAATAAATAAAGGATCAAAACAGGACCATCTCTCAAACAACTACAACAAAAATATACTACTGTCCTTATTCTCTGTGCTTCCTTTCTATACTATCTCTCAAACAACTACAACAAAAATATACTACTGTCCTTATTCTCTGTGCTTCCTTTCTATAATTTGAAATAGTATAATTTGCATGGTTTTTATGTATAGTTCCTTGAAGTCTTGGACAGAGTAACATTGACAAATTTTCATCTAAGTAGCTAGGGTAAATTTGCTAAGCCCAACATTTGGGTGCCTCAGCTAGGGGAGAGGTTGGTTATGTCGGGGAGGGGGCATGGTTTGGCAATGAAGAGCCTTCTTCCTTTCACAGGAGATCCAAATCAAAGAAACTGCAAAATCAATTGATCACCTACTAAAAGTAAGAGTAGGTTGGATGTAGATTTCTATGATATTGGAAGGTGGGAAGGCCTCTTAATGGAGGATGTTAAAAATTTTGCTGCATGGCAGAAGAGGAACTTCTTCGGTTTGGGGGCATGACATTTGCTGTTAGAACCTAGAAATATTCCCAATTTGTATTGTATGTGCTGTCTTAATCTTCTCTGAGCCAGGTACAAGTAAATTTTCAATGTTTAACAATACTAGTATCAAACACCACAGTTCGTATTGCCAAAGTTATCTGTCTCGAATTTATAAATTAAGTTGTGCATGTCCCACTTTATCTGCTGCAGAGTAATGATGGACTAATTCTAATCATTCCATAGTGTCTCTTCGGAGACATCCGATAAAATTGGAACGATACAGAGAAGATTAGCATGGTCCCTGCGCAAGGATGACATGCACAAATCTAGAAATGGTCCAAATTTTTAATTTTGCCAAAAAAAAAATTCTAATCATTCCATAGTCACTGCAGATTAAACTCCCGGCAAACAAACAACTGGAGTCAGCTTCTCCTAGTATCTGCTATTGAGTAGATACTCTAGACAATTTTTCATTAGTGGAACCTGAGAATTTGCAACAAAGGGAAGCACCAATATAGACATGGAAAAATACTTAAATACTTTAATTAACTAAATTGACTAGCATGAAGGAGAAATAATCTGCAGATGTTGTCCAATATTTTTTTAAGTTCTTTCAACTTGCAATTTCAGCAAAAGTGACCAATGATTTTGAGGAATCAATTAATTGGGAATAATGTAATATAACAATATAATTGTTACAAGAGACTTGCCAATTCAAAATCTATTGTTTTTTTCTTTTTCTTATTATTATTATTATTATTATTTTTTTGGTGGGTTTAGAAGGGAAAGATGGTGGCAGAATAAGAACAAACCCGGAGTAGACACCCTTCCCAAATGCGCAAGCTGACAAAAAAACAAAGCACCCTTTCCATGGACAGCATCAACTATGGGCTTCCAGGCTTCAACCTGTTCTTCTGTCCAAATACCGGGTATATCTGGGAAGAACCTTTAAGGAGAATAAAAGAAAAACCAAATACAACCAAAAAATAGAGGTGACTTTCACAAAAATTACTTCCTCTTATAAATTGAGAATGAAAGCAGAATGAGAGTGACTTCTGTATAACTCGAAGACAACAGAGTCCAGAGAGCAGTGTGCAGTTGAATCTACAAATCACAAGCACTACAGTTGTGCGTTGTATGTTGGCCTTCCCAAGACTCACTCTTTTAAATTGTACTAACTTGGCAGTATATTAACACTGGAAACACACAAACTTTTTTGAAAAGCAAGGATTGAGAAATAGCAGTCTTTACCCAAGAGAGGTGTTAGAAACGCAAGTGCCTTCAGCTATGAGAAGTCCTCCTTTAGTAGCTCTTTGAGAGTAATATAGAATAGCATGAGGTTGAGGAACATTCTTGTATGATCTCTGTCTTGTCATAGGTGCCATAACCACTCTGAAAAATATACAAAAGACAAGTAAGGTTTCTTCTTCCTTTTGTTGCTCCATTTTTTTTCCATTATTAACATTTGAGAGAGAGAGAGAGAGAGAGAGAGAGAGAGAGAGAGAGAGAGAGAGAGAGAGAGAAGGTGGAGGAGATCCTCATCCAATCATCTATAGACAAAAGGATATGGCTTACATCACTCCAAATGAATCAGAGGTTTGGCCAACTCATCAGCTATTCCCTTAGTTGATTAGGTAACCACACTAATGAGAGTGTCAAAAGTAGAAGCTAATTACCAAGCCCATCCAGAAAATGCCTTGTATCCGATCCAACATATTTTTTACCTTTTGCAGCCTTTTTGCAGCTAAATTAAGTGGTTTATTGAGTTTTAAAACAGGGATTTTTTTTTTTTTTTTTTAATAGCAAAATGACCATCTAGGAGGCAGATAACACGAAGAATAAGTTTTAATCAAATACAAGTCTTCAGAGCAGACTTCACAGAAAGAGTCAAGGTGTGACAAAGATGTGCCTGCGAAAGTACTATGGTCCATATGCTGACATAATGGGAGGGCTTTTAGGGCTTTGGCCACTTCCTGAGCACAATGCAGACCATGACCTGACTGAATCCTAAAGCGAATTCCCTACACAGACTTAAGCTGCAATCCTTTATCTAATTCAATAGGATGATGGTATGGTGTTATTCACCTCAGCATGAGGATCAACAGATCTACATCCTAAATTTTTTTAAGAACTCACGGTGAGAGCTTAATAAAATAACCTGCTTCCTGCAAAAGTTATACTGAAATAAGGAAAATTTGAATAGTTCACTGTGGAAGCAAAACTTAAGTTCTTCGGCACTGAATATGCCTAATGAAAATGAGCTACAGTATACCACAGGTGGAGAACAATAGAAGCACATCAATATAATCCAGAAAGAAGTCTTATTCTTTAGAAAGCACTAGCTTGGGGCATCGCTTTCATCAAACATGAACCCAACCTGTTTACTGATCTGACTGAAAAATCCAATCTGATCCCAGCAATTGCAGGACGGGCTGGTTTCCAAGTTTGGATTTCTGAGTCAACACCCTACTGAGGACAATCAAGATTTTAGTTACATAGTAATTAATCATCTGCAACCCCCCTCCAAATCATGTCTTTTTTCATTTTGTAGAGCACAACTAGAGCTAGCCTAATGAGTGATTCCCTTTCATGATTGACAAAACAAAAGCAATGAGTTAATCAACATGGACAAAGGGAACTATAAGTAGATGTGATCAAACTTTCTGTATCTTGAATCACCAAAAGGATTAATGCATAAAACAGTTAAATCTTGTCAAGCCAAACCTTCCCTTTCCCAACCCATTTGGCCCTCAAGAAAAATTAAAGAAACTGTTCATGATTCAATAGTACAAACACAACCAAGCAGTAATACTATCTTTCAAATTTGCTTGTACCAAATAAGATGCCAAAATAGAACAAGAAGAAATATAATAAATTTGTCACGGACCTATGAGAAAGATTAAACTTTCCCAAACTGTACGGAGTGAGAAGAGGGATAGGAGAGGCTTCCCCAGCCATTTCGTGGCTCATCTCTGCTTCACTTTCTTTAACTTCTCCCAATTTGCTACCTCTTTGGAGCTAATTGCTTGGAACCAGTTGGGTATATATAAGGTAACAAATATGAGTTTGGGCTAAAGGACGCATCACATGAGAACTGGACTGTATACCCATACAGTCCTGAAAATGTACCCCTATAAAACTAGAAGGTGAAGATCTTTTGGACCCGCATTTCATGATGGCGAGCGTTTTTTGGACAGTAATGACTTTGAGCTGCCGACGGCAAGTAGTAATTGGGAATATTATTAAATTATGTTCGATTCAAAAAATGCAAGCTTTGAATAACCGACGCCTACAATTATATATGGGAATCTAAGCTTTTTTTTTTTTTGCCCTTCCCTGTAGGGTCCAGTACTCATGCAAAGATCGTTGACTATTTCATCACTATCTCAGAAATCCCTATCAATGTAATTCAAAATTTCCTATTGCAAATTTCGTTTTCGTTTCCCATAAAATTCTTTTTGTCCCATGCAGCCCTATTGTACTGGACTCTGGAGAGAGAACAACAGAAGGAAAAACAGGAAACTGAAATGATGCTGAGAACAGAATGAAAGGGAGAAAAACAAACGAAACATCTTACCTTGATAAACTGCATTGTTCATATGATAAAGCAGCTCTCAAACCTCGAGCATCCTGGAAACCTCACTGCCAGAGCAGCTGAATTCGATGGAATCAAGGGTGTCATCGCAGATGGAGAGTCCATGAATGCGGCATTGACCTCCTCGGTTAACATCTTCTTGGAGACCTGGTTATTTTTCAATACCCCTGTTATGGTTGCAGAAGAAATCAAAAGATAGGGCAGTGAAATTTTAAAAAGAAATTTGTAACCGTTATAATCATGATTATCATTTGCTTGTGTAATTTATTCTTAATTATTTTTATTTGATTATTAACTTTCATTTTATTTGACAAAAAAATTTCACTTTATTTTACCTCCAAATCTTATATATTAAATATTAAAATTAAAATTAAAATTATATCTAAAAAAATAATATTACTATATATACTAAAAAAAATGAAAGTAATTTATACAATAATATTGAATAATAATTATAAAAATTCTCATTTGAAGTTTTTGAAAATATTTATTTCCATTTCCTTTGCTTTTCCTTATAACCAAACGGACTCTTAACTTCTTATTCTATAACAAAATTTTTGTTTTGATTTTTGTTTTAAGTAATTGTTCTGTTGTTCTAATTGTATATTGAGTTTCACAATCTTATTATATATATATATATATATATATATATATATATATATATATATATATACTTGACACATAATATCAATAGTTTAAAAAAAAAAAAAATTTGTAGATAACATGAAGAAAACTAAAATTTATTTATCATTTTCGTTGTCAGTGGGAATGCATTTTCTATAATATCGATAATTTTCATTATCAGTGGGAATGCATTTTCTATAATATCAATAATTTTAGTTTTCTTCATGTTATCTACAAATTTCCATTTTTTTAAAACTATTGATATTATGTCTCAAGCTTTTTTTAGTCTATGTTATCATCACTTAGAATGCATGGTAGGTAATTTTCATGTATTTTTTAATTATATTTTATTTTGTTACTATGAATATTCTAGGAATTTCTAGTGTTTTGTGGTCATTCATATAGTTTTACATCATTTTTATTTATCTCCTACGTAATGGCATTTTTCATGTTTTAGGGCAGCACTTGAAGCAAATGGACCTTGAGGGTTATCGTAGGGATTATTTAGATTTTCCACCCATTTGTGTACACCTTAATAGCTTGAAAGGACAACTTAGCATTCGAGACTTTTGCTATTATAAAGTCTGAGGAGGAGCAAAATATATACAACCTTACCCCCTTGCAACATGGAGAAGCTATTTCTGTATCCACTTCAATATCGACACTTTCAAATCCGGAGTTACGAATGAGCCAACAAAAATGCCACTTGATTATACATCAGATTATATGGAAAGATGAATGTATATTATAAGTAATCTACTCTATTATAGAGCGGTCGGCAAGTTGGTCATGGAATGGTTCCCCCCATGCATCATGGCTATCGTAATCAGAGAACTCATTTTGGTAATTGATGGTCACATGAAATATATCATATAAATATACATAGATTAATAAAAGGAATAACAAAAAAAACACGATATAATGGTGATAAAAACACATTGATGAGGAGGTTAATGTGGATACATTATCATTGAGGTTTTTTGAGCCATGGGATTTTTTCAGTTAAAAATCTATCTTAGATGGTAAGATTTTCTAAAATCAGATTGATTATAAAGAAAATTAAAGGGGGAAATATGAAAATTTTAAATTTAAAAAAGAATAGTTATAACACAAATTGATTATATAAATTACTTAAATTTCTTAATATAATTAGCAATGATACTTATAAGATGTAAAATATATTTTACTTTTCAAATGCAAGGGATTTTGATTCATTCCTTTCCCTTCAATTCACTTTGCATCCAGTCACTCAGTCAGTCGTAGCCTTAGGATTGACATAAGTTTTTTAGCACCAAAAAAGAAATTTTAAGCTTGGGTCCGTCTATTTGACATCTGTGACCAATGTCAATACCCATTGACATTGATTTCTCTTTTATACACACTCATTAGGTCATCAAGAAAATCATAATATATAAGGGAAAATATTTGGTATTTGAGGGGGAGGGAGATGGGGTGGGGGGTTTTGTACCATCTCACTGCCATTTTGTTGGCACTTCTACTTTAGAGTCTTACTATATTAGGACAATTATGCTTATATTTTCAATGCTAAAACACCAAAGTTGCTCTAAAGCTATCATAGTTAAGGGATGGGGTTTTGGAAGTAAATATTGTAGGGAATCTGTCACGCCACAGCAGTAATAATGCGAGAGATTATATCATCCACTTAAGACCCACATAGTCGAGAAAGAGAGAATAATGATACAAAATACATGTGGGGGAATTGAATGGGCCTTAATGAACTTTCTAAAATTAATAGATGAACTTTTTAGAAAATAAGATTTTCCTTTGAAAATATATTATTTTTAGCAAAAAAATAAAAAATAAAAAAAATTCCTTCACAGGAACGAGAGGATAAAAAAAAAAAAAAATCACTTTTTCTTGTATATTGTATGCTAATAATGCCCTCTAACTTAGATTCTAATCTAATGCCGATACTTAAGGTGAAGGAAATTCCATATTCCTCTTTATCATAGATGAAGGAAATTCCATATTTCCATATTAAGTATAGTTGTCTGGTGTCCTTTTGCAACTTTTGGCAATAATGTTTTGTCCCCCAACTCCTCCCAGTGGTTTGGGAGGACAATGACAACCTATCCCGGATGGTTGCCACGTGGCTTTCGGTGAATCCGAAACTCACATCCGAGCCGACACCCAGCCGACAAGCCAAGCCGATAGAGGGTGTTGGCTCGGACGTGGGTCTCGGATTCACCGAGAGCCACGTGGCAACCATCCGAGATAGGTTTCCACTGTCCTCCCAGAACCACTGGGAAGAGACGATGTAAATCCCCCTTGGTATGGGGAACTTTGTATCTAGACGGAAACTCTTAAGTTGACACAATGTGGATGGTCAGTTCAAAGAGATCCTGTACCTCATACTAATCTAAAGCATTTTGAATTTTTTTTTTTTTTTATACTTAAAATGCGGTGTTATTGAAAAATGTACATCAAATTAATCGGTTTCTTACATGGTTTATGAGGAGGGAATGTACATTATATGATCCCAATGTTAGAAAATCATTCATTATCAAGGCTAAAGTGGAATCAAATTATTCATATCGACTTGTTTCTGCCATTCGTAATGTTAGAAAATCATTCATTATCAAGGCTAATGTGAAATCAAATTGTTCATACCGACTTGTTTTTGCTATTCGTAATGTTAGAAAATCATTCATTTTCAAGGCTAATGTTGAATCAAATTGTTAATACCGACTTGTTTCTACTATTTCTGTCCAACTAAAGTGTGTTGTCCTCTAGTGTGTGAAACACCGCCTGTATCGTCAAGAACTAGTGATAGGGTTTCTATGCAAACACTTTGTTCATTAGACTCAAGTTCAATGAAAACTCAAAAATTTGTGTAAATCCTATATAGAACCGCATCCCCTTGAATTTATAGATCATACCGCCTCTTCCCAACAAGGATAAACAGTTGATCTTGGTACCACATGTTATGCCAATAACACACCTAGGGGGGGGGGGTAAAGTATGAATGAATGAGGTGGCATGTGGGCCACTCCACTCACATAATAACTTAACAACAAAACTCTAAATATTAAATGATAAATTAAATATAGAACAATTTTCATCTAACCCCCAAAAACTATGTCAAATTCGATCTAACCCCCAATAATTTCAAAAATCTCATCTACCACCCAAATGGTTTGCATAAACTTCAATAGGCCCCAATTAACTGACATACTTGACTGAAAATGTGATAAGACATTTCTAACCTTTGTATTTGAAATTGAAAGACATTAAAAAAGATAAAATTACTAATTTGACCTTTCTTTTTGCATCCCCTCCTCCCCATTGATTCCTCTGCCCTCAACCCGAGTCATCAACGAAATAATTTTGGAGGAGTTCAACAGAGTAGTAACTCTGATGATATAATGCTTCTTACACATCTTCAAAGTATGAATGAATGAGGTGGCATGTGGGCCACTCCACTCACGTAATAACTTAACAACAAAACTCTAAATATTAAATGATAAATTAAATAGAACAATTTTCATCTAACCCCCAAAAACTATGTCAAATTCGATCTAACCCCCAATAATTTCAAAAATCTCATCTACCACCCAAATGGTTTGCATAAACTTCAATAGGCCCCAATTAACTGACATACTTGAATGAAAATGTGATAAGACATTTCTAACCTTTGTATTTGAAATTGAAAGACATTAAAAAAAGATAAAATTACTAATTTGACCTTTCTTTTTGCATCCCCTCCTCACCATTGATTCCTCTGCCCTCAACCCGAGTCATCAACGAAATAGTTTTGGAGGAGTTCAACAGAGTAGTAACTCTGATGATATAATGCTTCTTACACATCTTCATCGTTTTTATACCCCTATCTCCGTCTCTATCCCCATCTATTCATCTTCATTCTACGCTGCACAGCCTTTTCTACTCCTTCTCCCGTAGGACTTGTCTTGATTCCTGACTCATCATCTTCAATTTCTGCTACTTTGGAAGATACCTGAATTGAAACTCTCCATCATCTATTGATTGCTAAGGAGGCCCAGATCGAAATCCCTCTTGAAAAGCTTTTTATTCCTCTGGATACCGACATTTCCTCAAGAAGCGCTCCATTGAGGACTAGGGTTTTGAAATGTTCTAACATAGTTCTTCGCAAGTATGTGAGGGACGCCCAAATAACGTAGGCAGATTTCGTGAAAAGTAGTATGCGGACGGAGGACTGCCCTTTGGATGGGTTGCCTGAGTTTGCCTTCATTGGCCGCTCAAATGTTTCCCTGTATCCCCAAGATCCCCAAAACGGTACCGATTGTCCGACCACCTGGGTTTTCTCATTTTAAGGAGTTTCTAGAAAGCATAATCTAGTTCCCCCTTGAAGAAAACAGTCAAATCGTGCCCTCTAAATCGTTTAAGGTCTTACCTGTTGATGAATAATGCCCACTAGTTTAAGGTCTTACAATTCATTTCTCATTTGATTTTAGAGTTGTTGAAGGCCTAGATCATTTAATGTCTTACCTATTGGATCATCGTTTAAGGTCTTATCTGTCGATGAATAACGATTTGAAAGAACGGTTTCAGATTCGAGATTTGGCCAAGGGAATCTGAAGAAGCTCCATACGAAATACAGTGAAGAAAAGAAGAAGAACAAAAGAGGAAAGAAGAAGAAGAAGGGTAAAATGGTCTTTCACTATTATAATAAAGACAGTATTGTCCCAAAAATTTTCAATTAGTAACGACGTCATCAACTAACGGGACTCTACTAACGGGTGGGGTCTCTTTGATTAATGGTGGAAAAATTTTGGATGGTAGATGAGACATTTGGAAACTTTTGGGATTAGATAGAATTTGACATCCTTTTTGAGAGTTAGATGAAAATTTTTCATTAAATATATCATATAACATTAGCATGACTTTATGCCAAGGCATATAGCACATTAATTTGAATTAGTTATATAGTCATCTCATGGTATATGTTGTAATGATTAAAAAAGTTTCCTTTTTAAGTTAAAAAATTTCACTTCCCTCCCTTTTAGTTTCTCTTGAACATCAACGCCAAGGAAACAATGAGTGCAGACAAATGTTATACTTTCAGGGGTAGCCTGGTCAAACTAGAAATCTCAACTGGGAAAATATTATTGCAAACCTTAAATCTTCCTTACAACAATGGTCCACAAGGAGGATATGCAAGTACTGCTGTTTGGGGAAGTAGCTCCTCCATTGATACTTCAAGGGTCATGGGTTCAACTCTACTGCATTCACATTGTGCCTTAAGGCACCTCTTTCCTAGATTAAATATTATAATATCTTTTGTTCTTGTTTTTTCATCTCTCATCATCATTTTATTTCTGTAAAATTTGATAGATTCTACACTCTTTCAATGCTAGAACTCGTAGATTTTTCAGGACCAATTCCTCCCAGGGTATTATTATACAACTCCAATGGGATGATGATATAAAGGAAAAACCAATTCAGAACAGATTAATCCTTACCCATAACTAATTTGTTTTGGTTTGGAAAACTGAAACCGATTAATAATCAGTTCTGTTTCGATTTATGCTTATTACATCTCAAACATAATCAAACCGAACCGATCAAAATCAAACTGATTTACACCCTTAATCTCTCTTGCTTATAAATTAATTGAGCCAACTAACAGATCATGTTGTCTGCAAATCTGAAGGATTGGTTTTTCATAAGTACTTTAGTTATGGTATTCATGTAGGTAGCTGACTCTGCTGGTATCATTGGAGGAGGGATCTCAGGAGCTGCAACTGATGGTTTGACACTTGACAGTGTACAGAAATATTGCTAACAGCAAACATCTGAACTTCACCCTTACACCATCTAGAAAAAGCTGGACAGCAAAGAAGAAATGTAAGGGAGTTCAATGATGAGATAGCTGCTGGGCTGTTGTGAGAGATTAAGAAGAAGAGGGGTATGTCTGATTAGGTTGAAGAAGAAGAAGGAACAAAGCAGAGGCTGTGCTCAGATCTGGCAAGAACAGAAAAGAGAGAGACAGAGAGTGAGCTGTAGAGGAAATTTAAAAGTACAGCTGGAAGCTATTCCCGATTATGGCAGGAAAGAAAAAGAGATTGCACAAAGTGAGAATGAATTGAGAAGGACGTAGCAGAGCTGCTGTGGATAGGTTTTAAGAAAAGAGACTGCAAGAGTAAGTGATTTGGAGAGAAGTAGTAGAAAGAGAGAAGTTGAAGCTGAAGATAAAAGGAGAGCAGGAGCTGCTAACTTCCTTGAGATCAAGAAAAGGTTGAGGTCAGACAACTGAGGAAAGAATTGAACAAACTTCTCCACATAACAAAAGAGAAAGGAATATATAGCACACCAGGTGGGGGAAATTACCTGCCTACATTATTTGTGTGTTACTTTATGTAAATGCATTATAATTATTGTTAAGCTATGAAATTTTATGTGAATTGTGCAATATTGATATTATGACATGTATTTTGTAATTTGATATATGCTTCATACTGGGAATGTGAAGGTGATATGATAAATCAGGAATGGTAATTATTTAATGATAATCATTGATATGTCTCATGAAATGTTGGAAATGATATTATTCTTATGATAGTATTCTTATGAGTGCACTTAGATGTATGCAGAATTGACTGTGAAGGATGTAAAAAACCAAACATCATAATCATGCATAGCATACTGATATGAACATGTAAGAAAAGAAATGATTTAACATTTATGGACAATTAAATGGCTCAAGTGGCGAAAAAGAAAATGGAGAACTTAAGTTATTCCAATGTTATCTGAGCCTTCAGCACAAGGCTGAAGAAGGAAAAAAGAAAAGAAATATAAATAAGTTAAGCCTCCAGCACAAGACTGGAGAATGAAAGAAATGTGTACCAAGCCAAGAATGATAATTAAATTAAATAATGAAATTTTAGAACCCGTGTTTGTTGCCCCCTTCTCATTAGGGGTAAGATAATGAGTGGAGATGTATAGTACCAAGAAGTCTAGGACTTCACCGTCTTATGCTGAAGCCGAGACATCTGGGATGTCACCAGTCCATTGAAGGACTGAGAGTTCTAGGAACTCAACGCCTTTGGGGCGAGATGTCTGGGACATCAATTTAGATGCGGCTACCAAGACGAGATGTCTGGGACATCAACTAGTGTTTTAACGACTCCAAATGTTAAGCGCAGTGCAGCAAACACATGACTGACTTACCTAGGATTACTTGAGATGTTTTAACTGAGATTTTTGCATGAATATCATTAGTATATGTTAATTTTCAAGTATGTTAAATCTTTTCCATGATGTGTGTGATGAGTTCTGAATTAATGTATGCTCTGCGAGTGTTTGTGATCTCTGTTGTAAGTAGTTAATTTTTCCTCATTGAGCGTAAGCTCATTCTGCCATTCAAATGATGGATTTTAGAGATAGGTGGAGAACACTCAGAGGTGTATTCTGACTCAAGACTCAACTGACACCACTTCCGAGAGGAGAAGTGTTTGAGGCCACTGGACTCATTTTCTTTTGTTCTGCTGTGAAAGCTTTTATATGTATATAAAGAACAAGAACTGTGTAACTGGTATAGGCATGCAAGTAAGTTTTGAATGTTAAGTAATGATGCCACCAGAACGAGAGATGTATGTAGCCCTTCTTGGTGTTAATTAATTTCATTTAAGCTTCCGCTAAATTTATGTTCTATTTGTTTGTTTCTCTTTGAGCCTTTTGAATCCTGGCAACTTAACTGTAACGTACCTGACTTTGACTTGGGGGCGTTACCGTAATGGTTGAAAAATTATGAATATTTTAAGTGGCAGGGGTACGTTGATTCCTACACAGGAATCAATGACTAAAAGTATGTGTGATTGTGCTGATGTTGTACCGATCAGAATAGAGAATCTTCTTCACCCAATCAGCAAGCAACCTTGATGAAGCCCCCCTTGATCTTGGAGTCTTCAATGGAGCAAGGTACAGCTGCAAGGGAGGGAGGTCGCTGACAGCACAACAATTAGATAGTAGCAGGAAAATAGGGGGTTCGATAGGACAAAGGTGGAGGGGGAATAGAGAGAAGAATGAGAAGGAAAAGGGGGGAAGGAGAAGTTGCGGCTGAGTCTCACAGCCAAGGAGACTCAGCTGCAATTAAATTGCAGATAAGTCTTTTTCCAAAACTCCTTCTTCTATTCATGTTTATAGAATTGCTTTGATTACAAATAGGAAAGTAGACTAGTCAATTCTTCTTTGTTGACAACTAGCAAGGAAAGGAAAGTTCAATCTTGTAAGAGAACTTTTAAAAAGGAAAAGAGTTGAAACTTTCTAAAACTGAAAATAGAAACTTTCTAAAACTGAAAATGGAAACTTAAATTTAGGCAAGTATCTAATACTAGCAATAATTATTTTAGGAAGCAATTAATTATAGCTAAATTAACATGGCAATAACTAACAATAGCAATAACTAATAGAAGATCCTCCTAATGAACAGCTGGCTGACAGTTGTCCGTAGCTAATAGTCTAGCCAGCTAGGCTGTTGGCTTCTCCTATGGTACACTGGTACTACAACAGTCTACTGCCCATTTAAGTGGTGAGTCTTTGACTCTCCCTATTGCTATTAGTAGAAAACAAGGGGTTCATAACTTCTACACGTCATCAACATCACATTGATGTTAATTATGTAACAATGACCTGACAATCGCTAACAATTTAGCCAGTTGATCCTATCCAGATCTTATAGAAGTTAGAACTTCAACTACTGTTTTCAAATTGTTATGTAGCTTTTATGTATACTTACCTATCAAATGCATTTTCTACATGCACATACAGACATATTGGCACTAAAAATGAGAAGTACAAATTGCATATGGTCAAAGAAGCTTTTAAGTGTAAGGTTCAACATGGCATCACAATTATCACGGGAAACAGCCTCTGCGAAGGAGGGGTAGGGCTGCATACATTTGCCTCTCCCCAGGCAGTGGCGTTTGCCTCATGCACTGGGTATGCCCTATGGTATCACAATCATCACATATAGTGAAGCAATCAAACTCCAAATACTCTTGCTGGTCATGGGTGTCGGAGTAAGTCTCTCTCTATAGTGCCTTTTTATCAGGGATAAACATCCTTTGAAAAGGAAAGAATGTTGCATTAGCTAGAGTTTGATTGTAATCTTTGTCTGTAAGGTTTATGAATTGCCTACCTTCCCCCCACTACTGTTTTCAAATTGTCGCTAATTTAGCCAGTTGATCCTATCCAGATCTTATAGAATTTCAACTACTGTTTTCAAATTGTTTATGTGGCTTTTATGTATAATTACCTATCAAATGCATTTTCTACATGCACATAAGACATATTGGCAGTAATCATTAGAAGTACAAATTGCATATGGTCAAAGAAGCTTTTAAGTGTAAGGTTCAACATGGTATCACAATCATCACAGGAAACAACCTCCACGAAGCAGGGGTAGGGCTGCATACATTTGCCTCTCCCCAGGCAGCGGCGGTTGCCTCATGCACTCGGCATGCCCTATGGTATCACAATCATCACACATAGTGAAGCAATCAAAATGCGAATACTCTTGCTGGTCATGGGTGTCAGGGGAAGTCTCATCTCTGTAGTGCCTTTTTATCAGGGATAAACATCATTTGAAAAGGAAAGAATGTTGCATTATATAGAGTTTGATTGTAATCTTTGTTTGTATAAGGTTTATGCATTGCCGACCTCCCCCCCCCCCCCAAACCACCAAAAAAAAAAAAAAAAAAAAAAAAAAGAATCTACAGGTACTATAACAGAGTCAAACCTTTATGTGAAAGAGGTCTGAAGCCTGAAGCGAGTGAGGCCGCTAAGATAGCAAACATATCTTGGTTAAATATTGATACATGTCCAAATATCATAAAGCAGAATAAAAGATAGAAATATATTTACAACTTCATCTAGAATTATGTCTACATACACAAGATACAGCATATGAAAACATATGTACACACAATAGCTCATCAAGTATTTATGTTTACATACACATACAGCAAAGAACTTATACGCTAGTGTATGCTGCAATGATGCTAATGGCTTAAAACCTAGGTAATTAAGAGATATGGTATTGAAGTTGAGGCAAAGATGCAAGACTAAGAAACCTGCATACCACTATTTAGTATTTTTTTTTTCTCCCTAATAAGCGATCTATGCACAAATTCATACTTAAACATTCACTTACATTGCATATCTAACCTCAAATTTACATTACCAAAGAGCAGGTCGAAACCCTCTATTTGAGACTCTGTACATTAAATATCAACTCCCGAATCATTTTAATATTTTCTCGTTGGTTCTCCGTTTGATGCAAAAAGAAGCCCTCACAAAGAGTAAGCATGTTAGTTACTTCAATTGGCTTTAGCTTGGAAAGCTCTTCACTATCATCTTCATGGTCCTCGGAGCTGGCAGCCTTTTGGCTTTCAATCTCCCCATTATGTGACCCAACTGCCTGAACTTTTTCTAGCTCTGTTGGAAAATATGCTAAATCACTCTCCCTTGGATGATTAATAAAATCATCGATATCCATGGGATTAGAGTAAGGTAGTTGACGGACTTGCCCCACTAATTCAGACATTACTTCCGCATCTTCTAACATTTCTTCAGTTACATCGATTTGAAGAGACATGGACTTAATTTTGCAGTAATGAAAACAATTAACTATTACTGAATGCTTGACATCTTTCTCCCATGCTTCAACTAACATCCCAATACCTTCAAGAATATTGATCGGACGAACAGTCGTAAGGTCCACACCAATTTCCAAAGCATGAAGAAGTTTTTGGTTGAAACGCCGTCGATAGCAAGCTTTCAAGCTCTCGATAATCCCAACATCTAGAGGCTGAATTTTTGAAGTGGTGCTAACTGGAAGGTAGAAAACATGAGTGTTCTCTAGTTGTGGAAGGTCTCTAAAAGGTACAAGAATACTGCCACCGTCCAAAATGAGGAGAACATTTCTTCCATGCATTTGATTGTCAAACCATTTCAGCCACTCAATAAATAGGGCAACTGTCAATGATGCCTTGGCATTTGCACGATATATACACCCAAGATTCTCAAGATTTACATTATTTAAACAGCGTGGACTTAAGAACTTCCCAATCACCCATAAAGGCAACCTAGTAGAACCATCTCCGTTGCAGCATGCAACAACTGTAATCCGTTCCTTGATTGCTTTTCTACCCTCAAGTTGTTTAGTGGCTAAAAGACTATCTGCCTGGAATGATGAAAAAAGAGTCACTTAGATTGTCATATTAAGCTTAATACAAAAGTTAAATGTAGCTTATCATACCTGCATGCGGTAAAGCAATCGAGTCCGATCCATATTATAAATGTCATCAAATTTGTACTGATCAAGAACTTCACGGATACGAGGAAGCTCTGTTTCAAGTTGCACCATATCAACAGATCCCCTTTCCTTCTTCTTCCGAAACAGTTTAATCCCATGCCGTTTCTTGAAGCTTTGAAGCCAACCATTAGAAAACTCAAAAGCCTTAGCATCTGGATAAAACTTAAATAAGAAATCCTTTGCTTTCTGTTTTATCAATTCTCCATTTAAGTCAACTTCATTCTCATAAGAAACAAACCATTCATAAAGTGCTTGCTCCATCATTGGATACTTTACAGCTTTCTGACGTTTAACATTAAGGTTTGGGGGATGATTTTCTTGCTCTAAAAGCTCTTTTGACCTTTTAAGAGTATTAGAAATTGTACCTTGGGTGACTTTGATATTGTACACTTCTTGGAGCCACTTCAGAAGATCATGTTGGGTAAGATTTGGTTCTTCGGCTTTCTTCTTGCATAAGGCAATCCGAATCCTGTAATCCATGGTTGAACATGGACGACCAATGTCTTTGTCTAAAAGCTCCCTTGACTTTTTAAGAGTGTTGGAAATGGTACTTTGTGTCACCTTTATATTGTAAACGTCTTCAAGCCAATTCAGAAGGTCAGATTGAGTAAGATTTGGTTCATCAGCCTTCTTCTTGCATAAGGCAATCCGAACTGCAACATCCATAGTTGATGATGCAATTATAGGGTTGACCAATGGTGTCTACAACTCTGTGATGGCTAAATGAAGTTAAACATACACACAAGAGAGGGGGGACTCTAGTAATTGTACATGATTGACGACACAAAAAATTGCAACATACAAAATTTAAGTATAATGTATTAAAAAATAAGAACTATAGGAAAAATGTAATGATCATAGAGCACCTGAAACCCCCCCCAAAAAAAAAAAAAAAAAAAAGAAAAAAGAAAAAAAACTGCATACACCAGAGATCTGTTTTAGAAAGTTTCAATATAATTTTGCAACTACTTTAAGAGTTTTCCTAGTCCAAGTAGGAGTTTTATTAAGTAGATGGATTTCTCTATAAGCAAAGGCAGGTTCCTTACCTGAGTTTCTCAATCAATTTCTCTTTTTTTCTTAGTTCTGCCAATCAAGTTCCAGCATACTTATCAGAAGTTCCAGAGAGTTTTATACCATACACTATTCAGGTGAGATTCAAGCTTTACTTCTATATTTGGGTCTCAATCTGAGCTATTCTCCACAACTTCTCATTCTTTGACCTGAAACTGCTGTTAGTTCTAATTTTACTTTAATCATCATCTTTGAAATTCCACAATCTATTTCTTAGTTAATTGAATACTTCATATTTTGAGTTCTTTATTAATTATCACATTTTCTCCAAACCTACTTTTGAAAAATGATTAGAAATAGAAAAGGGTAAAATCACACTAAGCAGATTAGCTGAGATTTCAAATCTGGCTATCACAAATCTGACTCTACTGAACCTTCTGGTTAAATGTCAGATGACTCAGATCAATCTGATTGTTATATTTTGAGTTACTGAAATGCTTCCTTAAAAATCCTAATCAGGATTTCTGAGTTTTCCGAGATATAACTAGTTTTCTTAATCTGACCTGAATTCTTCTATATATGGTCCAGTTGTCAATTCAAATTCTACTATTCCTATTGCTTGTCGGAGTTTCCTATTGCAGTTCTACTCAAAGTGAGAATCTCTATTCCTACTCTTTGAGAGATTTGAAATTCTTGTTCCTAGTAACAGATCAATAATCCAATGAGGCAAAACCAAAACTTAAAATCACATTTAACTTAAAATAAAAAAGCCTTACTCTCAAAACTGAAATTCCCAACAAGGGAACAAAAGAAGAGAAACAAAACTCAAAACTGATTCAATTTTTGTTCAAAATTGGAGCACTAGAAGAAAAAGAATGTTCTGCAATAAACCTAATGCAGACCCAATTGAATGCCAGACTTAAATCTGGGCCAGGATTTAGTACCATGTAGGGTTGGTGGTGGCAAAGAGGGTTTCAACACATCCAATTCAAAGATCCCTCTTTGCTACAGAATCTCTACACAGTCCAAACCCAAATGTAATATTCAACAACAAACAAGAGTAATTGAAATTGAACAAATAATTTTCCAACTTCAAATCTGGCTGTAAGAATACTTCAAAATTTGGGATCCTCAATCCTTAGGATATAAGAAACAATACTCCAGAAGATGAGCTTGATCCAACGGGTGAGATCGAAACCAATCTTGCTCCTAGGTCTCAAACAGATATTTTAACAGAATCAGAATTATAGAAAACTCACTTATCTTGAAATCCAGCCGTTAGAAAGGGCTCAAATTTAGAGGGAAAGGCCTTTGGGATATGCATGATAACATATCTAAATTTGAGAACCATCCGACCACTATAAAAGAAACCACAAGATCTCAAAAATTGAATATCCTATTGACTCCGCCCAAAGAGAGATCAGATCGAGAAAACCTGGTTGTATCTTCCTTCTAGATGTGTTGTAAGTCTCAGAAACAGTAGCAAAAACGTCGTAACAAGGTAAGAAAGAACTAAAACTCAATAACAAGAACAATTTTTAGAAAACAAAAGCAAAAGTGTGTGGTTGAGTCTCACAACCGTGGGAGACTCAACCAGAATTTTGAACACAAAATTTCTAGTTTTTACTAAGTTTATGTCCCTTCTCCCATTCATCTTATTAATAATGCTGAAAAGAATTACAAAAGATAGAAATGACTGATTCTTTAAGGAGAATGTCCAAAAATAAAAATGAGAAAATCTTTCATTTATATCTGTTAGGAAAGTTTTTAAACAAAAGAAACTTCTAAAACTGGAAATAAGAAAGTTTCCAAACAAAAGGAAACACCTAAAAATTTATTCAACTAAAATAATTTAGTAAACAAACTCTAAAATAACTGAACCAAATATATAGGAGACTAAATAACGTAATAAAATAGGAAAGAAATATGTTGGCACTGTTTACTTGAACATTGTTCAGCTGGTTCTTTGGCCTTTGGGTTGGTGCAATGGACCAATTCCGACTGGTTCTTTGGGCTGGTCCGTTACCAACTTAAGCTTGAGCCTTGGACTTTCTTGGACTGCATCAATTGGGTATTCATTTTTTTATTTTAATTATTTATTTATTTATTTATTTTTATTTTTTTTATGGGTTTAAATATAAGGCCCAAAAGTGGATGACTAAAGGGTGTATGAAATTATTATTTTATCAGACCCCATGCTTGAGTGATAAGATTAATTGGAGTCTTCTTTTAGTTAAAGTTGATAAGGTTTAGATAAAATTTAGTTTCCTAATTTGTTTTTCTTTCTCTAAAAGTTTGGTTAGTTAGGGACATGTCCTTTTATCTTGTGGAGGTTAGTTATAAAGATTCCTAAAATTTAGGAATCTTATGACTTTAAGAGTGGGAATCATTTGGAAAGTCTTTCAGATTTTTTTAGAAATCTCTTCCTCTTTTTTTCATATTTTATTATTATTGGATTATTACTTTAGGAAGCTTAGAATGATTTGAATTTTGGTCGTTTCTTTTATTTAAAGATTGTAATATTCCCCTCCCCCTCACGAAATTGATTGAATGAATTAATTTAGTTGTTAGAAATTGAAGTGAGGTTGTTGTCTCTCCCTCTCTCTCCCCCCATGATTTTTCTTATCATTCTTTTTTCCCCTAAAGCAAGCACTATTCATGAGTTACTGTTTACGTGTACAGTTTACAGTCCTGAAACAAGTCCCCTATCTTCTCTTATTTCTTCCCTTATGCTGTCTCTTATGCCCACTCTTATGCCCATCACTAGCGGATCTATCTTTTGATCTACATCAAAACAAGATAACTTTGCTCTAGTACAATAACAAATCCTTATCTCAACTAAATGGGGTCGCTTACATGGATCCTTTCCTATCAGCTCTGTTCGAGGTCATACTTGAAACAAGGTCTAACATGTCTTTCCCCACTACCTTGCCTAGAGTCATTTGAGGTCTGCCTTTGGCATTTTTTAGTTCCTTAGATTTGAATCAAATCACTCTTCCGTATTGAAGCATCTAAAGGCATCCGTTAAACATGGCCATGCCACCTCAAACAAATTTCTCATAACTTATCATGTATTGACGCTACTCCCAAATCAGAAATAATATGATAACTCCTTACCTTATTCTTCTTAGTTTTGCCACACATCTATCTCAACATCCTCATTTCAGTTACGCTGAGTTCATCTATCTATATGATATTTCTTAATTGCCCAATGTTACGGTTGGAAATCGCCCGTCGGTCCGCGCTCTGAGTTACCTGCAACAACAGAGAAGAGACAAAGGAGGGGGCGCCTAAGCCCCGGTTACCCTCCGATGCCTAAGTGAGATTCCCAAGGTAAACAGTCAAGAGATAGCGGAAGGCTATCTCCAGTTTAGAGAGAGTGGGACGATGAATGAGTTTGAGCGTGTAGGATGGACAATAATAACTTGTAGCTTGTAAGTGTATTAGGGCCTAAGGGTTTACCTTGAGGGATGACCTCTACTTATAGATTGGGAAGAAGCATGGAGGCACCAGGACTCAGGGAAGTAGATCGCCAATAGGACTGCCATGTGTCGCTCTGTGGGACACCTGGGCAGTAGACTCCGAGTAAGAGTCGGAGACCTTAGCCAAGGAAGCTAAGTCGGTCAGCTCTGGGACTGACACCTGTTGGCGTGTGAGTAACGGCCCACCGGGATAGTCGGTGTCGTATCATACTGGGAGAATGACTCCTCGGAGGTAATCCTAATCACATTAGGACTCTGGCTCAGTCTGAGAACTATAGCCGAGTAGGACTGAGAATCCGAGCACTACCAGGGAGGCCGAGCGCATAAGAGGCCGTGTGCGCAATAGGCCGAATACACGAGGCCGAGCGCGAGATACTCCGAGCGCTCAGACTCCGAAGAACCAACTGGACACGTGTAAGATTTTAAGTGGAGGGATCATTTCCCTCCTAACACCCAACATTCCACATCATACATCATAGCCGGTTGAATGGCGGTTCTATAAATTTTCCCTTAAATTTTAAGGGAATGTGTTGATCACACAACTCCAAACGCACCTATCCAATTCATCCATCCTTTTTTCATTCTCTAAGAATCATCATCCTCTATATCACCTTCTTATTTATGTTTGAGCGTAGATACCTAAAATAGTTAATTAGTTATTTTGTGGTATCTCCCTTTTATCAATTTTCACCACCTCATTATCCGTCCTTGGGTGACTAAAGTTACACACCACTTACTCCATCTTCGTTCTACTTATATTAAAACATTTTGACTCCAAGGTTGGTCTCCATTAATCTATGTTTTTGTCTGATCCACCGAAACAACATTATCAGCAAAAAACATAAACTAAGGAACCACATCTTGAATGTCTCTAGTTAAATTATCCATGATAATAGCAAAAACAAAGAAGGGCTTAAAACTAGTCCTTTATGTAACCCATTTGTGATTGAGAATTCACTACGTTGACCACCAACGTTTCTTACACTAGTCACCTCACTATAATACATATATTTGACTATGTCGACATATTTACTTGAAATACTTCTATTCTCTAGTACTTGCTAGATTAACCCTCTATGGAATCTGTCATAAGCTTTTTATAGGTCAATAAAGACATATGGAGATCATTCTTGCAATATGTAAATCTTTCCATGAGTCTCCTCAGTAAGGATGTAAATGGATAGTCGAAATCCAAATTCGATTTGCATCCATATCTGTTTAGAGCTATCCGTATCTGTCTGAATTTGGGGAGTCTGAAACATAATCTATCCAATCCGAATAAATATCCAATTAAGGGGTTTTGAAGATTTGATAGGTTATAGAGGATGAGGAAAAGAGTATCATGCATCTAAGAGAATTGAGAGACATGGATTGAGAACGAAACATATCCAATAGGGGAAAGGTACAGGTTACATAAATTAGAAGTGTAAACGAATAGTCGAAAATACGAATTCAATCCGCATCCATATCTGCTTAGAGATGTCTGAATCCGAGCAGGGTGTATCCGTATCCATCTGTATCCAATCCGTTTACATCTCTACTCCTAAGTGAGTAAATAACTTTGCTCCAGTAAAAGTAGCCAAAAAGCAAGAATCAAGATTGCAGCTTTCTTTTCAGTGGAAAACAGAAACATGTGCATGCACACACACACACACACACTTAGTTGAGAGAGAGCATGAGAAAGAGGGAGAGGCTGTTTTTTCAGCATCAGCAGCTGAAGTCATTGTTTTGAAACCAGGACCAGCTTGTACCAGAACAGTGCATGAACATGTTCTCAGATCCATCCCCTCATTGAACTCAATTGCTATAAAATGTTCGAACCTAGAGGCCCATTCTATCCATTTGGTCAAGCTTAGATTATGATCCACTCTATGGCTAGAGTATGAATTGTTCTAGAAATGATTGTTTTGACTTCTTGATTAAAGGGCTATTAATTATAGCCCCTTAATTGAAGGGTACTAATTAGCTACATATTCATAGAGAATCATATTTCCAAAGGTTTACAAGCTTTCCCAAATTTAATAGATTATAAATTGGAAGGGAGATAATTCGAAGTGAATCACTAGAATTAAGTATTATCTATTATTGTCTTCCCAAAAAGATAATGTATCTCTAAACTAGTTATATGCTGATGTCATCAGGACCAACCTGGACGAAACAGATGTCAAACCAAGCCAAACCGATCCAAGGGCTTTTCCAGTAATGTGCCCAGGTGGCTTTTTAAACATTGGCTTAAATTGTCTCCTCCAGTGATTATACATTGTAACCCTGTTGCAGTGAAGAGAGAAGGTGAGAGTGAAGAGGCTAAAATAGTATAAAAGTGTCCCCTTCTCTCAACTCTTTTATCCATCTTCTACTTGGGGCCTTCCCGTCCCATGCCTGAGGGACAGACAACCAAAATGCCTCTCAAAGTCTACAAAAACACTTCAAAATAAATGCTTTAACCACACTTTTGACGGATTCCAATCCACTATTCTCACTCCCAGATATGGGATTAAGCCAATGAGTTCAATCCTAATTGAAACCATTTTTGCAATCTCAATCTCAGGATGACAGGATGAAAAAATCCTCGATTAGATACTAAATAGACCCTGTAGTGTTCTCTTATTCATCAAAAGGAAGCAGCTTGGGTCTTGGGACATAGGACCCACTATTTGGTATATCCTATCTCAAATATTGGATAAGTAAAAATTCAGCATGATCATATGATTATCTAGCATAGATCTGCAGTTTAATTTTTATGCCTTACTAAACTTTTGCACTGATCATCCAATAAATGAAACTGTATAATCAGATTGATTTTCCTCGAAGGCTTGAACAATTTTCGAACTATGAAGCATCAAATGGTGAATCTTTATTTCTTTTAATCAAGATATGTGGAAATCCATTTGTGTCTCCAACCGCTGTATTAAGTCTTGCGCTACAGGAACCAAGATTTTGCCCCTTTGAAATATCATAGCACAGAATCAATCTACATGAACATCATCACAAAGTCTCACTTAATTTATGCACTTGACTCCAATCATCTTCCAAGTCTCAGTCACCGTTCCCATTTGAAGGAATATGCTACATATATGCTACATATCATATGTTACATATCCCCTAAAGATTCCATTACACCTTCCAACAAAGTCATTCTAGGGCATTTAGAGTCAACAACTGCCCACCCCATACTTGTTCTTGAGCTACTTCTCAACAAATCTGACCCCTCCCAATTGAATGTCAACAATATTGCTCAGGAAGTGCTTCAAAGTATCAAGGAAAAAAAAAAGGTGCTTCATTCATCATATCCAAATCCCAAAAGTGTAAGAGACTCAATAGCTTTCAGTGAATATAACACTTCCATTCAGTGAACAGCAACTTTATGGTAATTCAGATTTTAAAATGTAGTAATTCACCAATAATTAATCCAAATCTTTGCCAAACTATTCAAAAGAAGCATTGGACTTCTCTCCCAAAAAAAATCAACCGTTCAGTTTAATCACTGTCATTGGCTATTGTTCATGAATAAAATCTTCTTTCAATAGGACTATAGGAGTAACCAGATCATCATTACAAGGGATAGAAGTTATGAAATCTCATAGGAAAACTCCGAATTTGCTAGAAAATTTGCAGGCTTAAATCTGAGGGTACTATATATTAGAGGATCTATTGCTGAGTCTGGGGAATAACCAAATGGAGAAGTCAGGTCTATAGGTGTTATTGGTAGCAGCTATTTTCCCCTCTCCAAAAGAGAGAGACAAATCTCAGATGTGACCTCATTGCTAACTAGCCGGTAGAGGAGATTGTGTTGAGACCCCCATAAGCCTTCCACTTCCCACCAAGTGATTTACAAATCACGAAGGAAAGAAACAGACGAGCTCGTCGTATTAAATAGATTTGAAGAAAACCCACAATATTCAAACCATAATATTCCAACCACCATCATACGACAATGACTGTGGCCTACTGAAAAGGCATCTGATTTTGTAAAAATCCATTTCGTTCACATCATTATATCAATAATCTAGAAAAGATAACGAAAAATAAATAAGCAAAGCAACACCTAAACAGAAAAAGAATCACACCACTAATATAACCCCTGCTTTCTGTTGCAGGTAATACCAGACACCCATATTTGAAGACCAAGAGCATTCAAAAATAGCATATAATCGGAAAAAAAAATGGAAAAACAATCAATTCTCCCACGTACATGAATGAAAACATACCTTCAATGTGGTCCTTAAAAGGTGAGATTGAAAAAATGTTATTGATCGTTCAGAACAGAAAGGATCCCAGGATCCATGAAATACAAAATTTGACCCCGTTAACGGGCAGCAGAAACAAGTTGTTCCGCCGAGGCTCTCTGGGTCTTGTCTTTTGGTTTTGGACGATTCTCTGTCTTGGGTTACCCACAAAGACGACCCCTTTTCTCCTGCAAGTAAAAAAGAAAGAACAGTGAAGAAAGAAACCTCCTCTATTTTGTGGCAGGAAGCATACAGTAGAAATGTGCATGGGCCTGGGCCCCAATAGATGGGTCCCACTTGTCTATGTGGTTATTGTTTTCGTTATGTGGAAGCTCAATTGGCTGAAATTATTCGTTATGTGGGTCCACATCATGATCTATTTATCTAATAAATTCCACCAAAGTATACAAGAACATTTTCTTTTGCGTGAAACTATACATGTACATATTGATGTGAAGATATAGCTTGGAAATATAGTTGAAAATGTGGGATAAAAATTGTCTCCAGTTGGTCACTCGACATGCGTGTCGGGTGAAGGTCAATCGTGCAATTATAATTGAAGTCTCTTCGACGACGACAGGAGAGGATTTGCATCTGAAAATGTGAGGGTTCATCTTTCTAGTTGTTTTATTCTCAACAAGAAAAATATTCTACTATGGAAGAGATGCCACCGTGAGCAATAATGAAAAAACAATATTACTTGGGCTACAACGAAAATGAGACCATCATATATGACAAGGAGAAGGGGGAGAGAAAGCTCACTTTGAGTCCTCTTGGGCTTATTTATCTAAAATAGAGATAAAAAAAATAATAATATGCCACAAAGGGTTAAGGGTTTCAGCCATTAGAGATACATCAGTTGAAGTTACGCCAAATAGACATGTAATTGAAATAGCACCTCAAATTTAACATGTAGCAAATCCAAAGGATTTAATAATTTAAAATTTGAAAATTCAATTTTGGTTTATAACCAATAACATATAGTCATTAAAAAGAAAAAGAAAAACTGTTATTTTTCGCTAATATTTTTGCAAATTTCATAACAAAATATATTACTCCATAAAATATGTGGGCATTGTAATACAATCTTCATTCTAGATCAAAGCAAAGATATGAGGTAATAGTGTTTTCTTTTATCATTAATACTCTTTTGTGGGAAAAAAAAAATTCAGTTATAAGAAGGATTCTTGTTGTGTTATTTATGTTTCCATTAGATATTACATGTAAGATATTTTTAATCCTCTTGACTTGCCCTTTCCTTGGTGGACTTTTGAAGTTTTAAAGAGACTTTTGAATGATTCTTAATTGAAATTTAGTTAGGTATAATTAATTTTATGAACTAATCATG